>CM076574.1:1118074162-1118441109 GCA_034641835.2 Pinus albicaulis
CTAGGATGCTTGGCCTGGTATTGCCCTTTAACTTGCTTTATTACCAACTCGGAGTCGCCATATACAAAAATCTTCTTAGCACCTAGTTTCTTAAGTATTTTAAGACTGGCTATCAAAGCCTCATATTTTGCCTCATTGTTTGAACAATCAAATGCCAATTTGTAAGAATACATACAAACATTAGGAGGAAGGTGATATTACTGGTTCATGGAACTATGAATCCAAATTCCAATTCTAGCTCCTTCCTTACCTAAGGCTCCATCAAAATCCATGGTCCATAGGCCATTTTCTTCATTGGAAAGCTCAAATTTAGATGATTGATCTTGATTAATTGTATGAGAATCATCTGTTGTCCCAACAGGCCTTGTATCTTTCATTATTTCAACTTTATTTTTTACGGATGCACTTGGCTGCAAGCTTCTTGGCATATTTTCTTGTTTTTCTGAACTTGGAATTTCTTGAACACAATCTGAAATTTCTTCTTTTTCTTCCATCAAATCTTCTAACAATGTTGAAAAATCATAATTGTACAAAATAAAGGACTCTAAATATGTATGAACAACATGAATTGGGTGATTATTTGGTTTTTCCTTGCTACTAATCATGTATTTCATCTTGTTCTCCCTGTATAATTTTTTGAGTTGTCCAAAAAATGGTATATAATTTTTTGAGTTGTCCAAAAAATGGTATAGTAGCATTCAAAAAGTCTAACTGCAAAGTGTCTCTAAGTTTGGCTCCCCATGATCGAGAGAGAGGCATTCCATATCTCGGAGGAATGTTAGCTACAACAATGTCCATAATAACATTCTTAGTTTCACTTTGATATAAGGACGCCACTAAATCTTTGATGAGACCGAGACACTTAACCCTTCCTGAGTTGAAAGAGTAAAGGTTGTGGTATGGTATGGTAATATCCAATTCTAGTTTGTCCTTGATGGCTTTAGGCATGAGATTATGGGATGCCCCAGAGTCTAGCATAGCATTATGGAGGATAAAATCATGAATTTGAGACTGAGGTAAAAGGTCAAAACCTCACTTTATTCTAATTCACCATCTACAGCAGGGCCAAACAAAAGATCGAGGTGGTCATCACTAATATTCACCATATCAAACATTTGGTCAACCTTAAGAAATTTGGCTACCTAGAACTTATATTGGTCATTCTTGATTATTTCAGTCAATGGAATTGATACTTTAAGCTTTTAAATTTCATTCTCAAGACTAAATAAAGTAGAATTTGTTTCTACCTCTTTAGATGGCATGTCCTTCTTTTCGGGTTGATCTCTGATTGGAATCTCCTTTCTTTGTCCTCCACCTTGAATTTCTTTGTTTTTCTTCAGATTTCTAGTAGAAGCTTAATTAATTTTTCCCTAATTGATAACAACGGTTCCTTTTTCCTTATTCTAATTTTTAGAATTCATCTCTTGTTATGAACATCTACTTGAGAATTCTGCTTTTTCCGATTTGAAGTTATGGGCACACTTTGTTTCTCGGACCATATTTCCTTTGCACTTGGCTAAGGGAATTTTGATAGCCTCTTTGATAATCTTCTGTATGTAATGCCAACATATCATCATTATAAAGAACATACTATTGATCATCAAGTACATAAAGTTCTTCATAAAATTCACCCTCCTTAGTCGAGAAAATAGGTTGTTGATTTTCCTTAAATAGGTTATTTTCGCCTGAAATTTCTTCTTCTTCTTCATCAAGGCCCTCTATATAATTTTGTTGAAAAGGAGTAAAAAATTTTTGCAGACCTTTTTGATCTTGACCCCTCTGCTCCCTTTATTTAATCATGTATTTAGGTTGTTGTTGTTGACCTCTGAAATTCGGATTTATGATTTGTTGTTCTCATTGTCTATCTGTGATGGTCATATTGTCCATCATATTCTCCATTGTCTTAATCAAAGAACCAATTTTACCCTCTAGTGAAGTGGATGGCTCCTCCTTTATGGTAACCCTCGTTTCTTGTTTCATCTTTGACTTTTTGGTAAGTAAATTTACCTCAACACTTACTGCATTCCTTTGCATGTCTTCAAGGGTAGCAGGATTTCTCTCCCTCAATTAGTAGGCCATATCCGGATCAAAAGCATCTTGATAATGAAGAAGCGCTAGGCTAGGAGGAGGCTTAATGTTTTTTGGGATAGAATCATATATCCTATTAAATCTGGCTGTAAAATCTTGCATTGATTCATTAGGATTTCTCTTCAAAGCATTGTAGTTGGCTAGAATTTGGAGAGGATTCTTTTTATCTTCCCACTTTTCTAGGAATAGGTCTAATAATTGTTGTGAATTGGCAACAGAAGTATTTTTCAATGAACAAAACCATTTCTTAACTTCCCCTGAAAAAATTTTTGCTATTATGTGCATATTGGCATCATCATTATCAATTTCTTAAATATCATTGAAATAAATCACTTTAATTATATATTGTTGAATAGTGACATCTATTGTCCCATTGAACAAAGGCAATATTTGACCATAATTTTGAGGCAAAGCAGTAAGTTTTGGTGGTAAAATCAAAGGAGAAAATCGTGCAATGACTGTTGCAGAAGGTTGTATGGAAATCACAACAGGAGGTGTTGAATGAGGAAATCACTGCAGAGGAAATGATGGATTGACAATAGAGGATGATGGAGCAACTGTATAGCAATAAACAAAGTCTCTTGGTTATATTGGATATAGGAATTTTCAGAGGTTATTTGGAACTAATCAACCAAGCTCAGAAGTTTGTAAAAATCTGACCAGACCTTACTAAAACCCTCAAAATATGAAGACTAGGAAAATGGAAAATATGTTTCAAATTTAATGGGATCAAAAACTACTTTTGAAAGGAAATATTCTGACTTAGACTTGAACAAATATGACTCAAATTTGAGGTCAAAGGATAAATATTCAGGAGCAACCAACCTGGCAGGAAAAGAGGTGGATCTTACAAGTGGAGGAGTATCTTTTTAACTTTTTGAAATTTTTATTTTTGCTTCCTCAAAATCCTCTCAGGGTCATGAACTATTGGTGAAGGATTAGGATCAGGATTTGACCTTGTATGCCTTTTGGGAGCCAGTGTTCATTTGATTCTACACTTTGGCTCAAAATGACTAAATCATACTTCTCTGAATGCTAGCACCTATCACCCACAAGTCTATCCTTCTACGAACTGTAAGAAATATCCCCAGGGAAGATTTGACACTCATTCCCCACCAACGACGCCAAAATTTTAACTCCACTCCAGTTTCCCAAGGCTGAGAAAGGAATCTAAAGGGGTAACCACAAACCAGCTTTAGATTCAGCATCTATCCCTACCAAGTCAGAGAGGGCTCTCTCAAAATCAGTCTCACAACCAATGTAAATGACTGGAGAATAAGGATTTTAGGCTAGTTATAGGCTCAATAAAATTTGATTAGGTTTTTTTATTTAAATTTTCTCGATCAAGATCATAGATCTAGGAACTAGGCTAGGGTTTCAAATGATCAATTGCAGGGATGAAAATGAGGTAATTTACTTATGTTTAGTGACATATTTGTGGTATAGGGTTGAAACATGAAGGATCAAAATGAGCATATGACTACAAATTCATTCATCAGAATAAATGGAACACAAACATGAACATCCCAACAAAACAGAGCATAAAACTTATGAATTTGGACTAAAAACTAATGAGATGATCACATGAAAGAATAAATATGGTTGTAAGGAGAAATAAACATTCAGATTCATGATAGAACTAAGAAGAAACACTTTCAATAAGCATACCATAAGAATCTTAAGATTATTGTTGCAACTACCTTTGATATCACTATAAAATGGTGTACATAAGCCCCACACTATGATTACCAAGTATCCAACCCAATGAGTTGAGTTTGAGTACATATAGAAAAATAAACAATATTCCACCTTTATGGGTCGAAACTTGATCCAAAACAACTAACTAATGCATCTAATGACTCATAACCTAATTTCTAGGGGATTTACAAACAACTTCCACTTTTTTAGATAACAAGTTTCAGTCTTTGTCTCAAGTCATTAAACGCAAGATCCTTTAACAAAAATGACCATAAATATGC
The DNA here is from genome assembly GCA_034641835.2 of Pinus albicaulis. Lineage (NCBI taxonomy): Eukaryota > Viridiplantae > Streptophyta > Pinopsida > Pinales > Pinaceae > Pinus > Pinus albicaulis. Next base: position 1,118,078,230 of record CM076574.1, read on the forward strand.
CCGTTAACTATCAAACAGCACATGACACAGTTTTTATATGGACTAATTTCGACCTTTGACCTCCACGTGTCCAGAAATTATTCAAAACCAGAAGCGCAATGAAATCTCTTAGAAACGCGACGAAATTTAGAATAAGCGTAGCTAATTTTGAAGGAGAGTTTGGATGTCTTAGGTGCATTTCTAAGCTTGGATGGAGGTTGGTAAAGGTAGCTGAGGATGTCCACAAGGCCTCTGAAGCATCAAATCAGAAAGAAAAAAATTAAAAATTAAAAAATAAATAAATAAATAAAAATTAAAAATTAAAAAATTAAAAAAATAATAAAAATAAAAATAAAATAAATAAAAAATAAAATAAATAAAAATAAAAAAATCAAAAATAAAAAAATCAAAAATAAATAAAAATAAATCAAAAATAAAAAATAAAATAAAATAATAAAATAAAAATAAAATAAATTAATTAATTAAAATAAAAAATTAAATTAAAATAAAATTAAAAATTAAAAATTAAAAAATTAAAAAATTAAAATTAAAATTAAAATAAAAAATCACCTCCAAGTGTTGGTGAGGTAAATCCCCTTTGCGGACAGAGGCAATCCCACTAGCCCTAGAATGGGTCTAGCCATAAACGAGACACGCTATGACATCAATTCCTTGTTAACGAATTGACAAAGATTCGATAATTAACTTACTGTATATCTTGCGTTGTTGTTGTCGTCGAAAGAGTGGTTGCCTCTCGCTCCTGGTTTGACAGCTCATGATCCGCTCGTTCTCACACTCGGATACCTGCACATACACAAGAAACAAAGACGATATACAACATAATATTTCACATCTGTAACTATCAGTCACTCGAAGAAGACTAAATCAATGCATCAATAAACACAACACAAAGATGGAACCAATACCATAGTCGAGTATATTAATGGAAGGAAGGAAGAGTACAACCAAGCTTCGACGTTGCAGTCTCCTCCAACAGGGTTCCAACGGAGCGCGTCTCACAAAGCTCGTCAGGAATTCAGACGGGGCTCTCTCTACAGAATTCTCCTCAGTTCTACCTTCGCGATAGTGATTACTCAGCTATAGTATCTCTTCTCCAAGTTCAGATTCTTGGATATATGTTCATCTAGCTTTCATAAAGGGAGAGGAGAGGTTAGGATACCTATAATAATGGAAGGGAGACCTATCTTCAAGGAGTGTTCCATGGGAGAAGGAAACCACTACCTAAATAGGGAGATCTGTGGCTCGTCAGATTAACCACTTCTTGTGACTCATCCCTGAGGTGGTTAAAGGAAACTTCCGCCTCTTATTTTTTTTTAAACATTCCCAAAAATGCTAGCGCGGGCACAATAAAGAGAAAGAGCGCCAGCTGGCACGGCCTCTAGTGTACATCCTCTACACTGGCGCGAGGGGTGAACTGGCTACCCGCGCCAATGCCAAAACATATGTTTTTATGGGCTTTCTGAGGAAATGTTCAACAAGATAAATGATGTCCTTATGCAGAAGGATGAAAAGAAGGTGTTTGCATAGTATGACACTACTCACAAGTCACAAGAAAGACCCTCCAATATGCGGGGCGAGGGATTGTAGGGACAGTGACAAAATGTTGTGTAACAGATGCCCCCTAAAGCATGAGGTCCGAGAGAGAGGGAGGGGTGAAATGCTTTATGAGAACGCATTCGACCAAAACACTGTTGTAAGAAAACCTGCAAGTATGAATATAAATTATACATCTGATACATGACATGTGGCATGGGCGCAGCCATCCATAATAGAGTACATGAATAGTGAGGTCCGAAGTATGAACACAACCATCTAGCGGTAAGGATAAAAAAAATAGACTCAGGTATGGTCGCAGCCATCCAATCAGAAGAGTCATATAATAAGTCACAGTAATTCACAAAGAGCTCACAACCTGGATTTCATCATACAAAACCCAGGGTCTTACGCTCCATCTCGACCCGAAAAAAGTACAAATTCGAGTATGTGAATATGTGAGCTGAAGTCGAACATGCAAGAACATCGTCTGATTACCAGCCAATGATGAAATTTGTTAATAGATGCGAGAGAAACCACCAATAATGACAATGGCTCTCAAGGTACAAAAGGTACAATCCACAGAATGTTAACAGTGATCTGACATCGAACACCCGCAGAATCAGTCGATTGAAGGCCAATGATGTGGACCTTACGTCAAATGCGAAGAACCTGCCATTGAGGCATGCAGGCTCCAAGGTACCTGAAGGGAGTCTCTAGATCAACTTCCCGGATAATGAGCTGGAGTCGACAGGAAGTGATATTGATCGAAGGTGGGCCATAATGTTTCCCACATCATCGACACGAGATAGAGGAACATGATGTTTGTGAATCAAGACCAACAGAGAATCAGAGGGAGGTTGAAAAATTTAGAGGTAAACTTCTCTTGAACATATCGGCAGCACGACACTGGATTTGGCATTATTTTACATCAAGGGATCTGAGGTCATGGTGACGTGGCAAAGAGCAGATGAGCGGTCAAAAGAGATTACCCAAACCCATGGAGGAAAACAAATAACGAGATGAGATGTCCCCAACCCGATACGAATGCAGACAAGTGCCATGCTTAAGAGTGACATACTGCCAACATGACTACAATCTGGTTCCATTTTCCCCCACCATTTCTGGCTAGTACCCTAATTATTTTTTAAAACAAGCTTGAAGGGGATAGCATATGCTTGCAATGTAAGTTTTTCCTTCAGACAAATCCAACCTAGTACATTTTACGAGCCCTGGGAAGGAGGAACTAGAGTAACATCATGACGACGGGTCTGATGTCATCAGTTTTAACGAGTCTGACAAATTGGGAACTCAGCATCTTTTCATGTTTATAGAGTTTGAAAAGAAGGCAGAAAAGAAAACTCCAACAGTCCCTTTTCGTAGGTAGTCTCACAGGTCCGAAAAGGTAGAAAAATGTGTCTGAGAGAACCTCTTAGTCACGATCGGCTAAGGTATTCTTTTTTCGTAAATAATCTATCCCACCCCGAAAAAGGGGTAAACGTATACTGGGTAGATATCATTTTGCAGCCAATTTAACGAGTTCAAAACGACAAGAGACTCGGCAATATTTTCAGTTTTAGAGAGTCAGAAAAGAGCTGAAAGGTGACTCCAGTAGTGACTTTTTTGTGTTTTTATCGAGTCCGAAAAAGTATAAAATACAACTCGTTTCTTCGTCATAACCATGTGAAAACCTGTCGCTGCACAAAAATACGTGTGTAAAACGTATTCCTCGAAAATAATATGAAAATATATCAACAAATATGTTTTAAAACCTATTTTATAATTTCGAAAAGTTATAAAAGACCATAAGTGGTAAATAATTATTTACTTTTCACTTTTACCTCTTTGCAAAGCAACAGTGACCCGTTTTCCTTGCGATCTTGTGGCAACGATTTCAAGCAATCCAGTGAACCAATCCGGATTTCGTCCATTTTAGGTAAGAGCCAACACCATTTTCCATCTTTTGAACTAAATTTTATTTCATTTAATTGTCATTTTGAATCCCTTAGGGGAGGATTTGTAAAAATTAGGGGATCGCAGTTGGCGCGGGTTTCGGGCACGGACCCGTGCCAATCGACCCTTTTTTACACAGGGGTTGCGCCAATCGCACAACCCAAAATCCGCCTTAATTTTAAGAAAATGCAACTGTTTAATTACAAATTTTAGTGCCTAAGGAGACTTATAATGTTCATATGAATAATGCATGCATGTACAAAGCAGAAAATATGGTAATTGAGTGGAAAGAAAGAGAACACAGTAAGGAGGATGAACAGGCCATGGAAAATGAACAATGCATGAACGCCGTAAAAAATTGTGGGTTCAAGAGGTTCTTCCTAACACCGTGTCTCCGGGCTCAGCCCAAATTGGTTCAATATTTGATAAGAATTTGGGACGAAGATCAAGAAATTTTTTTACTTTGGGATCAGGAGCTTGAACTCCAAGTTTCTAATGTGTATTTCATCACTAGGTTGTCACATAGGGGTGCAATCCCTATCTTGACCGGTACACTGCCTTCCGGGGAAAGCATGGCAATGGTAATTGACAGGGTGTGCTGAGGGGCACGAAAAGGAATAGGGAGTGGCAAAGTGGACATCCAAACCGTCCTTGATCTAGCACTAATAGTAGTGTTACACACTATCATGCGGGCTACAGTATCACAAGCACTGCATGAGGCCACGAAGGCACAACTACTTCTTGCCTCAGAGTGTATGAACCCGACTCTCTTCAACTAGGCTGAGACCTTGACTGTCAACATCAAACGACAACTCACTAAGTGCAAGAATACCAAACTAAAGCAGTTTGGGTATGGATCGATTCTGGTATCGTTCTTTTTGGAATGATTACCCACATTCTAGCGTCAGGAGGTTATCGTCCCGATGCCACCACCCAGCGAGCCACAGATGGCTCGATGGGCAGTACTTATGCCTAGATCAGGGGATGGCCAATACATTTTGGAGGCCATATTTTTTTTATTAGCTCTGGTGACAACTGATTGTTGTGGAGGATTTTCCCTACACTGGCACAGACTTCACCAGAGACCCAGACCACCCACTCCCGAAGGGAGGGAATTGGGACGAAGGGCTAGGTGAAACTCATTTTTTATATTCATGAGTTTATGATTTTTTGGTATATATGGATGTTTATGAAAGTTATTCTTATATGTATGCAGATGTTGGCCCAGAGTGTCCTACAATTATTTCGCTGATAGCGAGGTGAGTTCCTCACGATTTCGATCCTCATGGTGAGGGTGGCGAGGAGGAGATAGTGCAGAACCTGGAGGGGATCGCCCGTGGGGTCCCAGATTATGCTCTCTTGGATGATGTGCCTCAGGCTTATTAAAGGCACACTGTAGGAGTTCTGAGTCGTATCCACCACTTGCTGAGGCAGTTGGTATGGGCGGTGATGTGATATCATGAGCACCACGCCGATTAGGCACTTAGGCTTTTTTTCCGCACAGTTTTGAGAGACATGTTGTCTCACGATGTAACTGAAACGTGCATATATTATTTTTTGGGTTTTATGATGCACACGTTGCAAACAAATGATATATATATATATTCTACATAAGTCTATTTACATATGATGATGTTTTTATAAATTGCACAAATGTCTATCTAGCACAATGTTAGCTATTGCATATGTTAATGTATTCATTTGTCTTGGTATATGTTGATATGTAATGAAATAAAAATGTCTTCCAAGTAAACGAATATGAAAATACAATCTCAAAATGCATGGGTTTTGAACCGAATAATGACCGTTAAGTTGAAGAACAATAAGCTACGAATCCAAATTCACAAGCAACGCACCTATGCCGAGGTTAAATACCTCAGTTAATAGTTCCAAAATAGCACTATATTTAGCGACATTGTTTGTAGTTGGTCCTAGAAAAATACCTTGTAATTTAATCAACTCACCAACAGGATCATAAATTACCCAGGCTACCGAAGACAAGTTCCTAGTACTGCGGGAAGCGCCATCCGCAAAATCGACATAAGGGGAAATAGACATCTGCATAGAAAACAAGACCCAATAAGCAGAAAAAATCTCATAAAGCACATCAAACCAAAACATGCACAAAAATGAAAAAATCACCTATGTACACATATCATGCATGAATGACTCAAGAATAATACTTTTTTAGGTACAACCCATTTCTGGGCTACGATAAGGGATAACCTTCATAGTCAATAAGCTCATAAGACCCATTCTGTAACACACGTTTGACGATGTAGGGCCCATGCCACATGGGTTGGAATTTTCCTGCCCCTAGCTTTTCATGATCTTGTTCGTATAGGAGAACGAGATCACCTTCGATAAAAGAACGAGGGGAAACTGTTTGGTCAAAATGGGCTTTGACTTGCTTCTTCTGTACTTCGATGACCAAGGCAGCTAAGCGACGAGTTTCATCCAATCTCTCTAAGTAGAGGAGACGCTCTTATTCAGGCGAAGTATCAGGCAGTAATTCCACAGCTAATTTAAGTGAAGGGATTTCACATTCAATCGGAAGAGTGGCTTCCAAACCATATACCAATTGGAATGGGGTAAATCCGGTTGCACTCTTAATCGACGTTCGGTAAGCCCAAAGAGCTGAAAACAACATGAGATGCCAGTTTGATTTATGGATCCCAATTGTTCGTTGAAGAATTGTAACAAGGACTTTATTTACGGCTTCAACTTGGCCGTTAGCTTGAGGATAATAAGGCGTTGAGCCCTCGTGACGCAGACCCAACTTAGATGTCAACTCCGCCATCATATAATCCCAAAATGAGAACCATGATCGGTAACGATGGCTTGAGGGACACCAAACCAAGAAATAACGTGATTGAATATGAATTGTGTCGTTGTCTTACCGTCCATAACCAATGTAGGCATTGGTTCAGCCCATTTCGTAAAATAATCAATGGCGACGATAATATAGGCATGCCCCCCGGCCGAACGAGGGTTACACGTCATAAAATCGATGCCCCATTTGGAAAAATGACCAACGGTAATGACAGGGTGTAACAATGCAACAATGCAATAATGCAATCTTTAAAAATGGATGGCCAGAAATATCCAACACGAAGGATCTTCTATGCGGTGGCATAACCAGACATGTGACCACCACAGGCGCCACTGTGGCAGTCATTTAAAACTTTCTCAGCTTCCTCGAGGGTCAAACATCGGTGGAGTACAGAATCGACTCCAACACAATAAAGGGTATCTCCAACAATATGATAAGGTTGCGATTGATGCCGAATGCGGCGTCAGGTATCTTTCATTAACTCAAACCTGAAAGAAGAGGTTTGGAGATACACAATGATATCACCGTACCACGGATCGAAGGTGTTAATCAAGAAAAGAGTTTCGTCCAGAATATGATCCTCGGAAGAAGAAGGAGCAGAGTCGGCGGGAGAGGGAACAAATCAAATCAGCGAAAACGAGTGATTTCTTCAATTTGGCTGTAGTAAACTCCAAATCAAACTCTTGGAGGATAATGATCCACTTCAAGTATTTTCCCCCCAGCAACTGCCGAGACAGAATATAGGTCATGGGGTTACAATCAGAAATCACAGTCACCGTGCGTAAAAGGATATAATGATGAAAATGATGAACGACCTAGACCGTAGCCAACGCTAACTTCTTGACATGTACGTAACGTGTTTCACGGTCGAGAAGGTTCCAAGACAAGTAGTAAATAATGTGCTCGTTACCGTCATCATCATCTTGAACCAAAACCATGGCGATTGTACTGAAGGCGGCAGCTAGGTAGAGGGTGAAATCAAGATGGTAATTTGGAGGACTTAATAGAGGAGTGTTGACAAGCAATGTCTTAAGCCTATCAAAATACTGTTGAGCAATCTCATCCCAACATAAAGGGACGTCCTTCTTTAAAAGTCGTTTAAATCCTTTGGCTACTTCGGCGTAGTGCGAGATGAAACGACATAGGAAATTTGCTTTCCATTAGAGACTCTGGAGCTGGTGAAACGAGGATGGGGAGGGGAGATTAACAATAGCCTCAACCTTAAGCAGGTCAAGGAAAATTTCGTCTTTAGATATGATAAATCCTAAAAGTCGACTAGAGTCGATGCAAAAGACACATTTATGCAGATTGAGCCAAATGTTGTAGTGTCTACAACGAAGAAATATCTAGCGGAGATGTTTCGGGTGGTCTTTCTGGGCAGATGAATGAGTTGGAAGGTCATCTAGGTATGGTTGAGCAATATTTCGAATATCGTGAAAGGCATAAGACATCACGCGTTGGAACGTAGCCCCAGCATTCTTCAAGCCGAAAGGGAGTTTCTTATACGCGAACGTTCCCTAAGGACAGATAAAAGAGGTCTTGTGTTGATCATACGGGAGAATGTTGATCTGATTATAGCCAGAAAAACTATTCATAAGGGAAAATATTTCACTCCCCGCACAATAGTCAATGATCTGATCGATGAAAGGGTGGGATAGTTATCCTTAGGACAGGCCCGATTGATATCGCGATAATCAACGCAGACACGAATTACTCCCTTCTTCTTATCCACAGGAACAATGTTAGAAACCCACTATGTCAGAGGAATCAGATAAATGAAACCCGCTTTGAGAAGTTTTTCAACTTCAGCTTTAATAGCGGCGGCTTTCCTAGGATGCACGGGACGAAGACGCTAGTGAATAGGCTTCGCACCTAGGTAGGTGGGAATCTCGTGCACCAAAATACTAGGGTCAATTCCAGGCATATCTTCGTAAGACCAGGCGAAAACATCATGGAATTCATGAAAGAGACTAGTGTACACTTGGACTTCCTCGGAAGAGCAAGTGACTCCCACATGGATGTTATCGACAATTCTCGGTTTCACGGAAATGTCGATAGGAATTGTTTGAGTAATGTTACCCAAGTTACCTTCAGCGAAGACTTCATGAGTCAAAATAGGCATTTGAAGTGGCGGAGAAGGAACTTGAGACGCAAAATGCTCAAGATAGTTAGACATTTCCCTGAGGCCAGGCATAAACGAGGAACGATGTTGCCCATCGCTCCACGGTAGATCTTCGAGAGACATGGTTTCCATGATAGCCTCGTCGGATGGAAACACTTCTTTCAAAGGATCAGGTGAATCTGCATCGTCGAGCCATGGGAATTGGGAATAAACGTCGAGAGACATGCTCAAAGGAGTAGCTTCAAGAGGGGGAGAATCAGATGCAGTTGTAAGCTCGCAATAATTGATTTCGATTGGACTAAGTGGCATTGAGTCTCCAAAAAAATCAACCTATTCAGGTAAAGCGACGATCCATGGTTCATCTGACCGAGAGACCATATTGAATTGAACGGTATTTGGTGGTGGAAGGAGAAAGATACCCATGAGAGCGGCATCTTTGAAAAGACTGGGCCCTACACTGTCACGGGGAGAAGGAATTTGATCCACATATGGCACGTTGTTCTCGGAAGACGAGGTAAAGAACAACAATTTATCGACAGTAATGATTTTTCCCTCATGTGGAAACTTTAGAAGTCGAAAGAGGGTGGATGGAACTCATAGCATAGTGTGAGTCCAACTGCGACCGAGTATAAGATTGTAATTGAGTTTGGCGTCAACGACCTCTACTTCAATGTTGACCGTCTTTCCTTGCAACGTGATCGGAAAGCTAGCAAGAACACCCAAGGGTTTTGATTCCCTTCCATCAAATGCCTCAAGGGCATTGGGTGATGAAGTTAGGGATAGAGAGCCAATAGCCTTCCAGCAAGCAGATGACATGACACAGGTATATGCACCTTCATCCACTATAATGTCGACTTGTATAACAAGCGCAATTTGGTGCAGAATTCAAGGGACGAAATTCTTCAAGTCAAAAGAGAGAAGGCTAGAATTAGCAGGGTCAATCTCGCCGATCGCAGATAATAACGCTTTTCATTGAGACGGGAAAGTCTGAATCACTTCTAACGCAGACATCGTGGATGGCGCCTAAGCTAAGTCCTCAACAATACTTTAATGCTGAGCAGCACCGGCGTTAGGATTATAAGAAGCTTTACGGAGAACACCTTCAGAAGGTGGCCGTACAATGGGTTCAGCACTGGGCCTTTCAATTTCAAGAGGACCAGAGGCAGGTGGGGGAGGAGGACCATCAACGACCTCTTTCCTGGCTACCTGGCGTGATCTCGCATAATCCTTCGACCGAGTAGCGATGGAAACAAGTGCAAAACCGTTCATCATGAAAAATTTAGAGCCAAACGATGCAGATGGCGGAGGTTGCTCGACCATCTGGGTCTATTGAGATGGAAAAGGTTGCTTAAGGACCGCAAGAGTTTCCTTAGCGCCTTTGAGCAGTTGACTAACCTTGGATCGTCCAGGACAATCCTTAGTATAGTGGTACTCATTACAAATTAGATAGGGATACTTCAGCTTTCGTTGTGAACCATCATCAGCATGAGGTTTAGACAATTCTGGCTTTGGATCATCGGCTTTGGCCTTGCCTTTTCCCTTCTTTCTCCCTTTGGAAGTCTTGTCCACAGGATTGGCCTGAACGGCGTTAACCTCTGAGGTTTTACCAAAATCCAGGGTAGTCTGACGAGCAGAATTATTGGAAGTATTTGGTTTCTGCTTCCCATTGGAAGACTTGCGTGAAGTCTGAGACACTGAACCAATAACACCATCGACTGATGGGGTAGCCGGTGCTTTAGAGGTCGCAGGTCGTGGAGCCTCAGTCAAGATGTCATACAAAATGCACGATTGAGAGTACACTAAATCAAGGTACTGGGCAAGAGCAATTTCTTGTTCCTCGGTTACACATGCCCCCATGGCAATGTCTTTCACAATCTGATTGACAAAAGAGGTAGTGAACCAATGATTAAGAAGCTGATCAGGAATTTCAAACTTGATCAGGCGACGATGCCGTCTCCATTCATGAATCTGGTCTGAGATATGGGTAGTCCAATCTTGTTTCAAGTATGTTAGGAGATGCGTCTCGGCTTCATAACGAACCGACAACTGGAAATGAGTAAGGAATGCCATAGCAAGAGTGTTGAAATCTTGAAAGATTCCACGAGGCAGTTTGATATACCACTTAGCAGTAGCTCCAGTGAGAGTGCGCTGGAAGAGACAGAGTCGAACAGAGTCGTCCACCCAAGAATTGGAAGAACACCATAAATGGTATGTCATGATGTGAGCTTGGGGGTCTTCTCCAAATTTACCTTCAAACTTAGGACAATCACCAAGAACCTTCGTCGGAATTGGAGGCCAAAAAGGATTATGAAGAATGGGATCATTTGTCAATTTGGACACATCCGATAACTCCAACGTGGCGAGGAAAGGTAATTGAGGGTTAAAAGGCATAGCAAGTCCTCGATAAGGACCCATACCCATACTCCATTCTAGTTGAGTATAACTCTGCCCCCATTAGTTCTGTCCCGAAGGATTCAGACCATAAGGGGTATCAACTAGATAATTCGGTTGATATGGCAGATCACGACCAGGATACGAGGGTTGAAGACCGGGATACTGATTCTAAGTATATGAGGGTCATGATTGAGTAGCATAAGGATTTTGTTGCGAAGTATAATTATAGCCTAGCGGTTGAGGGTAATAAGCGGGACCTTGAGGTGGTTTTTATACCAGTGGATATTGACCTTGAGGGAAATAACCGCCTTGGGGTCGAACGGGCTGTTGATAAGTGGGGCCCTGCTGAGCTGGATAAGTCGGGCGCAGAGGTTAATTCGGCTGCGACATAGAGTAAAGTGGTGGCTGAGCAAGGTGAATGGGCTGTGTAGGTTGGCCCAGCTGAGCAGGTTGACCTGACTGATGAGGGCCATCAAGTTGCCCCTGCGGGACAGGTTGGCCTGATGGCTGCGGTGGGCCAGGTTGTGCCTGATAACCAAGTTTACATGGAGTAGGACCATAAGATGGTCCTGACTGTGCAACATTTGGACCAATCGGAAGATATGGCTGTTGAGGTTTCACCAAAGGTTGAGATGGATGGAACTACCCCCCAGGACCATACGAAGGTCCTGGTTGATATGCCAGTTTCCCAGCTGGTCCTTGAGGTTTCCCTGGTTGGATCACAGGTTGAGCTTGTAAAGGTTGACCTTGAGGATTTTAAGGCTGCCCTTGCGAGCCCTAAAATAATCCTTGTTGGACAGAAGGTTTTCCTTGCAAGGATTTCCCTTGTGGGTCGTATGCATACCCTTGCTGCACCAAAGGTTGTCCCTGAAAGGGTTGTCCTTGGGGGTCATAAGCATACCCTTACTGAACAAAAGGTTGTCCCTGAAAGGGTTGTCCTTGTTGGTTATAGGGTTGCACAGGCAAGGTAGGTCTAAAACCGAAAAGAAACTGATAAGCCTCAGGAGCAGGCAAGTAGATAGGGTTTCCTTTCTCATCATACTGAAACGGAAGTGAATAAATCGGGGTACAATCCACTCCATAATGAGAAAAATAAGACCGATAAGGATCTTGAGGGGACTGGTAAGTCTGGGAGATCTACTGCTGAACAGTCAACCGATACTCCTAAAAAGAAAGGCCATCAGGGATCGCCATGGCAATCAAAGTCTCTAACGAAGTTGAAACTCCTGACGACTGAGCAGTGACAACTGGTGCCGAAGCAGCCATGCAGACAGTATGCCTAGTGGGGACAGAAGTAACAAAAGGCGTCAACTAGATAGGTGTCATCGCCGACATCCCTAATGACGGGAGAACCGGACCCCTTCACGGAGTTGATGTTTCCATGGAGGCAATACCGGCTATAATCTGACCCAAAGACCTATATCCGGCTGGAAGCGACACCGATGGTGAAGATTGAGTAGGCTCTTGATGGATGTCTTCCAGGAAAATTTGGTATTCTTCATCAGAAACTGGAATACCCTCACTGCCATTAGGACCAGACGAATCCATGTCTGAATCCACTGTGAGATCTTGCAAAAGACTACGGGGGCTAGGAGGTATGATAGCAACCAAAAACGGTGATCCCGATGTAAGAGGGGGAAAATGTTCCCCAAACCCAAATCCAAACCAAGCATTTGAAACAGGCCAATGGAACTCAACTGGTTATCCAAAGGGGTACTCTGACGGGATGACAGGCTATTGAAGCTCGGCAAACCTAGAGGTCTAAGAAGTTTCAGATGAATCGTCCAAGAAAGGACTGCCAGTAGACGAAACGGACGGTTCTGCCACTGTGACTGTAGCACACCAGAAAATGGAAAAATATTGAAAATGAAGACTCTTGGACCAAAACCAAGGCAAACAAAGACAGGCCAAGTAATCAAACTTTAATGGGTGTGTAATCGTAGGTAGTTTATTTTACCACATTGAAACCAAATTTTTCTTGTTTTTGTAGGTTTTAACCATGAACAGAAATTATCTACACACGAATCTTATAACAGAAAATAAACAATAGCGAGAGCATAAAACATAAAACAGATAAACACATATATATACATATCAAAGCATACATAAATCCCAATCCATTAACCCTGGATTAGAACATAACCATAGTTCCCTTGACCGGATCTACAAAAATACCAGGGGCCGAAAACCATCATACCCCAAAACCATGTGAAAAACCATGCACAAAACCATGGGCGTGGACTGCCCACTGGAAATTAAGGACCAAAAAATTTTCGACAGGGCGCTGCCCCAAACCCCGACAGAGGGGGCTATCACCCCCCCTCTTACCCCCCCCCCCCCCGCTCGTGATTAGTTGTGGAAAGAATATAACACGTACCCAACATTCTCCCACTTGTTGTTTTCTTTCCGCAGGGGGCCACAGGAGAGCTTAGTCATTGGCCCAATTCTTCAACACCCATTGTTTCTCTACACCAAGAGAACTTCTGAGTGCTCACAGACTTTGTCAATGCATCTGCAACATTCTTCAAAGTGTCCACCCTTACCAGCAACACCCTTTTAGCCTCAACCATATCTCTAACAAAGTGATATTGAACATCAATGTGCTTTGTCTTTGAATGATAAGCAGGGTTCTTAGCCAATAAAATTTCACTTTGGCTATCACAGTCTATCCTTATAGCTTGTTGTACCAACCCCATACTTGAACACAATCTCTGCAACCAAACTGCCTCCTTGCTTGCATGAGTGGCTTCCATGTATTCTGCCTCTGTAGTTGAAAGAGCCACTACAGACTATATTTTACTCATCCAACTGACTGTGCCTCCAAATAGGCTAAACACATACCCACTTGTAGATCTTATTTGGTCCAGATCTCTAGCCCAGTCTACATCAACAAACCATGAATTTCCAACATTCTTTCCAATCTTGGTCTTCCCTGGTAGCATAAGTCATAATCACTAGTGCCACGTAAATATTTGAAAACCTACTTCACTGTTGTCCAATGCTCCTTCCCTGGGTTTGACATAAACCTACTCAATACTCCCACTGCATGTGAAATTTCTGGTCTAGTATAGACCATTGCATACATCAGGCTACCCACTGCTCTTGCATATGGAACATGGGACATATCCTCCTCTTCTTCTTGTGTCTTGGGACACTGTTTAGCAGACAGCTTTACACCTACAGGAACAGGAACATTCATCGATTTACTATCCTGAATATTGAACCTCTGCAATATAGTATCAACATACTTCCTCTGGTTTAACCATAGCTTCCTCTTTTCCCAATCTCTCTTAATTTCCATGCCCAAAATATAGTTTGCAGCACCAAGATCCTTCATGTCGAATTTGGAGAACAGTTGGGTCTTCAAATCTTGGATAATTTCTTTGTCATTTCCAATTAACAACATATCATCCACATACAAGACCAAATAAATAACATGGTCACCAATTAATTTAAAATAAACACATTGATCCTCCTTTCTTCTGGTGAAGCCAAGTCCCCGTATATAGGTATCAAATTTCTGATACCACATCCTTGGTGACTTTGTTAACCCATACAGAGACTTTTTCAACCTGCATACCAGTTCTTTCTTACTCTTCACCATAAAGCCTTTAGGTTGCTTCATGTAGATCTCCTCTTCTAGATCCTCGTGAAGAAATGTTGTCTTCACATCCATCTATTCTATCTCAAAATCAAATGCAGCAGCAACAGATAAAAGCAATCTAATAGAAGTAACTTTGGCAACAGTAGAAAAAATATCACCAAAATCAATTCCCCGCACCTGGGAATAACCTTTTGCTACCAACCGATATTTTTATTTCTCCACCTTGCCTTCTACATTCATCTTCTTCTTAAACACCCATTTTCTCCCGATGGGCTTCCCTCTAGCCGGCAACTCCACCAGATCCCATGCCTCATTTTTGTGCAAGGATGCCATTTCATCAACCATGGCCTCCTTCCAGAGTTTTCCATCCTCTGAATCTACTGCCTCCCTGACAGTTTTGGGATCATCATCAGTTATAGTTAAGGAAAAACCTAAACAGAAAGCATATGGACTATACCTTTCTGTTTCCTTCTTTCCCGAACTGATCTTCTCATAGCTGGAGTTTGTGGCTCTTCCTCTTCTGAATCTTCTTTTACCGTAGAGTCTAATTCATACTCCTTTAGCTCAAACTCTATCTTCTCAGGTTCCTTTGGTATGACTTCATGTTTAACAACATCTTTCACCTCTCTAAACACCACATCTCGGTTGTACACAACCTTCCTTGTTTCTGGGTTCCAAAGCTTGTAACCTTTTAAACAATCCTTATACCCAATAAAGATGCACCTTTCAGATTTATTATCCAACTTGGTCCTTTTTTGCTTTGGAACATGTATATATGCATCACATCCAAATACCCTTAGATGTGAAAGAGAGGGTTTCTTACCAGTCCACACCTCATGTGGAGTCTTATCCTCCAACACTGATGAAGGTGATCTATTAACCAGATAGCATTCAGTCTCCACTGCCTCTGCCCATAATTCTTGTCCTAACCCGGTACCACTGAGCATGCTTCTTGCCTTTTCCATCAGTGTTCTGTTCATTCTTTCTGCAACTTCATTTTTCTGAGGTGTGTATGGAGTATTATTCTTCCATGCTATACAACACTTCTTATAGAACTCTTCAAATTCCTTCTTGCAGAACTCTCCACCATTATCTATCCTCAGCACCTTTATCTTCTTCTCTGTCTGGTTTTCCACCAAAGCCTTAAATTCTTTAAATCTATCAAAGACTTCAGATTTCTTCCTCAAGAAATATATCCATGTATTCCTTGAGAATTCATCTATGAATGAAACATAGTACACAGACTTTCCCAGTGATGGAACTGACACAGGTCCAAACACATCACTGTGCAGAAGTTCTAATATCTTGTTCGCCCTCTAAGCACCAGAAGGAAAACTCACCCGATTCTGCTTCCCATATACAGAATGTTCACAGAAATTGAAATCTAGAGAGAAATTAGACATACCTTCTACCATACCATTTCTATGCAGTATCTGAAGGCCCTTCTCTCCAATATGTTCAAGCCTTTGATGCCATAGCATGGTCTTTTCTCTAGAGACAACTAGGCTTTCCCCTCCACTTTTAGGATCCATAGAACTGTTACACCCATCAATAACAGTGCTACCTTGTAGCTTGTACAGAGTTCTAGTCCAAACTCCTTGCATTAATACCAGTGCTCCCCAAACCATCTTGCAGGCATCTTTCTCGAACACTGTTTTTACACCTGCATCATCCATCTTGCTTACATAAATCAAATTTTTGGCCAATGCAAGAATATGCAAAACACCAGGAAGTTTTCTAATCCTTCCAACTTGCAGCTTCAGCTTGACCTTTCCACGTCCGATGATTCTGGACTTCCTATCATCCCCTAGGAAGACATCACCACCATCGTATTTCTCATACTCGCAGAACCACTCCCTATGGGGAGTGAAGTGAAAGGATGCACTTGAGTCAATCAACCATGACTCATGATCTACATGTGTATTTGAATAAGAAGCCAAATACACATCCCCACCTTCATCCGAGGTGGTTTTTTCCTTTGTATAAGGAGCATCATCAGATCCCTTTCCTTTCTTAGGAGCTTTAGATCTGCAGTCCCTTTTGTAGTGCCCTTCATTTCTGCATTTCCAACATACCTTTACAAAATTTCTAGGAGATTTATATCTCCCTCTAGATTTGGATCTCCCACTCGAAACCTTATTCTTGTTTCTATTTTGGGACCTTCCTCGTACAGATAAGGCATCTCCATTCTGGCCCTCCATATTTCTTCGTCTCATTTACTTCGACAACAAGGCTGAGACAATGTCATCAAAATTCAAGGTAGTTGTATTGCTACCTATTGCAATAACCAAACTTTCCCATGAGTCTGGTACAGAACACAACAAACTGATGCACTTATCTTCATCTAAGATTTTAATATCAATATATGACAGCTGACTTACCACAGTATTGAAGGCGTTCAGATGCTCTGTTACCGAGTCTCCATCCTTCATCCTCAGTTTATACAGCTTTTTCCGCAGGAACAACTTATTCACCAGAGACTTAGATTAGTACAAAGTCCCAAGTTTTTCCCACAAATTCTTCATCGTAGCTTCCCCATATACATTCAACAATACTGAATCTGAGACACACAACTGTGTTGTGCTCTTAGCCTTCCGATCCATTTTCTACCAATCTTCATCTGACATTGTCATTGGTTTAGTACCTGGATCTACCGCGATCCACTGATCTTTATCCACCAACAGATCCTCCATCTTGAGCTTCCACAACTCAAAACTCTGACCATTAAATTTCTCGATCTCTATCTTTCCGCCACTCGCCATCTTCTTTCACTGCAAGAATCGATCCCACAAATCTACCACTGAACAGGGTCTACCTCAGGCCCGAGCAAAAAACCCCTCAACAGCAAAGGCGTCCCCTTAAAGCCGAAACTGCTTTGATACCAAATGTAGGTTTTAACCCTGAACAGAAATTATCTACACACGAATATTATAACAGAAAATAAACAATAGCGAGAGCATAAAACATAAAACAGATAAACACAGATATTTTCCCCTGGATCCCAAATCGGGACGACCAGCTTGATTTTTCATTATATTCCTTTTAGTGTTACAACACATATATATACATGCCGAAGTATACATAAACCCTAATCCATTAACCCTGGATTAGAACATAACCGCAATTCCCTTGACCGGATCTACAAAAATACCATGGGCCGAAAACCATCATACCCCAAAACCATGTGCAAAACCATGCACAAAACCATGGGCGCGGACCGCCCACTGGAAATTAAGGACCAAAAAAATTTCGCCTGGGCGCTGCCCCGAACCCCGACAGGGGGGGGCTATCGCCCCCCCGCGCATGATTAGTCATGGAAAGAATATAACACATACCCAACAATTTCATGTTTTAAGAGTCAAGAAACAATCAAATATGACTCTAGTCTCTTTCAGTTTTAAGTGAGCACGAAAGGAGAAGTGCTCGATGATATTTTCAATTTATGGAGTCAGTAAAGATCGAAAATGACTGCTCAGATAGTCTAGGTAAAAGGGTGTACCAGGTTCCCGTGAACTGCCATATACGCCTTGGTTATAAAATGAAAGAGGAATCAACCAAGGACTTGATGTACGTGCAGGTAGTCTCCCCGAATGTTGTGTTCGGTATATCACAGTTACAAGGCGGCAGACTCGGCTTCCTATGGATAAAGGGATTTCAACCTAAAGGGGTCTCCCTGTATATACTCAATGATATGGGGAGCACAAGTCCGTACTAGCGCTATCTAAAGCTAGATGGCAAGCGACAGCTGCTAGGTTTAAAGACGTCGGAACACGTCTCTAACTTAGACCACTAAATGTTTTGTTAAGTTTCAATGTTGCCTTAGGTTAACTGAATAAATTTTAAGTTGATCTTGTATTTAATTTTCAATTCCAAGGTCCTACCGAATGTTGGATCTCACAAATCCCTGAATGCAAGCTACATGCCATAAAATACCATTTCGGTCGATGAAAATCTATCTACGAGAAAGTTAGAAGTTTTAAAGCGATAGAAAATAATGATAACACACAAAAGCTTCCACTACAGAACCTGATGCAAACTAATGAGAACGAGAAATCTTTCCTAGAATGTCCAATGCCAGTTATGCGAAATATTTTCCAATTCCACAATGCAAACCAGAATGCAAGCACAAAATATATTTTTGATTTTTCAATGTAATAGAGCAAACAGTGCACTAAATGACATGAAAAACGAATCTTCACACTAGTTAGAGAATTCCAATGCAAGATTTGAGGCGAAAAAATTCAATCAACTCACAAGAAAACAAAACAAAAACTCAAACCAATGTCACAATCTCTCAAATCAAAGAAATATGTGGAAACAGACCCATACAAGAAATGTGAGCTATGCTTGGAGTGACAAGAAGCAAAACTGAATGAAAGAGGCAAGACTCACTCCAGACTCATTCCACCAAATGCAATCACTCAAAACGAATCCAGGGAGCTGAATGCAATCAACTAAGGAATGAAGGTGGCTGTGAAACAGAATACCCAAACTCCTACAGGAGGCTCAGCATACGAAAGCACTAGAAAAACCTAAGGCCATGATACTGAAATAAATTGACAAACAACCGAAGGAAGAAGGCCTTCCACAGTCACAAACAATCCCAAAGCACTCAAATCAAGTCAAGAAAACACCCAGAGACACCAGTATGGACCCAAAACTCCAAAACAGGGAAAACCCTAGCACCTATAGGAAATGGCACGATTGTCTGGCTATAATCAACGCCAGACAGGGGATAGCGCGGGTGATGAACTAGCAACAAGCACTAGTGGGTGTGACTGTCAGACTAGAAACCGCGCCAATCAAGTCAACCTTAGAAAAATGAAACTTTTTGAAAAACAGAGGTTAGATCTGATCCTCTAGGGATGAACAAGGGTCTTAGACTCAGCAAAAACAACCATAAAAGGAAAGCTATGCGGACAAAGACCAAGAAGAATATCTAATGAATGAAAGATAAAATCGCACTGATCCCCAGTGGAGTTTCCAATTTGTTGGTGAGGTAAATCCCCTCTGCGAACAGAGGCGATCCCACTAGCCCTAGAGTGGGTCTAGCCGCAAACAAGACACGTTGTGACATCAATTCCTAGTTACCGAATGGACGGAGATTCAATAGATAACTTACCGTATATCCTATGTTGTTGTTGTCGTCGAAAGAGTGGCTAACTCTCGCTCTTGTTTTGATAGATCACGATCCGCTCGTTCTCACGCTCGGATACCTGCACATACACAAGAAACAAAGATGGTATACAACATAATATTTTTCATCCGTAACTATCAGTCAGTCGAAGAAGACTAAATCAATGCATCAATAAACACAACACAAAGATGGAACCAATACCATAGTCGAGTATATTAATGGAAGGAAGGAAGAGTACAACCAAGCTTCGACGTTGCGGTCTTCTCCAACAGGGTTCCAGCAGAGCACGTCTCGCAAAGCTCATCGGGAATTCATACGGGGCTCTCTCTACAGAATTATTTTTGGTTCTACCTTATCTATAGAGATTACTCAGTTATAGTATCTCTTCTCCAAGTTCAACTTCTTGGATATATGTTCAGCTAGCTTTCATAAAGGGAGAGGTTAGGATCCCTATAATCATGGAAGGGAGAACTATCTTCAAGGAGTGTTCCATGGGAGGAGGAAACCATTACCTAAAGAGGGAGATCCGTGGCTCATCATATTAACCACATCCTGTGACTCATCCCTGAGGTGGTTAAAGGAAACTTTCACCTCTAATTTGTTAAAAAAAATCCCAAAAAGGCTGGCACGGGCACAACAAAGAGACAGAGCGCCAGCTGGCATGGCCTCTAGTGTACATCCTCTACCCTGGCACAAGGGGTGAACTGGCTACCCGCACCAATGCAAAAACATAGGTTTTTTTGGGCTTTCTGAGGAAATGTTCAATAGGAGAAATGACGTTCTTATGCAGAAGGATGCAAAGAAGGTGTTTGCAGAGTATGACACTGCTCACAGGTCACGGGAAAGACCCTCCAACATGAGGGGTGATGGATTGCAGGGACGGTGACAAAATGTTGTGTAACACCAAGGCACCTCAAAACCCATTCTCCCACAACTACTCCGGAAGTGCAGTGTGTGGTCCAAAATAGTGGCAGAAGTGTGAAAATTTGATCATTTTTTACCTTTTCCTGCAAATTTGTGAGTTGAAATGAGATAAAAAGTTGATTTCTATAATGTAATACTCATATTACACCTGCACATTCTTGGAATTAATCATTTTACGCCTCTGAGAAAAGGTGTATCATGGCCATGCTGCATTTCTATGCACTAAAATTGCCCAAATTACCAAAAAACTCAAAAATTGCTAAAATTTTCCCAAACTTTTCTCATTTTTCATTTTTCAGTCATGGCTTAGACAGCTACATATGCATAATAAAAAATATCAAGGCTATCCTTCTTCTTGAGCTTGCTTAGGGGCTTCTTGAGTTTTTTCTTCATGTTCTTAACCGTGATTTTGCAAATGATGCTTCTAGTGTAGTAGTGCCTAGCCATGTGTCTCTGCATGGAAGTGTCTATGTTTTCCTTTTCCAAAAGTTTTTCCAAGTACACATTCACTCTCTGAAGCAAATACTCCCTTTCCTTATCAATACTTGCAACTATAGGGTTAGTGGATTCCTTGTGTGCTGGTGAAGAAGATGGCTCCTTGTCTTGTCTTTATTCTTTGTCAATGCTCTTGTGGTAGGTCTCCTTGGCTGCTTTTGAATATCTATGTCTTCAATATGCTCTACATCAATCAATACCTTACCTTTGTCTTCATCTTCTTTTCTAGATGATGGAGGCTCTTGTGAGGTACTTTGTTGCATCAAGCTCATTTTCAAGTGCCTATTTTCCCGTTTCAAGAAGGCCACCATAAAGTTTTCCTTTGAGAGATCATCCACTAATCGCTTGATTTGTGCTTGTTGCTCCTTGAAAATGTTTGCAGATGATTTATCTCTATGGTCAAGTATTTCTTCTTCATGGGGAATCTCTTCATCATTATGTTGTAGGGGTGATTAATTTCCATGTCTGGGTGATTGCTCCATAGCTTCTCCCTGAACTTCTTTGATTGTAGCTTCCTTAGGAAGTCTTCTAGCTTGGATTAAGTCATAGGTTTAGGTGTAGGCATGTCTTTAGCTATATAAAGGGAAAAAAACCAATATTTTCCCCTTCTTGTAGGTTTTAGAAACCTATTCCCTAGGCTGTGTTTTAGCCACTAAAGGTATGCTAGATGGCTCAGATCTTTGTGGCCCAGATGACGTAGGAGTGTTGATGCTTTTGGACTGAGGAGGCATAGGCAAAAGAGTTTTTGTCTCCAAAAATGTCTCCCAATACATATTAACCTGTATGAGCTGATGAAGAACTATGACTTTGACCAAGGCATGATGGAATTAGCTAGTTGAATGATCTCTCCATTTAGTCTACACTTTCTTGATCATCTTTGCAAGACTTCTAAACATGTAGCTAGGTAGATTTAGTGGTTTAAAAAAGGTGAAGTGCATCAACAATCTAATGTGATACTGATAAAACCTACTAAACCTACCTTCACAAGTGAAATATTTCATTATCATCTTCATCAAAGGAATATATTTATCTAATAGTTATCTATTAGGGAAGACATGAGAGGGAGCTTCTCTGTACTGTGGCTTGAGAAAAACTATGTAGTTTTGAATGTCCAAATCCATTCCCTTAAGCCATATTTCTCCTTGATTAGGGATCCCTGTGGCTGATGTTATGACTTTTATTGAGACCAAGAAATCCATCCCTGCTATGGTGGTCTTGTTTTTCTTGAAATTAGTGGAAAAAAGGCTAGTGAGCTCACAATGGTAACCCACTTGTTGAATTTTCTCACAAAACCCTAGGTAGCCTAAGTTTTCAAAATACCTTTTGATGAATTCTGAAGCATTTATCTCCTGCATATGATTTGGCTCATAACTAGAGATGTGTCCTCCCTTGTTGTATTTCTTATTTTCACTGGCCATGTTGTTGGTTTTTCTTGACTAAAAACCCTAGTTCAATAGGGGAAAGGATACAGGTTTAGAGCTGCAATACAGGGAAAACAGAGCAGCTAGTTTAGGGAGGGAAACAGAGGGGATAGGAGCTAGGGAAAAATATGAAAAAATTAGGGGAGATAGGGATAGGTTTTAGGGACACATGGGTACTGAAATTTTACTGAATTGATGAGGAAAGAAAGGCAAAAAGTGAAAAACATAGTCAAAACCCAAAAATGCAATAGAAGCGCAGCGTGGGATTGTGTTTTTGGGGAAAAATAGTGGGATGAAGTAAATTAGTGTGATAAATGGTTGGGAAAGGTTTGATAAGTGTATACAAGGGTAATGGGGTATAAAAACTAGAGAAATTCTCTGTGAGATAAAGCAAAAACCAATGAAAGATAAAACTGCAGTGAAACCCTAGGAGAGGGATTCTGTTAACTTTTTGTGAGAAATGATTGCATGAAAGAGGTGATAAAAGGCTTACTTACTTTCTCAAGAGTCCCCAAATCTTGTAGAATCATAAATGAAACCTGTTGTTTATTTCTTTAACATCCAAACCCAAAAACGCATCATGTTTTCTAGAAGCGCAATGTACTTGATGGTAAGGGTTTGGTGATGAAAAAATCAAGGTTCTGATGGTTGAGATGAAGCACAATGGTGAAGAAATGTTCTTGGAGGATGGAATGAATATTTTGAATGGTTAGATGATCCTTTTATTGCTTTAAAATATGTTTTTTTCTTTGGTGATGGTGTGACATCACATGTCCTTTTGAGAAGTGACTTGATGAGGTGATTATACTGCAGCTTTATTACTTTGTTTGGAAAGGTTACATCTCCATGTGGGTTGAATGTACCTTTAATACCTTTTTAAAATACTTATCCCAAATTACTAACTCCCATGATGGTTACAATGGTGATGACATGACTCCCATGTAGGTTTTGATGACATGAGCAAATCATGACACCTAATGCATATCTTAACGATGATTCAGAACTTCAAAGCCTTTAAGTATGCATGTGAATGACTTAATGACCAAAAGGATGACCAATACACTCATTTTATGACCTTGAAAATGGAGGGAGTAAGTAATGATACGTAGGACATGACTCAAGACTCATCTCAAAATAAAAAGACATGTCAAATTTTATTCGAAAATATAATAATTTGACCTAAGAGCCTATCAATCACATCAAATGAGTACATTTTATCACTGGTGACTCATAGACACTAACAAGTTCTATGCATAAACTGAATGTACTTGAAAAAAATTGAATGTACTTTGCAGAAAACTGAATGGAACTGAATGTACTTTGCAAATAGCTTAATTTATTTTGCAGAAAATTGAATTTACTTTGCAGAAAGTTGAATGTAATTTGCAGAAAACCGAATGTACTTTTGAGAAAATTGAATGTACTATATTTATTCTTCACGACTTTTCAATTCAAAAATTATAGAAAGAACATAAACTTAAGCATCATATGAAGACAACCAAACACAAAAATGAGATACTAAGATTCAGGTCCAATGACCAGGGAAAAACCCACAAGGGGAAATCCCAAATTATTCTTCTTCTATTATATTTCTTCAATTGTTTAGTAGAGTACAAAGAGAGAGAGAATTATAATGAATAAAGTCACCAATGTTTGATCAACTTGTAGATGAATTTCTCTTTCTCTTTGCTTGAATATCTCTTCCTTCTCTTGATTAGATCTTGTCCTACACACTTGCTCCAACTCTTCCCTTTCTCTTACTCTTCACTTTCTCTCACACTTCTCTTGTACACACTCAAATCCATCTCTCCTTCTTCACAATGAACATATTACTATCAAATCTCACTTGCTCCTTCTTAAATAGAAGAGAAAGGAGAGGAGTTACAAAATGAATTCATTTCTTAAGAAAATAATAGGATAATTTAATTCCATGAGGGAGGAGTTACTTGAAGAGAAGTTTAACTCATCCCAAGAATAGAGAGAGAGGTACACTTGTCTTGAGGAGTTACAATTCGAATTAGGGAGAGAGAGAGAGTTACACTTAGATATGAGAGTTACAATTCGAATTAGGGAGAGAGAGAGAGTTACACTTAGATATGAGAGTTACAAATTGAATTGAACAAGAGAGTTAAAATTGCATTTAATGAGGAGTTAAACTTTTGTCATACATTGAATTAGTGATTGAGAGTTACATTCTCTTAAGTGTGGAGTTACTATTTTATTCCAAGAGAGATATTTTTTAATATCCCCCCATTTTTATAATACTGTGTGGGTAAGATTTCATGGCATGGGGTAGCATGGCGAAAAATCCATGAAATAAATATTATGTAAATGAATATTAAATAATAAATATTAAGTGGAATTTATGTACTTGGAAATGTACACCTAGGAACGAGACTCTTTCTAAATAAAATCCCATTGGCGAATGGGAATGGAATATTCATGATAATAATTCTAGATGAAATTCTAGATAAGCTTAAGGGATGGGAGATAAAGATCCATTAATTTTCTTAGATGAAGAAATATGCTAAGCTTGGAAATAACATAAAAGACTCGTTGGATATAAAGGCAAGATTTTATGGAAAATCCTAGGCAAGTGGATAAGAATATCCATGAAAGCAGAACGCCACTAAAAGAAAACTTTATCATGGAAGACAAGTATTTAAATACTTGAGGAATGGATCATGGGGGCACTTCATTCTAGGGGCAAGGAATTTTCAGGTCGGGGGTGAACTGGAAGAATAGTTCTACGCTCGGTGGAGAGAAGGTGTGAATTTCCAACTACTTTGTTGTTGATTTTATTGATTGGGATTTTAAATTATTTTATCTAGAATGATTTGTAGTTATGTTCGAATAATAATTTCGTGATGGGGTTAATATGTCAGGAAAAAAAAAAAATATATATATATATATATATAATAAAGTTTTTTGTACTACTTTTCAATTTCTAAAAGTATGTTTGGTTCGTAAAGTCATACATTTCTTGGCAAAAATTTAGAATATTAAATAAATATAATATAAAAAAAAATTGGTTATTAATCTAAACAAGAAATCGAAAAAATGAGTTTTTAGTAGTAAGAAATAGCTAGCAGGCCAATAACTCTTAATAATAATAACTCTTAATAATAATAACTCTTAAGGGTTTACGGGATTTCATGCATGGAGGACTCAGTTAGAACTGAAATGGCAAAGCTATGACAGAGTTGGAAGACTAGTTCATGGAGTTGTATTCAGTTTAACTCAGTTAGACTCAGTTGAGCTAGTTGTATCTAATCTAACTGATTGATACACTAGTGAGAGTGGAGTGAATTAATTAGTTAATTAATTCACAAAATAATAACTCATTAATCAACTGAAGAATACATCAATTAACTATAGTGCATGGCAGTTTTAGTGGAGACCAGTGGAGAGATAGGTGAAAGGGCAAGATAGACTATCAGTTGTGACTATAGTGATGCATTGATTGCATCCAACACTTAGTGGAGATACCTATGAGGATTGCGTGAGCAAGGCTAGATTAATTCGAACTCATTCAGAGCCATTATTCAGTAGGGATTGCGCAGTAGAGGCAGGCTAGCAGGTGGCAAAGATCGGTGCATGGATTTGCAAGATTGGGCCTGATTAGTGTGTAGTGATTGTATTGTACTGAGAGTTTGATATGATCAGCTTTGTATGAGGATTGTTACATGATCTCTATGACATATATTATATACAGGTAGTTGGGGTTTTTAGCTTCAGGCTTTCTCATTAAACAACTGTGTTAATGTGTATGAATTTTTATTGTTTCATGTGTGCATTGCAATCTTGATTTAATTTCCGCAAATGATCAATGGTGGAATAGATTCTGTATTTTGCATGAAGTTAAAATAGTGTGATATTAGGAGAATCTTGGACATATAACACATAAGTTATATAATTTCTACAAAATTCGGTGTAAAACAAAAAATATCATACTTGTATTTAAAACAGAATCTATCCACTACCATTTTTCCGTAGCGAACATTTACTATTTAATATAAG
Source organism: Pinus albicaulis (assembly GCA_034641835.2). Taxonomy (NCBI): domain Eukaryota; kingdom Viridiplantae; phylum Streptophyta; class Pinopsida; order Pinales; family Pinaceae; genus Pinus; species Pinus albicaulis. The sequence continues at coordinate 1,118,104,666 of CM076574.1, forward strand.
CTCTGAAAAGGAATTTGAAAACTCATTGTGTATCATGCCAAATATTAAATAGATGGTAGTGTTATTCAAAACTAATCCTAAGATAATAGTGATAGGACTATTTGAATTGGATTAATATAAAATGAATCCAAAGCATATGACACAAGAGTGAGTAGTCGATAGATATAAGTCATAGAATCGTAAAAGGAAGCTCATTCACTCATTAATGAAACTATATACTAGTTATAAGAAAAAAAATATAGGGAATTTTCTTGGTAAACATCCATACAACATTTGAGATATACATAACCTATATATTATTTTAATTGCGAGCGGGATACTCTCTAGAAACCATATATAAAACAAAATTCTAGATAATTTAAACTACAGTTAGTACTGCTTCCATTAAAGAAGAGGAAAAGTCTAGAAAAAAAATTTACAGTCTGATTCCGTCGTAGCTATATAAAACTTGAATAAGGGGTATATAGACCCAAAATACAATAGACTTTCAAAGAGAAAAAATAAATAAGAACTAGCTACTTAATATTAATGGATTACAGATCCAACTAAAAGTGTAGTATGGCCAATTAAAATAAGAATAAGCACAAAGATATATATTCCTCATTAGGGTCTGCAGATGAAAAAAATTTTCCAAGAAGGGCGACTTATCGCTCTGCATGAGAACAACAAAGACAATATTGAATCAAACTGCAAAGAAGCCCATAGAAAATCCCAGTCTTTTCCAGTACCCAAATTCCACAATTCACGGTCCTTTTTTCCAGCACCTAGATTCCATTGAAGTGGAGGGGTATCTCAACCAACCTGCAATCGGCATAGCGAAAAAGCTATTTTTCAGAAGGATAAACCCCTACATGCATGGAAATCAAAATTTATTCGAAGGTTTCCAAATGTACCTATGAAAATAAAAGAAAATACCTCGGTTAAAAACAACGAGATCTGTTGGTTTTTACTCAAGGAGAAAATAAATAGCGCAAGAATGAGATAAATTTTACCTATCATAGGAGGGAAGAAGGGAAAATCGACTTTGGGTATCTGGGGAAATCAAGAACATGGTGATATTTTTGTAATGAGTAAGAACCCCTGTCATAAAATGTGAATTCACTTGGGAATAAACTAATACCATGGAATGTTTACCTAGGTGATGTCTAGCTAGGAATGTGAGCCGATCACTAATACGATGACAAGAGGGTGTTGAGACGAGGTAACCCCAAACCTAGAAATCGCATTAGTCACAGTAGTATGCTGGTTCAAAAATCCTATATACAAAAAAATATGGATATTCAGGAAACTAAATCTGTAAAAAAATAAAAATAAAAACATTACAAGGAATAAAATCACATGCGAACTATGGGGTGTTACTTGGAAGACATTGGACTGGCGTAGATGTTATGCCAGCAGGAGACAGGGAAATCCCAAGGAGATTCGTACCTGTATGCACATGTTAAATTTGAAGGAGAAATTTATCCTCAAAAAACAATTGCAGGAATTCTCCAAAATATCATGCCTTCTTGGGGAGAATACTCGCATAAATTAATAAATAGAGGGAATACTTACCTCCCAGTTGTTGGGTCTCAGATATGTCCTTAAAAATACATCCACTTTCACCATCATGTCCATTATATCACCTCCATTTCACTACCATGTCACTACATTCATCTCACTTTCATCATCATTTGGGTTACCTTGTGTTTTCCAAACATTATTAATTTCTAGTGTTTCTAAGTGAATTTGTGATCAAAAGTTAGGAAATAATATGCATATGCTTATACCATAAAAGTGGAAAGAGTTTTGTGACATGTGTAGGTTCATTGGTAGCTTCCAAGGCCCTCTTATGTGGCTCCCAAAGATCAAATTAGAAATTATCTTCATGATATGAAGGAGATTTGAAGAAGGGATATGTGACCTATGGTTAGCAAATTGGTTGAGAATATTATGGATCAAAGGAGAGGAAGAAGGATCCTCATTAATGAGGAGGTTGCTTAGGAATTTATATAAATAGTAAATCTCTCTCCTTTATTTTAACTAAACCCTTGTTCATGTAACTTGTCATCTTATTATTTTGTACTTTTGGAGAACTTGAATAAAGCTTTGAGGTTCCAAGCATGGATGGAGATGTGAAGTAGGAGATATCATGGAGCATATTAGAATGTAAGATAGAGCAGATTTTAAGGAGGTTTTTATGGTTGTTTTATAGTTTACTTTTCTGTCAATTAGTTAGTTTAATTTCCTGTTGATTCATAGTTATATTCTCATCAATTCATAGTTAATTTCATGTTATTTCATAGTCAGATTCTTGTCAATTCGTAGTTTAAATTGCTCATTGTTTTGTAAATTAATTTCATGTCAATTAGTTTCTAAATGTTTTCTGAATTAGTTATTTACATTTACAGCTGACTATTGAATCTTATGCTCACCTAAATCATCTCATGAATGTGACTCTGTCATCTTCCAATTGGATAGATTTGTGCATTCGGTTATACAGAAACCATAGGTTTCTAATTTATGCATGTGTGTTAGATTATTTTTCAATTTTTCAAGCATGGATTAGACTTTCAATTACACAAAGTGTGTTTAGATTAGATTTCAATCACGTGAACTGTGCTTAGATCATATTTCAATTACGCAAGTAGAATAGATTAGGATAGATTTGATTTATGCAGATTTGATTAGATTAGTTTTGAATTTTGCAAGCATAGATTACAATTCAATTATGCAAGTACGTTAAATTTTAAATTCCTAAATGTAGAATAGATTTTCAAGTTAATATAGAAATGTTGTTATTATGTTAGTTTTTAGTTTTCATAAACTGGTCCCTTGCATATATTGTGCATGTATGTCTCACAAGTCCTACGGATCCCGAATTGATAATTTATGATAGTAATCTAATACAAATTATTTTACTCAAAAATAGCCACATGTTAAGCCATATGTGAGTGGATATGCATCAATTTGATAGTTCACGAGGAATGGAGGTCACACGAACCTCTAATTTCTCAGAAAACCAGTAGAAGTACTACTCTACCCCTCCATTCCTTGTATGCAACATTAAATGGAGAAGTAGGAGAGTTGAGTTAGAGAAAGAATGAGATAGGGTTCGAAAGAGCCAAATATGGATGTTAAGCCATATTATGGTCATCGCATCCATTAAAAAAAACCCAAGAACCCTTAGCTCCTCACGTGAATAGGGTTAACGTGGTGGCATTAGCATGGAGAATATAGTTATTGAGCATGTCAAACAGAGGTTAATTAATAACATGCTAGTGAGTAAAGTTTCGGTGTACTCGATACAATAATCGTTATGCAATAATACCACATTTCATAATAGAGATAATAAAGGTGTAATAATAACTCTTTATGACCAAATTTTTGAATCTTATGGTTAAGGCTTAAATTTTATAGCGCAAAAGTTAAACATGGGGAGAATGTATATATGAAATTTGGTATAAATTATATGTACAGATAAAAAACCAGTAAGGAATTCTAGTGCTTATATAATACCATGTGACAATACTCTAATCTAAAAAAAGGGTTCATAAGTGTGATTCTATACCTACTAATACCTTGGCATATCTCCACATAACATAGGGGATTCTAACCCATTCAAACATTGTGTGAAGGCCAAGTTTATGATGTCTTGAGAAGTGATAGATGTACAACCCCATTACGGTAGTACTAGTATAATTGCTTCCAAAATTTAGATTATAAATTAGATGTTTACATCACGAGATATCATTCAAATTTAACCAAGTGCATATGGTACACCTTGGAAGAATTACGATTTCTGGGAAGTGGTTGTGCCTTGGAAATAATCAATAAGTCATATTGAAAGTTAAATAATCGTCCTGAAGCTCATTAATTTGAAGGGTTTTGGAATAATCTCATGTTCGGTTACATTATATGTGAGGATTTAGAGGAATATATAAATATATAGAGTAAAAAAAATAGGTGAAACATCATAGAGGTGTGACAAGTGGTATCAGAGCTTTGGATCAACCCTTGGAACTAATGGGAATAAACACTAAACTTAAAATGGTAATGTATCCACATAATTGTGGTAATAATCAGTCAATTTCCTCACTTGATTGAGGATAGCATTAGTACTTATCTTCAAAACCAACATTTTAGGAACCGTTTAGACATACTCAGCCTATATGTGGAGTTGTAAGAGTAATGAGGATGGAGTTATTAAAATAATCTATCAAATAAACTATTGAATGACAAAGGTAAACATAACAAGAACAAGTTCACATTAGACAAAGAAACGGCTAGACAGTTATTTCATCACAGAGCCAATAAAGCATTGAATATAAATACGAAGGGGTATCAAGTAGTGACCAAATGGGTAATGAAACAGGAAATAAAGAAGACAGGGCCTGACCAAAAAGTAACTTGTACTATACTATTTTATTCAAAAAATAATTTTATATTATGTTATTTTATTTGAAGGGAGTATAATACATGGGACAATGGAAACATGAGCCTATAAGTAGTATAATGAACATCATAAATAATGAATGATCAAGTTAAGAGTCTAATCATATGAATGATCTATCAGATTTTCATATGGATTTACAAATAAGAGTTAAGGGGGCCTTGAACATCTAGTAATAATATACTGCGATCATTAACCTGTTCCTCACTTCCAGATAAACCCTTTCATGGGGCATAAGCTTATTATCAAAATTTAAAGGAAGTTGTTAATAAATATGAATGGAGAATAGATAAATTTCTCTATGATAACTTATATCGTGGGATGTGGATTTCAATCTGGAAAAAGTAATTAATGATGCGACTATAACTTGGAAATCAAAGTAGTTCTGACAACTAAGATGGGTTTTTTCCTTGGAAATCTCATTATAGTCTCGGTGAGGTTTCATTAAGGAACCAGTATTGAACAAAGCATCAAAAAGAGGTAAATTTATACATGGAAGGCATGATTTTATTGTATAACATCAAATAATATATAGAAAGTAGGATTACATATGGCAGCTAGCATTAGATACAGAACTAAGTATCGAGAAGAGTTTCATGCAAGCTAAATTTCAACTCAGATTTGGAAAAAAATCAACCGGGAAAACTGGGAACCAAATTTTCGACCTGTAAAATATATCAAGACTCATGGGAAACTGAGAGTAAGTATATAAAATAATAAGGAATTTTTTTTTGAAATTTCTTAGAAACTAGTCTGCAAGTAGAGGTTACGATTTGAAATTTGAGTCTAATAAATGATTATGGTGGATTATTTCTTAGAACGTAATATCATAACCATGGAATTGGACTGGTTAACCAAATATTTGGAATGAATTATATGAGCCATTAGTTATATATTATGAGAAAATAGTATTGCTTTGAAATAATGGGAAAAGCTAGCACTCAAAGTAATCCTACCATTATCAAGTTACGGGATAATGAAATAGAATTAATTAGCTTAATATTGAAATAAATATGTGAACTCACACCAATTAGAAAATAAAATACATAAGGCTATTAGCATATGGCATCATGATGTATCCATGGAAAAGGAAACTGCTTTCACGAGTGCACCCAAGGAAAATAATTTTTATAGTTAATCATGAAAACCATGCATAACAAGATACCCCTAAGTAACCAAGTTAGTAGTGACCTTATATTTTCATTAGAATATGGAATTGGTATAGTGAAATGATATGTTAGTATGTAACAAATAATTGAACTGACCTTGACCAAGTCTACTTTGAGACCAAAATAGGCATAAGTAAATTATTTTATACCAAAATGTGCATAAAAATGGCATCCGGATTAAAATATAATGTACTCACAGTATAAAATGGACTGATGTAAATAGTTTGGTGAGTACTATGACTTTATATAAGAAAAAGAGCACCTATTCCATATAGGTCATATTTTGGAATTGAATATCGCTAGAATAAAAGCCAACCATTAACAATAATTGTTGTATGAGCAGAGTCAAAAAAAGGGGGGGGAAGAGGTCAAACCGTTAGCATACAACAATACGAAATGAAGGTATTTTAAAGAATGGGTAAGATTGTGAAATAGAAAGAAACTAGTTGAATTGTTAATACCCTTAATTGGGAAATTGAAAAGAGATCTTATAGATTGAGTTCTAATGTTTATCCACCATAATGATAATAAATTAATATGTTAAAAAGGTAGAGTCACCATATTTATCACAATAATATTGATTAATTCTAATATTATTAGATACTTGAAGAAGCATGTGAGTGAAAATAGAAATTACAAAGCTTATATTCAACAAATTTACAAAAGGTGCTAGAAAGTGAAACAAATGCGAAAATGGGTATGTATCTAAATAAGTGATCACAACGGAGTGGTAGAAGTAAGTTGTATACATTAAAATATGCATGACGTGTATTGAATTCAAAAGTATCAAATGCATGGTATAAAAGTAAAATTATTCTCATAGTCCAGTAAGTAGAATTTCTATTGTATAAGGAGTAGGAGAGGAAAGTGAGAAAATTCCTACTCTTAATTCTGCAAGAAAAAATACTCATATAACTGAGAATAAATGAATGAGAATAATCCTGGATATGTTATGTTAAGGATACTAATATTGTGTAGAAACATGTAAATAGTGCAGGAAGACTGCAAGAAACCGGTATTAGCATGAATACAAATGTACTGGAAGAACAGGTACTTCTTCCAACAATTTATATGCAGGAGAACTGAAAATGAAGATTCATAACTGAATTGTAGACAATATTACACCTATGACTACTCAAACAGTAGTATAGTTGCATTAAAATTAGGATAACCCTTGTTGTAAGCACATAGTCTAGAAGCTTTCAATTTTTGTCTCTCACAAAGTTGTTTGGAAGTTGCAGGTAAAACTAAGGGAGGCTTTATGGTAATACTTGTGTATCAAAATCAGGAGAAGATACGGCTAGGGAATCGAGCTATGGCTTAGGATAAAGCGCAAAGAGAATAGTTATCTCCAAATATGAGATAAGGAAGCAAGGTAATGAAAAGAGAAATAGTGAGCTAGCAATGGTTCAGGAAAAAGAAGTTGGACAGTGTTCATAAAAGGGGAGGAGCATTTAATATCCCCCCATTGCTAGAATATCATGTGGGTAATATTACATGGCATGAAGTGGCATGGCGGAAAATACATGAAAGAACTATTATGTAAATGAATATTGAATAATAAATATTAAGTGGAATTTATGTACTTGGAAACAAGACACCTAGGAACGAGAATATTTCCAAATAAAATCCCATTGGTGAATGGGAATGGAATATTCTTTCGTGATTTTATTAGCTGGAGAAAGATGCTAATCTTGGAAACAACATAAAATCATCGCGGGAGATAAAGGCGAGCTTTTGCAGAAAATCCTAGTCAAGTGGATAAGAATATCCAAAAAAGTGGGACACTGCTAAAAGGAAAATTTATCATGAAAGCCAATTATTTAAATACTTGAGGAAGGAATCATGGGGGCACTTAATTCCAAGGGCAAGGAGTTCTCAACTTGGGGGTGAGCTAGAAGAACAGTTCTAGGTTGGGTGGAGAGCATGTGTGAATTTCCAAGTACTTTGTTGTTGATTTTATTGATTGGGATTTTAAATTCTTTTATCTAGAATGATTTGTAGTTATATTCGAAGAAAAATTTTGTGATGGGGTTATTATGTCAGAAAAACGTTAAAGAGTTTTATGTACTATTATTCAATTTCTAAAAGTATGCTTGGTTCATAAAGTCATACAATTCTTGGAACTCTATTTTTTTTTGGTTATTAATCTAGACAAGAAATCGAAAAAGTGACTTTTCAGTAGTAAGCAGTAGCTATCAGGGTAATAACTCTACTCTGGATTATGGTTAAATTACCTTAATATATTCAATATCTGAGTTCCCACTTACTACATTAATCCTAATTTATGCACACAATTAAGAATAGGTAAAATTATCGATGGTAGTAATAAGAAACATACAGTACGATATACTAGTGGATTATTGACAAATTGTCCTAAATTTATAAATTTTTAATGTATTACCAAATCCTATTCTCTCATTGTGAGAGAAATTTGATAAATTATTAATGGATTAACTAATCATATTATCTCGTTGTGAGAGAAATTATTTGCTAAACATATAATTTATTAGACAGATAAGCAAGTTCTTGGAACGGTAATGATGAACGAGAAGTCATATCAATTTAAGTATTACCTATGATTGAATTATTGTAACTAAATATTATTGCCCAGAAGACTGTGATTAGATTCAGGTAGGATTAGAGGTATTTTCATGGTCACCTTTCTATGTTAAACCAATGAATAGGAAATCTAACATAGTAGAAAAAAATTCTATGATGTATTAAGCACAAGAGGATGTATTTAATCATTGAGCATCATCTAGAAATTGTTGTTATAAGAAAGAGACCACAATAATTGGGAGAAGGACTCGAGGCTATGTGTTATTAGTTTATAATATGCAAATTCTGGTTAAAAGGAAAACATGTATTAATAATATTACTCGGACTTCCGAGGACCTCGAAATTTGTTATATGTTATGGAAGAAAATTATAGAACCATAAGTGGAAAGTGGAAATTATAAGAAGAGGAAGTATCCAAATGTCAAAAGTGGTTAAGTAGGTGCTAATATTTCTTGTTTTAGACTTCTGCGATCCCTGTTTTGTAATAATGTTGTTTCTAGATCCATTGCATTGGGTATAATTTGTCTTCATCGACGTTTCGAACCAACTACCAAGGTTCATTATCAAGATAAAAATGAATGAGAGAAGCTGATCTCAAGTATGGTAAATAAATAGTTAAAGGATTGGAGAAATGTTTATGAGCTGACAGAAATTATATTTTTTTAAATTGATGATTTAATTTTTAATAATTAATGGTTTATAATTAAGTTTAATTTACAAATCCTTTTTCAATTTATGTTGATGTTTTTATTATACCTTCATTAAGACTCTATTAAATTGAAACCTTATTTATTATATATTTTATTTATATTATAAAGGTTGTTTTTAAATTAATATAACTTTATTGAATTGAAACTTTGTATCCTTATGTTATTTAATAATGAAAATCATATGAAAATGTGTTTAAAGGTTTTTGCAGAAATTATACAACAAGCATGTATATCATGGATTCAATCTGATCTAACAATGTACTAAAGTTAAATATTGAATCGCTTCTACAAATATTTTGCGGAATTAAAAACACAATCGCAAATCACATGAAGCAAAGAATAATCAATCAAGCCACAACACAAATAATTTCCCAGGGAAATCTTGCTGCTCAAAACCCCACTATATTCTATTGTATATTCAGCATGGAATCATGAAACAATTACATACAACTCTTCTCACAAGAGTGCTCTTGTACTCAGTTAATTGTCTCACACTGTCACACATAAAACTGACCAATACTTAGCCAATTTACTGCCTCCGGACATCCTGCCTTTCTTGCACAATCCCTGATGAATGCAATCCCTAAAGAATAGAAATTTTGGCCTTCCTTAACTGTGCAAGTATCATGGGCACTCCAATGGGTGTTTGGTTGCACGGGTGCTACCCAATAATCCTACAACTGATAGTCAACTACCCTTTCACCTAGATCTCAACTAGGTCTCCATTGGATCTGACATGTGTGCAGCTAATAATAGTAAATCCTTAGTTGCATGTGAGATCATTGATTGTGAATTAATTAATATTTAACTTGATCTCTCACTAGTGTATCTAACAGTTATAACTAGCGAAATTGATTTTAACTCACTTAACTAAGTTAAACTGATTACAACCTTCATTAACTAATGTACCATTGCACTTCAAACTATGTTACAGCTAGAATTACTATGCATGCCTCACCAACTACCTCTAACTTGAAATTCATGAGTTAACTGAATTTATAACACTCATTTAACTATTACAAGTTATTTTGAGACTAGATTACATTTTATTGTCCATATTAATTAAGGGATAACTAAAATAGACATGCACCAAATTTAGCCATGTGGGCCCCACCCTAGTGTAGGTGATTAATGAATTAGGTGTGGGTGCTAAAATTTTATTATTGAATTTCAACACCCACTACTACATTTGGCGGAAATTCCGACACCTGTTTCCGATGCTTTTGACCAAATGTCGGAAATTTTCCCAAATTTTTTCCATCCCGCCCGAAACCGTCTCTATACCGACGTCTATAGAAAGGTGTCGCAATACCGACACTTAAACTAGTGTCGCAATTACGACGTTTAAAGGGAGACGTCGCAATTGCGACACCATGGCCCAAAGCGTCGCTATTGAGACGACTCTAAACGTCGCAACTGCGACACAATATCTAGGTGTCGCCATTGCGACGTTTGGAGGCACCGTCCTAATAGCGACGCCTTTTCTGCCGTCGGTATAGCGACAGTTATTTTCGCGCTACATAAAAATACCAAACTTATATGGGCCCTACATAAAAATTCGAAACTTATATGCGCGCTACATAAAAATGTTTAGTATTTGTCGCAATAGCTACGTTTGATATCACGCGCGCATTCGCTCTCTGCTCTTGCAGAACAGCATTTGCGGTCAGCATTCGAGCTCAGCTCTTGCAGAACAGCATTTGCCCTCGGCATTCGCCCTCAGCGTTCGCCCTCAGCTCTTGCAGAACAGCATTCGCCCTCAGCTCTTGCAAAATGGTAAGTTCTTACTGCAGGCCCTTCCTCCTATAGTAGGGTTGACTCTATTTGGGTTTTTTTGGTCAATTCCATTGGATTGTGTTAGGCTGTAGGGTTCTCTCTATGTCAAGAATCAAGATTCAATACCCTCTGTTATCTTCATCACCCAATACAAGATTTAAAATTTTCCCAAAGAAACGCTTATTAATTTGGCAGCCATTATTTCTCCCTGCTTTAAAAACCCTACATTTAAATGAAAACAAGCATTGCATTTCAACTACAAAAATCTATAGTGTTCAAATGTACATGTGTGTGTGCTACATTAACGTACGTCCTCACGCGCGCATTCGCCCTCCGCTCTTGCGAAACACCATTCGCCCTCGGCATTCGCCCTCGGCGGCTCTTGCGGAAACGAGAATTCACCTTCGACGTCGCCACGAGCTCTTGCGGCCGGCATTCGCCTCGGCATTCGCACGGGCTCTTGCGAACGACGTACACCGTTCGCCTCGGCTCTTTCGGAAACGCGGCATTCGCCTGCATTTTCCCTCGGCTCTTGCGGAAACGGCCTTTGCCCTCGACGCATTCGCCCTCGGCGTTCGCCCTCGGCTCTTGCGGAGACAGCATTCGTTACCTCAGCATTCACCCTCAGCTCTTGCAGAACAACATTCGCCCTCGGCTCTTGCAAAATGGTAAGTTCTTACTGCAGGCCCTTCCTCCTATAGTAGGGTTGACTCTATTTGGGTTTTTTTGGTCAATTCCATTGGATTGTGTTAGGCTGTAGGGTTCTCTCTAGATGTCGAGAATCAAGATTCAATACCCTCTATTATCTTCATCACCCAATACAAGATTTAAATTTTTCCCAAAGAAACGCTTATTAATTTGTCAGCCATTATTTCTCCCTGCTTTAAAAACCCTACATTTAAATGAAAACAAGCATTGCATTTCAACTACAAAAATATATTAGTGTTCAAATGTACATGTGTGCATCACTTGTGTAGGGTATTCCTTTTCCACTTTCACATTATCCAAGAATGTGTGCGGTATAGTTCATATTTTTTGTGACTTAGATTGTCTTGAAAAAGGAAAGGTAAATTATTTCCCATGGAAAAAGAAGGTTTTCCCTTTTTATAGGTTGTTTGGACTTACGTGGAAAAATTTATGGTATGCCTTTCATATTATGTAGTTTAAATTTGAATTAAAATATTATTCTACATGAAAATATAATTACCTATGTGATGTCCTTCATCACTAATTAAAATTATAGGGTTTCAATTTCCTAGACTCTAACTAATCTGATGCTAAATTCTAGGTTCTCATTGGTGGATCACTCTTCCATTGATTTCCTTTCCCTCTGGATGTTGTCATACTTTAAAAGTCATCAATGATACATATATTATTTCAGGTATCCCAAAAGGCTTTATAGTAGAACATATTGTGAAGTTTTTTGACACTTGAGGATTCTTTTTAGAACTGCAACGTGGTCTATGCTATCGAGTTATATATCAAGCAACTTGTCCTTAATAACCACACTATGAGGTAGGTTCAACCAGTTTGAACTTGTTGGGACATAGCATATGAAGTTGTGTGATGAGTCCATATCACGGGTCTATTATGGTGAAAAAAGTGAAGACATGTAATGATAGTTATTATGTTAACATTACTAGAAACATTTTCGAAATTATCCATGCTATCAAGATGTCAAAATTCCAGGCATTAGGTGTCAATAATCGTAGCTAATAGATAATAATAATAATATAAAAAAAATCACATCTTTATTCTTGAAATATGATTGTTACACATTGGTAACCTAGTTCATGAGTTACTATCACCCAAAGATTGCAAAACAAACTTAAAATATAAATTAAACCAACATGAGAATCAAACTAAGGGTTTCTCGACAAAATCATGCCATAACCTGGCATTTTGAAACCCAAATTTGAATCCATCATAAGTAATACAATGCAAACTCGGATGGATTTTCAATGCATGTTTGCATGCTACACTTATTCTCTGTCTAGATATCATTTTTTAAATGGAACCATTAGTCAAGCCCACAGTCCTTTTTATGTGAAAAATTTCGGCTCTATTTGAGCTCTTTTTTGCTCCACCACCTCCATAAACCAGTGTTACACGGGGTCTCGCCCCCCCACCTAGGGGTCTAGATTCCTCGCCCCCTCGCGCTTCGGGGTCTTGGGGACTTCTAGGGGATGTTTCCCTCACGCCCCCTCACGTCCCCTCACCGCCCCTTTTAGTTTATGGTTTCGTGTTAAAAGTTGATGTGCCACTTAGCATATTTGAGAATCCAAGTGATTCTGATTCGGATGGTGACATGGTTGATCTTGATATATTCATGCAGAAGTTGGATGCAGAGACTAGTGGGGCATTAACTTGAGCATTTATGCTCATTTATCAGTATGATGATATCATTTGATATTCATATGTTATGTTTTATGTTTTATGTTTCAGACATAACTTATTTGCGTTTAAGTTTTATGTTTCAGACTTGAGTTGTAAACTTGAGTTTAAACTCTATTTTGAATCTTGATATAATATGTCATATGATATCTTAAACTTTATTTTCATTGTACATTGTTAGTAGTTACATTAATGATTATATAGTTACAAACTTACAAACTTACATGCATGATTGTATGATGTATGTTTTAACTTTTAACTTTTAAATTTGTTTTAATTATATGATTCATCATTCATCGATTTGTAATTTTATCATTTATGATTTATCTTTCATGATGCAAGTGTATGATGACTGTATATACATTCCTTGCAAAAATATAGTTACATTTTAAATATTAAATTTTATAATTTTTATGACCACGACGTCCCCCCACGTTTCCTGAAAATTGGTAGGGAGCTTTTGCATAGGCCGCTCCCGCGCTCCCTCGTCCCCTCGCTCCCACCTCCAGGGGACTTGGTGGAACATTGCCATAAACATATGCAAACATATATCATGATCTTGGAATTACATTACATATGTATGTGCCAATGTTCCATAATCTTGCCCCATCATCAATTTAAGAAATTTCCATTGACTATCAAATTATGGAGGGGGGGAACTTTTTGCTGCAACATTTGGCTCAAAATCGGGGACCATCTTCGTATGAGGTGAATGAGAACTATAGATATTTGAAGAAGTAGATTAGTGCCTTTTCCTCTGGCCATGGAGTCATATACAGTCATCCATCACAAAAATTTGTCTTTGTTCATTCTCACCTTCAAAGTTGCAAAAAATCATGCCCTAATTGAAACGACACTAAATTTGAAAGATATAATAAAAATGCAAGCTAGAAGTGCCCTATTAATACAAAGGGAAAACCTTCATACCTACCCTAACTGAGATAAATTTTGATTGAATAGGAAACATGATATTTCCTATGGAGTTGATCCAACAACTTGTTAAATGTATGGGACTAAATCATGCATTTGATTTCCAGGGAAACATGCGCATGAAGAGAAAAAGTGCAGAATTAATGGAAAATCCATACATACCACTTATAAAAACTACACCGAAAGGTCAAAAAATACTTAAGGCCTTAACTTAATTTGAATCCAAAAATGACAAAACAGGATTAGTGAAAACACGAGAGTGGTGTAGGTGAACAACATAAATAAAAAGTGAAGATACCTTTCCCCAAGATGCCTTTGTCACCGTTGTATGAAAACATGTTTTCCTTTCCCTTTATACATGCAAGTGAATGCATTATAGGTATGGTGTTTTCCCGGAATAGGAGAAGCCTACTTAAATATATCATTTGTGGATTGAATGTTTGGGTGCCTTAATGTGCAATGACATGTTTCCAGGACTGAATTCAATGCAAGGCATATTTGAAACTCTAACTCTGTCTTCAGGTGTCTTATTAGAAATTATTTCAGTTTTCATTTTGTGTTTTCAAGTTAGATATTGTTTTCAAGTTTTTACATTTATAATTTTATTGCAATGTGGCAGACTGATCAGAGCAGTGCAGGAACAACCCCGAGACAGGATGATCGCGGAAAGAGGCCAGCGGAAGAACATGTAAAGTGCCGGCATTGCTCTATCTTTAGGTATTTTAGTTATTTACATAATTGAAATAATATTAATTTTGTTCAAATATGCAGACACCTAGCCATGGTACGCTTGATGATTCCCTCTTTGAGGAAGAGCTTTTTTCATCCCTATCTCCAGTGTTGTTGTTGCAAAAAAAGGCACGAGATGCAACGTCGGAATTTAATGCTTTGATAGATGCGCCTCAAACACCTGAAACAGAAGAGAGGATGCAACATCTTATGAGGCAGCTAAATAGATATCAGGTAATAATAAAAAGTCAAAAGGATATTTTTTTGTTCTGCATGAGATGAATTGTGATAGTTTGATTTTTAATTTTTACATTGACTAAACTAACAAAAAGTTCTTTTGTATGTAGCGTTTTCTGGCATTTTTTGAACCCGGTGTTGGTGGTAGTGGGACACAAGGGCAAGAGATTGCCCAACAACCCTCTCGTACACCTTCTACTCCTTTAGGTGCTAGCCAAGAAACACACCCTGCCCAAGCTGACACCCAGCCAACTGCAGAACGTGTTGGCAATGATGAGGCTGATATGGCCAGCTACATTATTGCGTTTCCTGGAGCTACACGTGTCAGCTCCACAGGGACCATTAATGGCACGTTGTTGGTGAACGATGAGGGTGTCCCTATAAAGCATGTACAACTCCCAAGTAAATTTTAATATTTTAACTATTTCATGTACTTTATCTAAAACATATTTATCATGATTTTTATTTTTAAATTAATGATAATATCTTATTTTTCTTTTGGTTTTATTCTGTGTAGGAAACAATGAGTTCTACAGGATTCTAGAGAGCCATGCGTTGGTAATTTTTGGCCCAACCATACGTACAGGGTGGAATTCCCAGAATTCCAACCTGAAAAAAGAACTTTTAGATTATCTAGAAGCCCTTTTGGGGTCGGCACATTTGACAGAAAAGCGGTGGCTCAGGTAGCCGGCAAATATTTGAAATATACCAGGGACACCTATAGGACGCAATTGCAATTTAACCCTAGATATGAGCGTCCTCTCGCAGTTTCAGAGAGTAAGTGGAGAGCACTCATCCATGACGGAAAAGAGAAAAGGGCAAAGAAAGAAGGAAAAATGCCAACTGGACCCGCAAGGTAAATTACAACTTTAATTCAATAGCTTTAATTTTATTTATGTCTAAAATAAAAGTGTGCTACGTCATATCTGACTTCAATATTTTGATGCTAGGTTGCCTGACACCTCAAAGGCAACCAAAGCTAGGATTGAGAAAAAGGGCCATCACAAGCTCGGCCAGGGTGGCTAATTGAAATTAGCTGCAAGAATTGTAATTAAGTAGCTAAACATCTTATAATTAATTGTATCGCCTTCCAACGTTTTTGTAATCCTATCAGATATGATTAAAAATACACAATCATATATAATGTAGGGTGATGACTTTGGAACAATAACTACAAAGGAAGATAAAAATATTGCTTTCCGTTTTGGCTATCAAGCTGTAGTTGAACGTCGCAGAAGCTTGGGGCAGGTCCCAAGATCTACAATGCCTGATAAAGTAAAACATTAACCTTTCAATATTTTTGTTTTCGTCCATAAATTTAATGTCTAACAACTTTGTTTAAATCAGGGGAGCAACACTACCGACGAGGTAAATAACCCAGATTTAGAGCCAGATGTAGATGATCCTCTCGTGCAACCTGATCATTGTAGTGGGGACCAGGCCGACAATGCTGCTATCAGTGAGGGCCGTGACGGTAATTAATTTCCACTTATAATTTTTTTCTAATTATACCTTGATGGTTGTCCTTATAACGTTTTTTGTTTAAATGACAGAGAATGTTTCCCTTGAGGATCTTACCACCAGAGAGGAAGACAGGGCAACAGTCCCAACGACGACAACTGGTGCACCAGGTAAATAATCTCATTGCAATTTTTTTTATTAATATTACCGAACTAGTTCAATGATATTTAAAAGCTGATAATTAAAATTTAATTATTATCTGTTTTTGGAGGCGATGCCCCGTCACTGGATGAGACCAGACATCGTGACAATGCAACTAGGTCAGCGGCGACAACTGGTGCACCAGGTAAATAATCTCATTGAAATTTTTTTTATTAATATTACCGAACTAGTTCAATGATATTTAAAAACTGACAATTAAAATTTAATATTATCTGTTTTTGTAGGCGATGCCCCATCACTGGATGAGCCGAGACATCGTGAATACACAACTAGGTCAGCAGTGCGAGTTGAAAGGCACGAAACAGGAGCAGAGCACGATGATATTGATGATGTAATTAGGAGCTTTAAAAATAGGAAGAAGAAAAAGAAAATTTGACAATGTAAAATATTGTATTATTATAAGACAAACGTTACCATACTTGGAACATTTTTTTGCGCTATATAAAAAACTCATTTATCATACTATTTTTATGTCAAGCATTAATTGCAATGTTTCCTTGCGTACTTTTTGTTGAATTGTTTTTTTACTAGTTATTGAATATTTTTTTTTATGCTCATGAAAGTAAAAATTGAAATATAGATTGGGTATTGGGGAATTGAGAGTGATGTGAGGGGGGGGGGGGGGCCATAAGAGCTTCCACCTTCACGTGGTTGGCCCTGTTTAGTAGAGAATAATTTATTGGAGCGATTTAATCTTGGAGCAAACCTCTCTTGATCCAGCGTAGCAACAAAAAAGTCACTGTTGACTTAGTTGCTACTCTTTGAGATCGTGGGAGGCTTGTTCCAAGTTCATGCGACTCCAATAAATTGTTCTTGAAACGAAGAGGATCTTATTCAGGTATGTTTTGACATTTTCAACATATGTTCTAACATTATCATAAGAATGCGTCTTAGAGTAAAAAATACTACATCAATTACTTGTATTTATTGTATAGATAATGATGGATTTTGATTGACTTGGCAGTGCAGGTACAAATCCTCTTGCATCATGAGCAATACAACTTGTCAACCAGGGTCATGTCCGGGATATTTTTGCTTGTGCGCTTGACCAGGTTCGTAATGTCACATTTTGTAAGTTCCTTTACAGTTCATAATTCAATATTAAGCTTGTTCATGATTATTATCTAGGTTTTTTGTATGTGTTTTCTCATCTATTTGATTGTAAGCAACTCTGCATGTTTCCTGTTGTTCACTATGATTTCTCCCATTACCACTCCCAGGATGAATCCGACTTTATTGTTACATAGGTTACTTTATTGTTACTCTGATTTCTCCATTTACGATTTCATAGGTTACATCATGTAAAGTTGTCAATCTCGGGTTGGTGATGAGCTTTAGTTCTCCAGATTTGGGGCTTTTCTGATATTTTCTCCCTCATGTCATTCTTGCATCACCTCGTTGTTTGAGCATGCCAATTTTCTACCACTTGTACCAATTGGCACATGTCAATCTCTGAGTGGTGCCACATTTCACCTATTTTCGGTGAGAGTTTAGGGTTTCTCTAACATAGCTTCAGAAATCCGATTCAGTGCCTGCTTGAATATTGTCACATAATACTTATGGTTTGGATTGATGAGCATGTTCTGAATGGTTGGTTGATTCATAAGAACCACCCATAAATCTCCCTTCCTCTAACACAAAGAAAATAAAAATTTCTTTGACAGGAGACAGAGTTTCAATACTTTGAAAACAAACTTCTATTCCCTTCAATAACTCAAAAAAAAACTATTACACTTCTTCCTCATTGAGAGGGATTACAAAATTATGACTGCTACAAAACGCAGTGCATAAAACCAACTCACTGTCTGTTCAAAACAAACATACTCTATCTCTAAGACACTCTACTGTGTTTTTCCCTTTCGCACTGCTGTGCATACACACTTAAAAAGTTACACTCAGTTTTTCACTTTTTACACACTGCTATGTAATAAAAAAATTACGTACTGTCTATAAAAAAAACTACCAAGCTTTTTCGACCTTTTTATTTTTATATGCCGGAACATATAAAACATATTATAATAAACCCTCTTTTAAAAAAATAAAATTAAAACTAAATTCTATGGCCCACCTTTCATTTCGCATATGATATATATATAACATATGTATATATTAAACTATCAAAACATTAAAGAACCCTTTCCGTCGGACTTCAAAAGTCTAAATAGATTGAATTTCAAACCAAATTAGCGTTCCAAAATGGGATGCTGACGTCTGCCTAATTTTAACTCGAATTCTCAATCCAATGTACCCTATAAAAAATTCGGGTCCGGTTTTCAGGTTTTCAGATTCCCTTCAATTTCATGCGATCCAATATTAATGCTCCACGTGTCCTCCTTTTGAATTTACAAAGCTGTCGGGTAAATTTCTGTTTGTTTAATTTCTGGTTGGTGAATTGCGTTAATGCTGGTTGTTGTGTTTAAATACAATCCTGTACAGAAATATGGCTGCGGCCGTCTACAAAAAAACTTGCAGGAATTTTAAATGCTGAATTAAATTTCTGGATGGCATGCAAGCAACCTCCAAAAAAAAATGTTGCTGCTGCATCCGTCCTTCTGCTGCAGCAGTTGAAGTTAAAATTCAACAGCACAGGGTTTAATAAGTGAGGGTGTAAAAGTAACTTTTTGTCGATAGTACTGGATTAAGATCATCTATTCATTTTTGTAGGGTCTTATGGTGTTTGGTTTTTTAGTTTTGGGTTGGGCTTATTGAGTCTAAGATAGTTTTTGAGTGAAAAAATTGCTATCAGGTATTAAAAAATTTTGGTTCTTTTGTCAAAATTTATGAGCTTGTTAGGAAATACAAAGCTGACAATGGTTGTATCTTAAATTTGTGGAAAATAATTTGAAATGAAACCTTTTTGTTTAGGTTGTTGCAGCAGGTGCAAACCCCGTTCAAATTACTAGGGGCATTGACAAGACAATAAAGGCCCTTGTTTCGGAACTCAAAATTTTGTCGAAGGAGGTAAACACTTGCCTTTTGAGTAGGCTGGTTTTCCTTTTTGCTGATGGTTTGGTGTATCTAATTGAATTAGTTGCCTAAGGTATTTTTGGTTGCAAACTCCTTTTCATTTTTCATACAATATTGGCCTTGTGGAATACATTTGATTGTGTGGTCTTGTTATATCTACAACATTTGTAGTTGTTTAGTCTTATGGCCGAGGTGCACTTTTATTATGGAAATAGTTGATGCAATATTGTCATTTAATCCTTACTGCAGGGTAGCATGTTGAGAAGTTTTTGTGAAACATTTGGTATTCAAAATGACACTTGATCCTATACAGCATCATGCACTTGACTTCAAAATTTATATTCAAAGTGTGCCAGACAATTCTTGCAAAATTTCAAATATTTATGTTGTTTTAAACCATTATCTTTTTCATGTATTGGATGCCGAAAATGTGAAAAAGACTTTGGTATGAAACCAACTGGTGAATAATTTCCAGCAAAACAACCACTTCCAAGACATGATTTAGAAGTAGAACATATGTACTTATGAAGCATAGAAATATATCCTTGATGCATTGTCAATTTTTGGCTAGGGTTATTTTTGGAGAAAATAACTCCTTATTCCTAGAATAGTGATCTTCAATACAAGTAAATGCCAGAGAAGAGAGATCATCGTGTGACGCAACAAAACTGAAATTGGACCCCTAAGGAGAGCTGGTGTGTCTACAATCGCTCTATCAGCATTTTCCCCTGGTTTACCCCGTTCTTTTCCTCCAGCCTGGGTCTTAATTGACTTCTTCTTTCTTCGGGTTTATTTATCAAATTTGTAGAATTTGATAAATAAATACCATCCACAATGGTTGGACTTTAATTTATATTCCCGGCTTTATATTATCTCCAAGCCTTATAACGAATGTTTAACTTTCAACACTTTTTATTTATACTCCACGTTTGTTTTTAAATAAATAACTTGTAATGAACTTTTGGCTCTATATTTCACCACCTAGCCTTACAATAATCACACTCCAGACTTATGCTAATTATCCGCCAATTGTTTAATTAAACAATTTCATTATACTCCGGCCCCACCTATATATATCAATAACCAATCAAACACTCGTATCGTACCTGGCTATCCTCCGCACACCTTAGTTAACCTCTGGGCAAGTTCAACGTGCGACCACCGTCCGATGGCCCTTCTCCAAATCAACGACTCTTGGCAATTTCGCTCGACTTCCAACGTCGGGCTTTAACGTGCGATGGCATGGGTTAAACGGTTGTTTGCCGGGGTCACTTCGCCACGTGTCGCATTCCCTATGGAATCGCTCGCGAATAGGAAATACCGCCTACTCCGCAAAAGCGGTGCGATATGGGCAACCAGCTTTTGTGATTCCGCTCGTGGTTTTGGTAGAGGGCTTGACCACGGGTGCATGTATGGTTCCGCTATCCTTTTGTTTGTTAACTCATGTCCAATCCTCGGGTCAGGTTCCGAAAGCACAACAATTTTGTCTCTTTATTAAGCGGGATTTTAATATGTGTATTATCAAAGAAAACCAACACAAATTTTATAAGAAAATTGTTCAAAAGTCGAGCCTGCCGGACTTCAAACGGCGATAAACCATAATTCAAACCAAATTCGCGTTCCAAAATAGCCTGCTGACGTCGGCCAATTTTGTGACGCGAATTTCTTATCAAATTCGTCCTAATATTTTACGGGTCCGGATTTCCACTGCGCGAGCGGCCCAAACAAAGATCCGCTCCAATCAATTTTTGCCACGTGTCCTCAATAAAAACTTGCCCTGCTCCCGGCTGCGGGTGCATTCGATGGCGTTTAAGGTGATGGGACATGGATATGGAGATTTCATATCATTCGCATTAACATTTAACGCTGTTGAATTAAGTTTTCACATCAAATCTAGATTAATTAATTTTTAACACTGTTCAAGATCGGACCTCCACTCCTCTGAGCGATTCCGCACGCTCCAATTTGATCCGGCCTTCGGCTCTCATTATTAATGATCAGAGATTCATTATGACGGCCGTCCTTTGATTGCATTGCAGACGGGTCGACATAAAAAATGGCGTTTAGCCATGGTTTTTCAGACAAGCTGGTTGTTGGATTACACTGTCTGGTAACTGCGACGATAATGAGAAGTGGCCAGCGGAACTTCTGCCTAGACTTTGCTGCATATTTCCATTTCTCTCGGTTCTGTCTCTGTCTGTCTTCCTCTGTTAATTGGAATTCTGCTTCTTCGTCTCTTGTGCCCACTGCGCCTGAGATTGCACCCATGCCTCGCGTGCATCATAGGATGCGTTGCCGCAGGGGGAGCACTAGAGGTCAATCCCGACGCGCTCCCTCCAGCACCTCAACATAGATGACTTCCGGCCAGTCCAGTGATTATTACTTAGGTCGATATCCAAATACTAGGAGTGGGCGGGGTCGGCTTGTAGCATCTGGCCACCGTATGGATTCCCCTGCTCTTGGCTTCCCCACCGCTAGTTCACCTTCTCCCACGACGCGCACTACGCAATTTTCCTTTGATTGCTCTCTCAACCGCCGCGAATCACAGCTGTAGTCACTGTGGTCTTCCGCGAGGAGGCCCAAACGGAGGAAGAATGCACCCGTCCGGCGGGTCTGAGCTCGGAAAAAGCCGGCCAGCATTCGGGCCTTCAGGAGGGGAGCCGTGGCATGCATGTGGAGGTAGCACCTAGCGATCTTGGACCTTCCGAATTAGGATGGTGCCGAATCGTGGAGGAACCAGCGGTGGATTAGTTTGGTTAATTTGTTTTTCTTGCTTAGCAGGCCCAGTTAATTGGGCTGCTTTTAGTTTATTTTACTGTGCTGGACCTTTAAGTAATACTTTTGAATTCTGTAAATTAAACGTTCAAGACTGGTTTCCCCGTATGAGGGCATTCTTCTTAATTTTTTGATTTTTTGATGACAAATTTGCCATGAGTATGGCCAGGCAATGTTTTTGACTTCGGTGTAATTTTATTCGCAATGTTAATAGATTAACTTTACTTAGAATTCTCACATGATTAGCGGTTTTCTTGATCTGTTCAAGGATTTTGGGTACTTTAATTTGTATTTGGAACAATGGACATCGGTACTCTATCTGTTGCTTTACTGTTCTACATACTACTATTTCACTTTCTTATAGATGCCTCGGGAATATTTGAATGCTTTCTCAGATTGTCGATAATCTCCATGTGGACCGTTACTGGATTTTATATCATGTCTCTGTATGTGACATGGGGTATTTTTCTATCATTGTCTGGGGTGGGACTTCCACTTTTCTGGATGGATATTTGGGTTCCAATCTTCAGATGTGAAAATGTAATGACTTCATGGACTGTTTTACTTCATATAATATATTCAAAATAGAATTTTTTCTCTTCTGAAAAAAAAATGATTAATGTTTATCATTCTGCCTTCAAAACTAGCGATGCTGGTCTATGTTGCTGGTTTATTGATATGGTCTGATGGTATTTTTATATTTTGGACATACCACACTCCTCACATGATTAGCGTTTTTCTCTGTTCAAGGATTTTGGGTACTTTAATTTGTATTTGGAACAATGGACGTCGGTACTCTATCTGTTGCTTTACTATTCTACATACTGCTATTTCACTTTCTTATAGATGCCTCGGGCATATTTGGATGCTTTCTCGGATTGTCGATAATCTCCATGTGGACCGTTACTGGGTTTTATATCAAGTCCCTGTATGTGACATAGGGTATTTTTCTATCACTGTCTGGGGTGGGACTTCCACATTTCTGGATGGATATTTGGGTTCCAATCTTCAGATGTGAAAATGTAATGACTTCATGGACTGTTTTACTTCATATAATATATTCAAAACAACGTTTTTTCTCTTGTGAAAAAAATGATTAATGTTTATCACTCTGCCTTCAAAACTAGAGATGCTGGTCTATGTTGCTGGTTTATTGATATGGTCTCATGGTCTTTTTATATTTGGGACATATCACACTCCTCACATGATTAGCGTTTTTCTCTGTTCAAGGATTTTGGGTACTTTAATTTGTATTTGGAACAATGGACGTCCATACTCTATCTGTTGCTTTACTATTCTACATACTGCTATTTCACTTTCTTATAGATGCCTCGGGCATATTTGGATGCTTTCTCAGATTGTCGATAATCTCCATGTGGACCGTTACTGGGTTTTATATCAGGTCCCTGTATGTGACATGGGGTATTTTTCTATCACTGTCTGGGGTGGGACTTCCACTTTTCTGGATGTATATTTGGGTTCCAATCTTCAGATGTGAAAATGTAATGATTTCATGGACTGTTTTACTTCATATAATATATTCAAAACATCATTTTTTCTCTTGTGAAAAAAAAAATGATTAATGTTTATCACTCTGCCTTCAAAACTAGTGATGCTGGTCTATGTTGCTGGTTTATTGATATGGTCTGATGGTCTTTTTATATTTTGGACATATCACACTCCTCACATGATTATGATTAGCGTTTTTCTCTGTTGCAGGGTTTTGGGTACTTTAATTTGTATTTGGAACAATGGACGTCGGTACTCTATCTGTTGCTTTACTATTCTACATACTGCTATTTCACTTTCATGGACTGTTTTACTTCATATACTGCTATTTCACTTTCATGGACTGTTTTACTTCATTGTTGTAGGGTCTTGGGTACTTTAATTTGTATTTGGAACAATGGACGTCGGTACTCTATCTGTTGCTTTACTATTCTACATACTGCTATTTCACTTTCATGGACTGTTTTACTTCATATAATATCTTCACTTTCATGGACGGTTTTACTTCATATAATATCTTCACTTTCATGGACTATTTTACTTCATATAATATCTTCACTTTCATGGACTGTTTTACTTCACTGTTGTAGGGTTTTGGGTACTTTAATTTGTATTTGGAACAATGGACGTCGGTACTATATATGTTGCTTTACTATTCTACATACTGCTATTTCACTTTCATGGACTGTTTTACTTCATATAATATCTTCACTTTCATGGACTGTTTTACTTCACTGTTGTAGGGTTTTGGGTACTTTAATTTGTATTTGGAACAATGGACGTCGGTACTCTATCTATTGCATTACTATTCTACATACTGCTATTTCACTTTCATGGACTGTTTTACTTCATATAATATCTTCAAAACAGCGTTTCTCGACTTTTAAAATTTTAATTTTTTTTTTTAAAATTGAACCCTCCGTCGGTCTACCGACGCCTTGTATACGTCGGAACTGCGACAACCCAGAAACGTCGGAGGAGAGACAGCATGAAAACGTCGGAAGAGCGACATTCCAAACGTCGGACCACATATCGTCGGAATTACGACATCTTCTAGACGTCGGAAGAGTGACGTCCGAAACGTCGGACCACGTTTAGTCGGAATTGCGACAGTTTACGAGCTTCGGAAGAGTGACGCCAAAACGTCGGACCACGTTTAGTCGGAACTGCGACGGTTTATGAGCGTCGGAAGAACGACGTCAAAAACGTCGAACCACATTTCACTGGAAGTGCGACAGTTTTCAAACGTCGGAGGCGCGACGGTTTGTGAGACGTCGGAAGAGTGACGCCGGTTCAGAACGTCGGAAGAAGTGTCGATAGTGCGACACTTTTTGCTTGCGTCGGAACGGCGACGGCAGGACAAACCACGGTTTGTCCGCCCCCTAACTGTCGCTCTTGCGACGGATATGTGTCGGAATAGCGATGAATTGGCCGTCGGAATTTACGCCAAATTCTCTAGTGACCCCCTCGCAACAAGAAAGGGATTATCCTTCATCTTGATCTTGCCTCTATGGTATTCAAATTTTCTCCCCATATTTCTTTTCGAATATCTACATCCTCGATCTTCCATGGGAATGTACCGAAGCAACATTATTCTTTCCTCTCGCACACAATCTCCTATAGATGATGGTACCGGATATCAATGTGCTTGGACCTATCATGAAACATAGGATTAATCGAGAGTTTAATGTAACTTTGATTATCACAATGTATCACCGTTCCATCCATCTCGAGAAACAAACCAACCAAGATCTTTCTCATCTAGATAGCCTCACATGAATCTTGACTTGTTGCCATGTATTATGCTTCTATTGAACTGAGTGCCATGGATCGTTGCTTCCTGTTGTACCAAGAAATTGTTTTCGATCCAATGCTAAATATCCCCCCTGGTGTGCTCTTTTTGTCCGATGACCCGCCTACCCAATCTACACACGAAGCCCTAAGTCACCCTCTCCGTCCATCTATACCATATACCATACTCTAATGTCTTCCCCGGTATCACAAGACATAATGCTTCCCCGCTTCCAAAAGAGCTTGGTAGGCTTAACCATAGCTTGACTCAGCTGGTTAACTGCGTAGCAAATGTATGGTCTGGTGTTCACTAGATACATCAGTGAACCAACTAACTGCCTGTAGACAATAGTATCCACTTCCTTTCTTGAAGTAGCATCCTCTTTCCTCTAATTTATTGGAAGAGGAGTATCCATGGGTTTGCAGATCTCCATGTGAAACTTACCCAGTATCTCCTTGGTGTAATTTCCTTGAGACACAAAAATTTCACCATCTTGCTGCCATATTTCCAAAAAAAGGAAATAATGAAGGAGTCCCATGTCCTTCATTTCGAACTCCCTTGCAAGATCCTCCTTTCATGAGTGTATCAGCTGCTCATCACCAGTTAAAATTAGATCATCAACATAAAGAAAAATAATCAATAACTTACCCTCAACCACAATTTGGTACAAGTTTGCATCTACTTCACTTTTGGTGAAGCCTCAACCAGTGAGAAATAGCCGCTCTTCAAGTGTACTAAACACTGGCAAGCTGTCACCTCATATAGTGTTTCGAGCTGACACACATGTGTCTCACTGTTGAAGATCTCGAACCTTTAGGTTGCTCTATGTACACTTCTTCCTCAATGATCCCATTGAGAAACGTAGTTTTCACATCCATATGATGAATGCGCCATCCCATCCTTGTTGAGAGTGCATGGATGGATCTAATGGAAGAGTACCTTGCTACTAGTACAAAGTTATCATCATAATCGATCCCCTCGATTTGTGAGAATCCCTGGACACAAATCTGGCCTTGTATTTCTCCACACTCCCATCAACAGCTTGATTTACCTTGTAGATCCATCTTGATCCAACCACTGATTTGTCAACTGGCCTTGGGACAATCTCCCATGCATTGTTCCTGAAAATGGATTCATACTCCTCCACTATTGCATCAACCTAAGTTAGTTGCTACAATGATTCATAAAAGGAAGATGGTTCAGTCACAGTACATTTTCTCATAAGAGCCATGTATCCAGTAAACCTGTCAGGAGACTCTCTCTGTCTGTGCTGTGAAGTAGGGGCTCCTACATTCTCTACAACATCAAGTCTAAATTTATCATCTTTCGTGGTGTTCCTTCTACCATTTCTGATGGATGGCTCTGCATGAGTGTTTTCCTCCACTCCATGATCCTCCTCATGTGGATGCTCCACATCTTGAGGCTCATCCTTGGGAACTAACAGTTCCTCCTCTGCATGAAATTCCAGCTCCCTCTCAAGGGACAACCGCATGGATTTATCCTCATCAAATTTTATATCCCTTCGCACAACAGTCATTCTGCTATTTGGAAAATACACACGATAGTTTTGGGGTGTTTCAGTATACCCCACAAAAATCTCGATCTCAGCTGTCGATTCCAGCTTCTTCCTGGCATCCGTGGTCACATGCACATAAACAGATGAGCTAAAAATCTTAAAGTGTGAAACATCAGGTTTCTTACCAGTGAAAGCCTCTTCAGGTGTACTCATGGAAATTATCCTATGAGGGCAACGGTTCTGCACAAATACCGCAGTGTTACATGCTTCCGCCCACAGATGCATTGGTAGGCCTTGATCATGCAACATCGCTCTTGTTGCACCCAAAATTGTTATGTTCTTTCTTTCAACGACCCCATTTTGCTGTGGGATATGAGGTGCTATCAGTTCTCTTAGAAATTCCTTCCTTTCTGCAGAAGTTCTTGAATTCGTTAGAGATGTATTCACCACCATTATCGCTCCTCAGAGCCTTCACTTGCTTCCCCAACTCTTTCTCCACCAGTGCCTTAAACTCATGTAACTTTGAGAATGTTTGATCTTTCTTCTGCATGAAGTAGATCCAGCACTTATGAGAAAATGCATCAACAAATATCATGTAGTACTTATGTTTTGTTATCGAAGAAACAGAGAATGGTCCACACATGTATGTTTGAACTCTCTCCCCCGAAGCTCAGTTCTCCTACTCATGAAAGGTGGCCTTTACATATTTTCCCATAGTATAGCCCTTGCATGTGTCTGAATGTGCAAGTGTACCCCTGGTAATACCAATAGAAATCTGCTGCATGACTTTCAAGGCTCCATGGTGAAGATGGCTCAATCTCCTATGCCATAATTCGCCCTCATCCCGGCTCACCACTTTGTCTGCCTTGCCCATCAATGTTGTGCAACAATCTACATCCAGCTTGTAGAGATTCTTGTTACACTAAAAATTGTCATCCTGACATTTTTATATATGTATGAGCTCATTATCACTCATACTTCCTCCTTTTCAAGTCTAACATATCAGTTCCTCATGTCAAGCCTTGAAAATCAGAGAAAAGTTCCTAAAAATCTTCTTAACTTTGGTGTTGCACTTTCTCTATATCTTTCCTGCGGTCCCACACCTAATTTTTATGTCTCCTACATACCTGAATGCACTTTCTCTATGTTATGGGTGCAGACCCCTGTAAAGATTAAAAAGGCGCAAGTAAACTCAAAAAATCTCACTTTCACTAAATTCTAGAAGCTTCTAGAAAGAATCTTGCGGTGGCAGAACCGCTCTTTTGAGGTTCACGTATCCCTTACCTTATGGAGCTAACCCCTTGATGTGAGGAGATTATCCCTTTGAAGGAGGATTCTATCCCTTCATAATTGGAACTGAAAACCTCCTCTTTTCCACTATAAAAAGAGGCATTGGGTA
This sequence comes from Pinus albicaulis, assembly GCA_034641835.2. Lineage (NCBI taxonomy): Eukaryota > Viridiplantae > Streptophyta > Pinopsida > Pinales > Pinaceae > Pinus > Pinus albicaulis. The sequence continues at coordinate 1,118,133,246 of CM076574.1, forward strand.
GCCTCAAAGGGAGTTCAAGCTTTGAATTATTTGAGGTTAAGTGATGTTGGGATTCAGACTCATTTAACTGAGATTTTTTTTAGGAGAGATCACATACCTATATTTGTCTTAGTTGGAAAAGTGCAGAGATTATCAGAGTAGAAGAGATTCCTGCTTCGGACCCCGGGAAGGCCTGTTCAACGTCAAGGCTAAGGTTGTAAGGTTTTCCTTCTTTTAAAGTTAATACAAATGAATTCATTTTTCTCAATAAGCTGTTATTTAACTGTTTATTTCATAGATTCCTTGATCACTATGATAAGCATGATTTATGATGTTTACTATACAGGTGCTATTTAATTTTTTCTTGTTTGTGACTGCAGGTTTATGAAGATAACTCCTTCAAGTGCACGAGGGACAACAACTACTTCAAACGAGCATTGGACCTACGGTAAGTCTTTTACACCTCTATAGTGTTGTTTGTAAATCATATATGCTTAGAGAAAGATTAGTTCAATTGGCTATTTGTTGCTAGATTACCTTTTTGGTACTAGGGAGATCGGTCTTGTCCGCAAGATTGATTAATCCATACAACAAATTGGCGACTCCGCTAGGGAAAGAAACTTGTTGTTTTTGGTTCTCTTTTATTTTGATTTGAGGAAAAGTTTTTCCTGGTTTTTGATTGATAGATATCTGTCTGGGTAGCTTAGGTTTTCTCTATTTTTGAAAGTTTCGAAATCTTTTATGTTTTTCTTTAATTTTTCTAGGGACCACACTTTGTCGTTTTGCACAATGCAGGCAGTTTCGTACTTTCCTTAAGTAAACAGTGCGGAACCGCACCTGTTACTTCTGGAAGCCTGTGGACCCTTTTAAAATTTTGAAAAACTCTAGATTTCTTTCTTCAGTTTATCTTTATTTTTTATTTAGATTTTTTAATATCTGCCCAGATTGACGTTGTTTCTGTCAAAAAAATTTTGTGAATGAATTCCAGTAGTATCTTTGTTTTGATGATTTTCTAGAAGTTTTGCATTTTGGATTGCTTTTCATTTGGTCTTTGTAGTGATTCAAAGCATTGGAAGTTTGAAATACCTCAGATTACATTGGTCTTTTTTCCTTTCTGCTAAGTCTGACCTGATTTTGAAATCCATCCCTTTATTGAGAAATAAATCTACTTGTTTCTTTGCAAATCTTCGAAAAAAACTTTGTTATAGGTTTTTGAATTTCATTTTTTATAAAAAAAACATATCTGAGTGTTTTTTATTTATTTGTTATTCTGTACAAATAGATCCTTAGTTTACTGAACAACTAAGTAAAACATTCTTCAAAAATATTAAGGCTTTTATTCAATTAGATTTTTTAAAGATTGTAGGTCTCGAAATTAGTTTTATAGTTTTGAGTGCTTTCAAAATTTGTAGATTTCTTTTGAAGGAAAATTGTTTCAAAGTTTCAAAGTTTTTGAAAGTGAAAGGATTTTGTTGTGAGCTTTGATAATTTGTCTCATTTTGAGTTATTGTTGAAAATACAAAAATATTTTCTTCCAAATATTCTTTATGCTTGAAGAAAGAATTGTTTCTTAAAAGAATTGCATTCTCCAACTCTTTCTTTAGCTAGAATTTCATTGAAAGAAAACGATTTGATTATCATTTTTAGGTGCATTTTTAGTGTTTTTGGAAGTCAAGTCTTCACACCATCAAAGTTTCATTTCCGTACCTATTGACTTAATAAACAGCTCATAAAAGTAACGCTTAATTAAAATTCATCTAGCAATCTTTTTATTTTCTAGGGCTCTCATCACCAACATAGCTTAGGCTAGTATCTTGGAGTAGGGAGTAATTAACTCTCCAAGATAGTAAAAACAAACAAGTAGATAAATCTTGCGGTAGGAAATAAATCCAATTGTAATTGGTACAATCTGGGAAGCTTCTCTTAAAGAAGTCAATCACGAGATCATGTCCAAACCTTTGAAGTAATCAATTCTGTTTCATTGGAGAAGATAGAATATTTTGCACGCATTACAAATGGTAAACCTCGGATTAACCATTGTTGAGGAGCCTGGGGTCACTTGTTGGTAAAACTTGGATTAACCATGTCAAGGAACCTTCAAGGGGATTGAGCTTTGTTACTCTTCCCTTGCTTATGAGATCGGATCGTAGACTGTTCCCCTAGTTGTATTTGTTACCATCGGTAACCTTAGTGTCCAAAAACTTAAGATTATTTCCTGAGGTGACGGTGAAGGAAAGATCTCACTGTACCTGGAGCAGACGTCAACTAGACTCACTTGGACTCTCTGGGGGGTTATCTTCATACGATATGGTTTTGTGAAGAAACTTGTGCCAGTCTGTTTCATTAAGCAGGTTGTCGGGGTAACTGTTCCAACCGCCCTTTCTGTGTTAAATTTCTACTAAGTTGGATTTCATCACCAACTAGTGTTTTTAGTACGGGGAGTTTACTGTTTGTGTGTGGTTTGAACTCTTAGATTTTTAAGCTTGTGATTCAGTTGTTTGTTTCTTTAGATACTTTAGGTGTTTTTATTGAAATTTTTCTTTGTTTGCGTGTGATTAGTTAATATTTAATCATGGCGGAATTGCCGAGACAATCCCGGAGACTTCAAGGGAAACCCCCTGAATATACACCAAGTCAGCTTGAAGGGTTGCGTGCTCTAGTATCATCTATCAGCAGTAGAATTAGATCAACAGAAGTTGGAACTTCATCTATAGTTGTTCATCCTGATCATCAAACATCCACAGCAGAACACATTCAAGAACCAATCTCAGTTTTTGAAGTTACTGGTAGTATTTCTCCTTCCAGTGAACTAGCTGACGAACCTGAAATCTCTGAACCTGAAACTAAACCTTCTGTTTTGGAAACATCCTCAGGATTTATTACACCAACTTCTAGCAATCTTGGTTCACCTAGGGTAATAAATATTGTCACTGAAGATCTTCCATCTGGCCTTATTTCTATTGAAGAACTTACTAGTCCAGACGAAGAGTTATCTCTTCCCGAATCCCCTCAGTCTTTAAATCTTAGGGAGCGTGAATCTATTTTCTACAGCCCTATTCGAAACGGATGCTTGGTATCTATCTTTGACAAACTTTTTAGAGAATCTGGGTCTTGCTTTTTCTCCACCTCGAATTCCATTTCATCCTACACCCAGAGGTTACTATCCTTCAGCCATCATGGCAGGAGAGTCATCCATGTTTTCCCAGACACCAGAAGCATTTTTACACGGTGGTCCTTCTGTTCCTTCGGGATATCAGGCTTTGTCTGGTACTTTCTCTGGAGCAGCTCCTCAACCAATTGAACATGTATTATCATCTAGTCTTAATGGAGTTAAAACTGAAACGTCGAACGCAGAGCAAATATTTATGATGTATGGTAATATTTTGAATCCTCAACCTCAAGGCAGTCAGTTACCGCCTGGAGGGAAATTTCAGGGAAATCGGTTACTGCCTGGGGGGCAACCTCAAGGTAGTCAATTACTGCCTGGGGGGCAACCTTCAAGCAGTCAGTTACCACCTGGGGGGCAACCTCAAGGTAACTTTTTCCCAGGACAAATTGTGGAATCATATTATTTTGGAGGACAACCCCAAGGACAGTACATACCTCAAGGTTATCAACCTTCAGGACAATAGATACCCCAAGGTCAACCCCAAACTCAATATGCTCCTCAGGGTCCTTATCAACCCCAGTTTTAGTACGCGCCTCAGGGTTATCAACCTCAAGGTCAGTACCCACTTCAAGGTTTCCAATAGCCTTCTGGTCAATCATCTGTACAAGGAGCTGGAAATTTACCACTTACTTATCAACCCTACATTCAACCAGGCTATGGTCCTTACGTTCAACCTTCTACGGGACAATACCCTGGAATGAATATGGTGTGGGATCCATCCCAATATCAACAGCCTATGCAGCCTAATGTGCAGTTGCCTTCTCAACCTGGACAGTCTTTGGTTTCTGGTCCAACCCAGCAACCTGTCCAGCCTACTATTAAAACTCCTGCACCTAGTTTTTTTCAGTAGTCTGGGCCTAGTACACCTCAAAATTCTACAACTGCTGCAACATCTGTTCAACCTATAACACCTGTTTCTGGAGTATCTATAGCTATGAATTCTTCTATCCCTGCATCTGTGCAAATCCCTCAAGTATCTGTACCCCAGTCAGGACCTTCAGTTCAGAATTCAGTCCAGATGCCTGTAGGACAAGCTGGTACAAGTACAGTTGTTACAAGTCAACCGCAATTCACGTATCAACCGTACCAAGGACAGCCTCAATTCGGTCTCGTTTCAGAAAATCCAAATTATCAGTATCAACCGTACCCTAGCTATACTTATCAATAGCCTCAACAACCCCAGTTTGGTCCGGTTAATCCTAGTTATCCGGGAGGTTACACAATTCCTAATGCAACTCTGATTCCCAGTTATCCTGGGTATCCTCCTCCTGGAACTGCTTTGGCTACTCAAGGTTTTCGCGACCCTAACCGTCAGTTACCATTTATTGCAACTTTGGATTTGCCTTATTTGATGCGCCTTACTAATGATCCAATTTTCTATTATCCGTACTAGCTGCAAATGCCGCATAAGTTGCCCAGTGATATACCAAAATTCGAAGGTAAGTCAGGAGAGGATCCATCAAATCACGTGATGACTTATCGCCTCTGGTGTGCGTCTAATTCAATAATTGATGATTCAATTCACTTGCATCTTTTCCAAAGAACTCTTATTGGTCTTGCCGCCAAATAGTACATTGAGTTACCACGAGGCTCTTTTAATAATTTCAGTCAGTTAGAAACTGCCTTCTTAACTCATTTTCAGTTGCCTGTGAAATACAACAATGGCACGGAACTATTAACTTCACTAAAGCAATCCACGTCCACAAATATTTTTGATCATATTCATGAATGGCGATGTAGAAGGCTTTTGGTGAAAGTTTACATTCCGGATCAAATTTTAGCGGAATGGTTTTTTAAATCATTATTACCCAAAATCACTGAAGACATAGCTAAGGCTGGCATTGTTACTGAGGAGTAATTAATTGCTCAAGCTCAGTACCTTGACCTCGTTTATACGTAGTCAGGTACTTTACATGAAAAAATCCCCGATCTTCCAAAACAAGGTCAAATAGTTGTGGCTCCTTCAAGGTCTCATGCCGCTGATGGTATGATTAGTACAGTAAATACTAAAAGCAAGAATAAATCTTCAAAGAATTCTTCCCCTATTATAACTTTACCTGATTCCCCGAAAGGAGAGTCTTCCCTCAAAATTTCTGCCGACATTCATGTCGTAGAAAAATCTACGACCAAATCTAAATCCGGCAGTAAAAAGAAAGGGAAGAATAAAAACAAAAAGAATTCAAAAGACAAAACTGATAAAAACGAATCCAATGACAAAAAACACAAACCTCACTATCCTTGTTACATTTGTGATGAGGATAATTTTACTAAGGAATGCCCACATCGAGCAGAGGTTGCGAAATTCGTTAAAGGTTCACAACAACCTGCTATCTTGAAGGATCCTTTTCCAACTCAAGATAGTAATATGGTTGGTTCTACCTCGAATACCTTAGAAGAGCCTATTCTGATGATGTCTCATGTAAGGATTGTGACGCAATCGCAAGATTATGGTAGTAAGAATCTTGTTGATGGTAAAGAAGCAGAATATTCTAGTGCAAATACGTCAACTACACCTCCTCCTGTTTCTGGTCCGCTACAGATCGAGAAACCAAATCCAGACTTAATAATCAAACCACCTGCTAAAGGTGTTCTTCGTAAATCAGCTTTCAATCCACCTGCGAGCGCTGCTAATAATTACAACATTGTTGAAGACTTAGCTATTTCCCCTTCAGCAATGTCAGCTTTGGAAGTGCTACAATCATGCCCAGCACAACGTAAATTACGTTTGTCTACCATAGGAGCCGTCGATATTCAAGATTCGAACCTTATAATCTTCGATTTAGAGAATAGTACACCTCGCCTACCTCACCAAATGGCTTTCCAAATTCTGGTGTTAGTAAAAAACAAACCGATCTTTCGAACTGTAATTGATGAGGGAGCTTCAACGTGTATTATGTCGATCCAGTGTTGGAAATCGCTTGGTTCTCCTACACTCAATCAATCTCTGACAATTATAAAGGCTTTTGATGGCCGAGGTTTCCACCCTTTTGGTATTTTGCAGGATTTACCCATAGGGGTCGAAGGTAAAACCGTAAATCTAGATGTGGAAGTGGTTGATGCCCCTCTAGATTACAACCTTCTTCTGGGTCGTAGTTGGTCTTATGCTATGACTGTTGTTGTTTCTTCGGTCTTTCGGCTCATAAAATTTCCACATCAAGGAAAGATCATTACAATAGATCGGTTAACTTATTTTTCTTCAGATCCAACCTCTACAGAAATAATCCAGCACGTTGGTAAAGCGGCTATCCCTTACAAGGATGTTGGAGTAGGTTTGATTAAATATTATGGTTTAATCGGAAATTTTTCCTTTCCTCCTCCTAACGTATCGCCTTCTATCACAACTATTCATATGATTTCGTCAGATACTGTTATGTTTGATGATCCTTGGGTCGTACCTTCCGACTCCGAGTTAGATTCATTTGATGGCATGATGCCTTTGAGTCCATTTTAAATTTCATATCAGGCTGTACAGTCACTTTCTGACCCTTCTTCAACCGAAACAAATCCAATGAATGGGATCCAAGAGGAATCACTTTCTATATCTAGTTCAGCCACAACAACATTTCCTGATCTTGTTCATATTGATGAGCAGATTTGTGAACTTTTGTCTGTTGATGATTTACCATGGGAAGATCTACATCATCGATCTTCATTTTTACCTGAGCTGGATCATTTTGAAGATGATTTCGCTTCTATTTTTACTGCTGAATATGTCAAAGAACCACAGAATCCATTGCAAAATCCTGATTCTGAGTTAAATTTGGAAAATATCTCTCGAACGATTCTAATTGACATTTCAGTAAAGCCAGGAATAATTGAAAACATTCATATAGGTGCTTGATGTACAGAAGATGAAATTCAAACTTATAAAGCCCTATTTCAAGAATTCTGTGATGTGTTTGCCTGGTCCTATGAAGAAATGCTAGGAATCGATCTGTCAATTGTCGTACATGAAATCAAGACTTACTCGGATGCCAAACCTGTCCGTCAACGTCTACGTCAAATACATCCTAGAAAAGCTGCTACTATCAAAGCCGAATTTGAGAAATTACTTCGTGCAGGTTTCATTTATCCAATTCCTTTAACGGATTGGGTATCAAATATCGTTCCTGTTACTAAAAAACAAGGAACGATACAAGTATGTATCGATTATAGGGATATTAATCGAGCTTGTCCTAAAGACAATTATCCAACCCCCTATATCGATCAAATAATTAATGATTGTGCCGGCAGTGAAATGTTTTCCTTTATGGATGGTTTTTCTGGTTACAATAAAATAAACATACTCCCTACTGATCAGCCAAAAACAACTTTCATTTGTCTGTGGGGGACATTTTCTTATTGCAAACTACCCTTTGGATTGAAGAACGCTGGAGAAAATTTTCAAAGGGCTATGTCTTACCCATTCCATGACATTAAGCACATTGTGCAGCCTTATCTCGATGGTTTACCTACTCATTCATCACGTAGGGCCGACCATCTCACTCATTTACAAGCTATCTTTATGAGATGTAGGCATTATCGAATTAGGCTGAATCCACACAAATGTGTTTTCTGTGTAGAATCGGGTCACTTACTGGAATTTGTTGTTTCCAAAGAAGGCATTCGCATTGATCCGTTGAAGGTTAAAGCTATTGTCAATTTACCTCCTCCTTCGACTCTGTGCCAACTCCAAAGTTTGCAAGGGAAAGAAAAATTTTTACGTAGGTTCATTCCTAACTACGCCAAGCTAACAAAGGGTTTTACCTGGTTGTTGAAGTAGAACATTCCATTCTTTTGGGATGAGATCGTTGATCGATATTTTGATGCACTTAAACACGTGTTGACCCATGCACCGTTATTGCATCCTCCCAACTACAACCAGGACTACGTTTTGTACCTCGCCACTTCTCATTCCACGATTTGGATGGTTTTAGTTCAAGAGGAAGAATCTAAAACTGAACATGTGATTTATTATCTTAGTCGAAATCTGCATCCGACTGAGATCAAATACACACATGTGGAGAAATTGGCCTTGGCAGCTATTCAAGTTGTCCAAAGATTTAGACACTACATCTTATTACACAAAACCACATTAATTTCTGACTGTAACCCTATGATGTACATTTTAACCAAACAATTGCTAGGGGGCAAGTATTCTAAATGGATATTTATCCTGCAGGAATTTGACTTGGAATTTGAAAAATCCAAGGCAAAGAAATCTTTGGTTTTTGTCGAACTGATGTGTGATTTCCCCTCTACTAATACCGAAACTGTGGCGGAGGAGACCATTGCGGACGAATCCTTGTTTCTTATCAGTACGCTTGATCCATGGTATGGGGATATTATTGTTTATCTCCAAACCCAATCTTTTCGGCCTGAAATCTCATGATCTCAGCGACGGAAAATACATTTCCAATCCCAACAATATAATATTATTGGTGATGCACTCTATCGGCGTGGAGCGGATTCTGATTTCCGACACTGTCTTATTCATGAAGAAGCTGAGAAGGTTTTAACTGACTGCCATTCTAGAGCATGTGGAGGTCATATGTCTGGGTATGCCACAGCCCAAAAGATATTGCACGTTGGTTATTTCTGGTCGTCATTATTCAAAGATTGTATCTATGCAGTCCAGAAATGCCACAATTGTCAATTTTTTGATCGTAAGATGCGTGCGCCACCCGCTCCTCTTCACCCTATAATTGTTGTCGGTCCTTTCGCAAAATGGGGTATTGAATTTATTACATGTAACCCTCACTCGGCCGGGGGGCATGCATATATTATATTAGCAGTAGATTATTTTACGAAGTGGGCCAAGGCGATGCCTACATTTTCGGTATATGGAAAGACTGCTGCAACTTTTGTATTCAATCACATAATTGCTAGGTTCGGTGTTCCTCAAGCCATTATTACAGATCATGGAAGTCATTTTCGGAATATCATGATGACTGAACTGACAGATCAACTTGGCCTGTGCCACGATAGTTTCACTCCATATTATCCGTAGGCTAATGGTCTGGTTGAAGCTATCAATAAATTTTTAGTCACTATGATCAAACGAATTATTGGTATTCATAAGTCGAATTGGAATTCCATGTTATTTTCAGCACTTTGGGCATATTGAACCTCAGTAAAAACATCAAGTGGTTTCACTCCCTTTCAACTGGTTTACAGTTTGGAAGCTTTGTTTTCGATTGAATGTGAAATTCTGTCTTTAAAGTTAGCCATAGAATTACTCCCAGCTACGTCTGAAGAGGAGAAACGTTTTTTGTACTTGGCTCAGCTAGATGAGAGTCGACGAAGTGCTGCAATAGCAAACGAGGCTCATGTTAAATGAATAAAAGCTCAGTATGATAGAAGTGTTACCCCTCGAAATTTTTCAGAAGGAGACCTAGTCTTAGTTTATGATCAAGCCAACGATAAGCTAGGAGCTAGAAAATTTGTGCCTATGTGGCATGGTCCTTTCATTGTTAAGAAAAAGCTAGCAAAAGGGGAATATGAGCTGATATATTTTGACGGTGTCCCTTTAGATAAACCCAGAAATGGGCTTTATCTAAAGCGATATTATGCTTAAACTTGGTGTGGATATTTTTTATTAGATTAGATTTCTTTACTGCTGGTGTGTCTTAGATTAGAAAAGCATGCCTATTTTAGAAGTGTATTTTGTCACTATTCCTGCTTATCTGAGTTTTACTCTTGATATTACAGATGTCGACGTCTCTTCAAACCTACATTGGTTTTGCTGATGGTGCTTGTCATAGTACACAGAACATTTCTTCTGCAGCTTGGGTTATCTATTCACCCTCTGACGAGTTAGTATCCATGCATGGGGTAAGCCTTGGTCAAACAACAAATAATATTGCAGAGTATAGTGTAGTGATTGAGTTACTATCTGAATCCATATCTTTTGGAATTCGGAGTTTGATCTTTAGGTTGGATTCTGAACTTATTGTATTACAACTCAATAGGGTTTATGCCATTAGAAATCCAGTGTTATTACGGTTATTTTTAAGAGTTCATCTCTTGGAACGTGAATTTGATTACATTGAATATCAGCATATTCCAAGACATTTAAATACATTAGCAGATGTAGTTACTTATAGTATAATAAATCGACATTTACAATAATCAAAACAGTAAATTAAACAACATCCATAACATGTACACAAATAGCCAGTAAATATTGATATATCATAGTATAGAAGTGTTTCAAAAATATACATCGTCTTTGATCATAGGTTGGAAACACCTTATGATCGGCAAAAATGGTAATACAAAAGGTAAAAAATATGATTCTACGACATGATCATCCTATCACTGATGGTGATCACGATAAGAGATCACTGCCTGAGCCACCCTGCATAGGAACCTCCTAAAAGGTCCTGGAACACCAATCACGTATCTCTGTAATCTGAGTGGAATTTCATCTATGTCTGTCTCTAGAATGTCTAGAGTTAGGTGCTCTAGGTGATACTCTAAATTAGACAGGATCTCTACTGATTGGCCTGCTAGGGCTGGTGCGGCTGCAGCTAATTGTCTTCTTTCATAAGGATGGAGATGGGTTGGTCATCATGGTCCCACATCTATATTTAAAACTTTTGGTTATTAATTTCAAGACGATCAAAATACAAAAAAATTAGAACTTAGAAATTGTTGAAAATGATTTTACCTGATTCATCCCATTGTTCCCCTGCTGGGAGAGTCATCTCTCGATCGCCGCGAAAATCTATCCCGATGTATGGAAAATACTCTATAACAAAAAGTTGGCGGTCCAGCCAACGAAAATATGAAGAATGAAATCGAACAACATCGACGGCCTCAGCAGCATGACGGGCCATCAATGCAACCCAACGAACCATCCTAGGTTCTCGAGGTAGTCCAACATCAACAGGAATGTTTTGCGGAGCTAACATAGGGATCCTCTCTAGAGCAAAGGTGACTACAATGGATCCATATCCAAAGTTATTTAGCTTTCTGTTCTTTTCTCTAGTTAGTTGGCCTTTTACGTTGGCCAACACAGCTTCGCACTAGTTGAAAATGGTGCCTCGAAAATAGTCTACAACAATGCGCATCTGGGAACCGGTAGCCACATGCAACGCTGCACTCCCACACATTCTGGTAACAATAAATGCAATAAATTTTAGCTCGGGACAGATGATAGTTTTTATGTCAATCCATTTGTCCCTAGGGTCTGCCTGATCATTACAGAACTCTTGTTGAAGACTAACGACAGTCTGGCCACCTGGCCTAGTCCCAAACAGAGAAATTTGTTTGCCCCTTTTGGAAAAACCAGTCAAAAAATAGATATCCTCCAACTCAATTTAGAGCCGGTGGCCGCCAATAAAGAAACACTAGTCCTGTACGTTCCACCTGTTCACCAGCCATGTTAGGAGGTCTACCTGTGCCCTCATGCCTTGAATGGCCTAGAATTTATACAAACTGCATGCTCTTAATGCTTGCATTGTGAGAAAATGGAGCATTGCAGCGTCATCCACGTCTTCATGCTCACGTTCTCTCCAAATTAGCATCTTGTTTATCCTACAATGCATAAAAAGAAATATTAGAACAATCTAATTTGAAAATTTTTGGGTGGCAAGTGAGAAATTTAATTTTTAATTTCAATTGCGCGGGGTCTGCACTTTGTCTTCATACACAGTGCGTAGGAATGCACGAGCGCTGTGTCACAAGTGCGGATCCACAAATTTTTTCTACATAGGAAAAAGTCGGGGTCCGCAGGTCCCGTGTGTTACGCCTGCAGACCCCCGCGGGCAATTTTTTAAACATATTTTTCACTTAAAAATGGAATCTAAAGCCTAAAAATGAAATGCAAAGGGATGAAATCCAAGATTAGGAGGTCGTGGATTACCTGGAGCTGACGGTTCTCTATTTCGTCAGACGGATTTTCCAGAATCTTCACGGGAAATTTTTTACCCAAAATCTTTTACTTTTCACTCTAAACTCGAACGGTAAAAATGAAGTTAGAAAAGTCCTTTTTATAAGTTTTTTCGAATAAATGAATTTTTAATTTGTTTATTTTTTACTTTAAAAAGGTTATTTTTGAAAGCATTTTTATTTATCTCAAACAGGTATGTGTAATGTTTCAAGTTTTTGTGCATAAATTGGATTTTTCAGGAGAATCGATCATTTTTCAACAAAGAGCATACTTTTATCATTTTTTCGGACTCTTTCAAAAATTCACGAAAAAGAAAAACATTGGAGTCCTCTTTTAAGCCCTTTTCAGACTCTCTAAACATGAAAATATTGCTGAGCACTTTATTATTGAAGCTTCACTCCCTCTGTCTGTCTATACCATAGACCATACTCTAATGTGCCCCTCAAGTATCACAAGACATGCTTCCCTGCCTTCCAAAAGAGCTTAGTGGGCTTAACCATAGCATGACTCAGCTGGTTAACTACGTAGCAAATGTATGGTCTGGTGTTCACTAGATACATCAGTGAACCAACTAACTGCATGTAGACAATAGTATCCACTTCCTCTCTTGAAGTAGCATCCTCTTTCCTCTAATTTCTTGGAAGAGGAGTATCCATGGGTTTCCAGATCTCCATGTGAAACTTACCTAGTATATCCTTGGCGTACTTTCCTTGAGACAAAAAAATTTCACCATCTTGCTGCCATATTTCCAAACAAAGGAAATAATGGAGTCCCATGTCCTTCATTTCGAACTCCCTTGCAAGATCCTCCTTGCATGAGTGTATCAGTTGCTCATCACCAATTAAAATTAGATCATCAACATAAAGAAAAATAATCAATAACTTACCCTCAACCACAATTTGGTACAAGTTTGCATCTACTTCACTTTTGGTGAAGCCCAGCCCAGTGAAATAGCTGCCTCTCCAAGTGTACTAAACACGGGGTGCTTGCTTCAACTCATATAGTGCTCTCTTGAGTTGACACACATGCGTCTCACTGTTGAAGATCTTGAACCTTTAGGTTGCTCTATGTACACTTCTTCCTCAATGATCCCATTGAGAAACGTAGTTTTCACATCCATATGATGAATGCACCATCCCATCCTTGTTGAGAGTGCATGGATGGATCTAATGGAAGAGTACCTTGCTACTGGTACAAAGTTCTCATCATAATCGATCCCCTCGATTTGTGAGAATCCCTGGAACACAAATCTGGCCTTGTATTTCTCCACACTCCCATCAGCAACTTGATTTACCTTGTAGATCCATCTTGATCCAACCACTGATTTGTCGACCGGCCTTGGGACAATCTCCCATGCATTTTTCTTGAAAATGGATTCATACTCCTCCACCATTGCATCAACCTAAGTTGGTTACTACATTGATTCGTAAAAGGAAGATGGTTCAGTCACAGTACATTTTCTCATAAGAGCCATGTATCCAGTAAACCTGTCAGGAGACTGTCTCTGTCTGTGCTATGAAGTAGGGGCTCCTACATTCTCTACAACATCAAGTCTCAATTTATCAGCTTTCGTGGTGTGCCTTCTACCATTTCTGGTGGATGGCTTTGCATGAGTGTTTTCCTCCACTCCATGATCCTCCTCATGTGGATGCTCCACATCTTGAGGCTCATCCTTGGGAACTAACAGTTCCTCCTCTGCATGAAAGTATAGCTCCCTCTCAAGGGAAAACCGCATGGATTTATCCTCATCAAATTTTATATCCCTTCGCACAACAGTCATTCTGCTATTTGGAAAATACACACAATAGTTTTGGGGTGTTTGAGTATATCCCACAAAAATCTCGATCTCAGCTATCGATTCCAGCTTCTTCCTGGCATCCGTGGTCACATGCACATAAACAGATGAGCCAAAAATCTTAAAGTGTGAAACATCAGGTTTCTTACCAGTGAAAGCCTCTTCAGGTGTACTCATGGAAATTATCCTATGAGGAAAACGGTTCTGCACAAATACCGCAGTGTTACATGCTTCCGCCCACAGATGCATTGGTAGGCCTTGATCATGCAACATTGCTCTTGTTGCACCCACAATTGTTATGTTATTTCTTTCAATGACCCCATTTTTTTGTGGGATATGAGGTACTATCAGTTCTCTTTGAATTCCTTCTTTTCTACAGAATTTCTTGAATTCATTAGAGATGTATTCGCCACCATTATCGCTCCTCGGAGCCTTCACTTGCTTCCCCAACTCTTTCTCCACCAGTGCCTTAAACTCATGTAACTTTGAGAATGTTTGATCTTTCTTCTGCATGAAGTAGATCCAACACTTATGATAAAATTCATCAACAAATATCATGTAGTACTTATGTTTTGTTATCGAAGCAACAGAGAATGGTCCACACACGTATGTGTGAACTCTCTCCCCCGAAGCTTAGTTCTCCTACTCATGAAAGGTGGCCTTTACATATTTTCCCATAGTACATCCCTTGCATGTGTCTGACTGTGCAAGTGTACCCAGGGTAATACCAATAGAAATCTATTGCATGACTTTCAAGGGTCCATGGTGAAGATGGCTCAATCTCCTATGCCATAATTCGCCCTCATCCCGGCTGACCACTTTGTTCGCCTTGCCCATCAATTTTGCGCAGCCATCTACATCCAGCTTGTAGAGATTCTTGTTACACTAAAAATTTTCATCGTGACATTCTGCTATATGTATGAGCTCATTATCACTCATACTTCCTCCTTTGCAAGTCTAACATATCAGTTCCTCATGTCAAGCCTTTAAAATCAGAGAAAAGTTCCTAAAAATCTCCTTAACTTTGGTGGCGCACTTTCTTTGTATCTTGCCTGCGGTCTCACACCTAATGTTCATGTCTCCTGCGTACCTCAACGCACTTTCTCTGTGTTATGGGTGCAGACCCCTGTAAATATTAAAAAGGCACAAGTAAACTCAAAAAAGCTCACTTTCACTAAATTCTAGAAGCTTCTAGAAAGAATCTTGCGGTGGGAGAACCGCTCTTTTGAGGTTCATGTATCCCTTACCTTATGGAGCTAACCCCTTGATGTGAGGAGCTTATCCCTTTGAAGGAGGATTCTATCCCTTCATAAATGGAACTGAAAACCTCCTCTTTTCCACTATAAAAAGAGGCATTGGGTAGCCTCAAAGGGAGTTCAAGATTTGAATTATTTGAGGTTAAGTGCTATTGGGATTCAAACTCATTTAACTGAGATTTTTGTGAGGAGATATCACATACCTCTATTTGTCTCGGTTGGAAGAGTGTAGAGCTTATCAGAGTAGAAGAGATTCCTGCTTCAGACCTTGGGAAGGCCTATTCAACATCAAGGCTAAGGTTGTAAGGTTTTCCTTCTTTTAAAGTTAATACAAATGAATTCATTTTTCTCAATAAGTTGTTAGTTAACTGTTTATTTCATAGATTCCTTGATCACTATGATAAGCATGATTTATGATGTTTACTATACAGGTGCTATTTAATGTTTGCTTGTTTGTGACTACAAGTTTATGAAGATAACTCCTTCAAGTGCACGAGGGACAACAACTACTTCAAATGAGCATTGGACCTACGGTAAGTCTTTTACACCTCTATAGTGTTGTTTGTAAATCATATATGCTTAGAGAAAGATTAGTTCATTTGGTTTTTTGTTGCTAGATTACCTTTTTGGTACTAGGGAGATCGGTCTTGTCTGCAAGATTGATTAATCCATACAACAATTCTTAACTTGAATCCCTATCTTCTTGGCTTTTCCTATTGTTTTGTGTCATAGGAAAGCTTTTCCTTCACTAAAAACAACAGTATAGCCTCTATCCTCCAACATTGCAACTGAGACTAAATTTTTCTTGAAACTTGGTACATGCATTACATCCTTTAATTGAAAGGGTTTACCTGACTGCCTCTGGAAGGTAATGGTACCAATCCCGGTACCATTGTACTGTCTTTCATCACCCATTTCAATATGCATCTGGATATCCTTCTCCTCCAAGCTACTGAAAAGCTCCTTGTCTCCTGTCATGTGAAAGGAAGCACCACTATCCAAATACCACACAGATCCCAGTGCACTTGACACCATGCATGCGATCAATGAGAAGTCAAGCTGAAATTTCAAGGCCAAAGCCTCACCAGTTGCAGATCCTCCAGCCTTCTTGTTCTTCTTCTTTTATGGATAATTAGTAGCATAATGCCCATGCTCGTGACAGTGAAAACACTTCACCCTGGACATATCCTCCTTCTTGCCATCTTTGGACTCGGATTTGGAATGGAATTTCTGCCCCTTCCCCTTCTTCTCCTTGGCAGCCAAAACACAATCTTCTTCATATTCATTCTTAGATGAAGATCCATATCTGGTGTTCTGTCTGAACTCCTCCTACACCAAATCCGACCACATTCGTTCCCAATCTGGCAACTTTTCCCTTCCATTGACAGAGTCTTGATAAATATTCCAACTCTTGGGAAGTCCTAGGGGAGCCAAACTCACCAAATCATCATCAACGACAGTTATACCAACGTTCCCCAGTTCATCCTGACATTAGAAAAACATTGTTAGATATTTTGGTATGGAGTCGCCCTTCTCCATATTGATCTTCCTGAGTTTATCTTTGAGCGCCAATTTCCTATGGTCATTGTTGCTCTGAAATAGATCTGTCAAAGCCTTCCACATTGCATATGGTGTGGCTTTCCCATGGAGGATTGAGACAATGTGGTCTCGTACTCCCTCCAATAGGATCCTCCTCGCCTTTTCCACTTTCTTTTTCCATGCATCAATATTTGTAGCATCTGTCACAGCAGGTTTAGGAACATCATTGTCAATGAATTACTTCAAGACATTGCCTTTGAGTACTGCCTCCATCCTGTCCTTCCAAGAAATATAGTTTGAGCTTCCCTTGAGTGCATACTCTAACCTCAATACATTGAAAGCCATTTCGATCCTGAATCAATTGTAGCACCAAGAAATTCTTTCTGCAAATTCGAATTCTATCCAGTCACAAACTGAGATCCTCCTTCATAATTGTGATTTCGTGTGCTCTGATACCATGTAGAAATTATACAACAAGCATGTATATCATGGATTAAATTTGATCTAACAATGTACTAAATTTAAATACTGAATCGCTTCTACAAATATTTT
The DNA here is from genome assembly GCA_034641835.2 of Pinus albicaulis. Classification (NCBI taxonomy): domain Eukaryota; kingdom Viridiplantae; phylum Streptophyta; class Pinopsida; order Pinales; family Pinaceae; genus Pinus; species Pinus albicaulis. The sequence continues at coordinate 1,118,150,411 of CM076574.1, forward strand.
GCGGAATTAAAAACACAATCACTAATCACATAAAGCAAAGAAGAATCAATCAAGCCACAACACAGATAATTTCTCGGGGAAATATTTCTGCTCAAAACCCCACTATCTTCTATTTTATATTTAGCATGGAATCATGAAACAATTACATACAACTCTTCGCACAAGAGCCCTCATGTACTCAGCTAATTGTCTCACACTATCACAGATAAAGCTGACCAATACTTAGTCAACTTACTGCCTCCAAACAACCTGCCTTGCGTGCGCAATCCCTAAAGAATAGGAGTTTTGGCCTTCCTTGACTGTGAAAGTATCATGGGCACTCCAATGGGTTTTTGGTTGCATGGGTGCAACCCAATAATCCTACAACTGACAGTCAACTTCCCTTTCACCTAGTTTTCAATTGGGTCTCCACCAGATCTGACATGCATGTAGCTAATAATAGTAAATCCTTAGTTGCATGTGAGATCATTGATTGTGAATTAATTAATATTTAATTCACTTGATCCCTCACTAGTGTATCTAACAATTACAACTAGTACAACTGAGTTAAACTGATTATAGCCTGCATTAACTAATGCACCACTGCACTTTGAAATCTGTTACAACTAGAATTACTCTGCATGCCTCACCAATTCCCTCTAACTCAAAATTCATGAGTTAACTGAGTTTATCACACTCAGTTAACTATTACAATTTATTTTGAGACTAGATTACATTTTATTGTCCATCTTAATTAAGGATAACTAAAATAGACATGCACCAAATTTAGCCCTATGGGCCCCACCCTAGTGTAGGTGCTTAATGCACTAGGCGTGGGTGTTGAAATTTTCTTGTTGAATTTCAACAATTTTTATGAGAAGTATTTAATAATGTTTTCTTATATTATTAAATTTTAATAGAAATATACAAAGTCGATGTAAAACAGAAAATAACAGACTTGTATTTAATACAGAATCAAGCCACTACCATTCAGTCATAGAGAACCTATACTATTTAATATGAGCTCTGAAAAGGAAGTTGAAACTCACTACGTATCATGCCAAATATTAAATAGATGGTAGTATTATTTCAAAAATAATCCTAACAGAACAGTGATAGGACTATTCGAATTGGATGAATATAAAATGAATCTAGAGCATATGACGCAAGAGCGAGGAGTCGATAGTTATAAGTCATAGAATCGCAGAAGGAATTTTATTCACTCATTAATGAATCTATATACCAGTTATAAGAAAAAAATATACAAGGCATTTAATTGGTAACCAGCCATACAATGTGCGATATAGCCATGTTGGAGGATTAATTTGTCTTGTGGACAAGACTGATCTCCCTAGTACTAAAAGTATCTAGCAACAAACAGCCAAATATACTAATCTTTCTCTAAGCATATACAATCTACGAAAAGCTCTATAGAGGTGTTAAGGACTTACCATTTGTCCAGTGCTTGTTTGAAGTCGTTTTTGTCCCTCGCGCGCTTGAAGGAGTTTTCCTCGTAAACCTGCAGTCACAAATAAGCAAAATATTACATAGCACCTGTATAGAAATCATCATAAACCATGCTTATCATAGTGATCAAGGAATCTATGAAATAAACCATTGATTGAAAGCTTATTGAGAAAAATGAGTATATTTGTATTAATTTCAAAAGAAGAGAATCCTTACAACCTGAGCCTTGATGTTGCACAGGACTTTCTGGGGTCTGAAGCAGGAATCTCCTTTACTTTGATAAGCTCTGCACTCCTCCAACCAAGACTAATAGAGGTATGTAATCTCTCCTCACAAAAGTCTTAATCAACTGAGTTTGAATCTCAACAGCACTTAACTTCAAATATTCTAAAGCTTCAACTCCCCTTGAGGCTACCCAATGCCTCTTTTTATAGTAGAATAGAGGAGGTTTCTTGTTCCAACTATAAAGGGATAGAATCCTCCTTCAAAGGGATAAGCTTCTCAAATCAAGGGGTTAGCTCCATAAGGTAAGGGATTCATGCACCTCATAAGAGCGGTTCTATCACCGCAAGATATTTTCTGGAAGCTTCTAGAATTCACTTTTATTGAGCTTTTTGGAAATTACTTTCACCTTTTTGATCTTACAGGGGTCCACACTTTTAACACAGATAAAGTGTGTTCAGGTTCACAAGAGAGCTAAACATTAGGTGCGGGACCGCAGGAAAGATAGAGATAAAGTGCGACACCAAAGTTTATGAGATTTTTAGGAACTTTTCTCTGATTTTCAAGGCTTGACATGAGGAACTAATATGTTAGACTTGCAAAGGGAGGAGTATGAGTAATAATGAACTCATACACATAGCAGAATTTCAGGATGACAATTTTCAGTGTAACAGATTTCCCCCTAAAGTGCCAAGTCTGGAATAGATGATGCTGAAGTCTGTCATATATGAAGAGTGCAGTACTTTATCATTTCAAGGATCATCATGTGGTCACCCCAGTCGGAACCTATAAAAACATTCAATGAAAAATATATATATACATCATCGTTGAGGTAGGCATTCCTATGCTCAGATCAAAACTAACTAATTCAAACTGTTCTGATACAGGAATGATTTTGAGTACATCACAGTATAGACATGTGTAGACACAGTATGGACGCAGCCATATGTTTGTAAATAGTCTACTGTAAGATAACAAAATTCCTCGCAGCCTGGATGGTAGAAACTAGATCCAGGGTCTTGATTTCCGCATCTCGAACTAGTACGATTCTATCCATGTGAATGAATGTGTCGAAGTCGAACATGGTAGAAACCACTTGATTACCAGTCAATGATGTAAATTGTTAACAAGTGTGAGAGTAACCACCAATAATGTCAATGGCTCTCAAAGTACCCAGTACAATCCATGAAATGTGAATGAATGAGCTGAAGTCGAACATGTCATGGAATCATTCGATCGAAGGTCAATGATGCAACCTGTCGTCGAAGGTGAGAAACCTGCCATTAAGGCATGCAGATTTCAAGGTACTGACGATTTCTAGATCAACTCCCTAGATAATGAGTTGTCGTCGATAGAAAGTGATCTGTTGTAGGCAAGCCCACAACACGAAATCATAGATCAAGTTTTGAAAACATATCGGCAAGGACTGACTCAGGGATGGTCAAAAATGGATAACAGATATTTTGCAGATGAATGGTTTATTTGAACTATCCTCTTGAACACATAACGACACTGCAGATGGCTTGGTGACATTTGACTCAAAGCTAATACCCAGGAACTGGATGAAGACTTTCAAATGAGGTTTGATTAACTGTTAGGTAAAGGATTTCCCAACCCAGGTGATTGAAAGTGTCATGCTCAAGAGTGGTTAACTAGATTTTCGAAAAATCAAAATACGACAAACAAGTCCATTTTTCTCTTTTTTCCCCCACCATTTCTGGCAAGTACCTCTTTATTTTTGACAAGCTTGAGGAGGATAACATTTGCTTTTTTATAAGCTCATCCTTCGGATGAGTCCAAATTAGTTTAATATTCGAACCCTAAGAAGGAGTGGTTTGTTCCTGTTTGAAAATTAAACAGGTCCTTTACTGTTAAATTTTAACGAGTCCAGTATAGGAGAAACTCGGTGTTTTTCAATTTTATGGAGTCAGAAGAAAAAACTTAAGAAAAATCCATGGGTGTACTTTTTCATAAATTTAGTCCCTCGAGCCCAAAAAAAGGATAAAATAATGCGGGAGAGAACTCTATTGACCGTATTTAGTCAACGTATACCTTTTTCGTAAGTAGTCCATTTCAGTCCGTAAAAGGGGTAAAATTATACTGAAGGGACAATTATTCATTTACTTTAACGAGTTCGAACAATCAAGTACTTGGAAATATTTTCATGTTTAGAGAATCTGAAAAGAGCTTAAAAGAGAACTCCAATGTTTTGCTTTTTCGTGAATTTTTTGAAAGAGTCCGAAAAAGTGATAAAAGTATGCTCTTTGTTGAAAAATGATCAATTCTCCTGAAAAAATCCAATTTCCGCACAAAAAATTGAAACATTACACATACATGTTTAAGATGAGTAAAAATTCTTCAGAAATACCCTTTTAAAGTGAAAAGTAAACAAATTAAAAATTCATCTATTCGAAAAAACTTATAAAAAGGACTTTTTCAATTTCATTTTTACCGTTCAAGTTCAGAGTGAAAAGTAGAAGCTTTTGGGTAAAAAAGTTCCTGTGAAGATTCTGGAAAATCTGTCCGTCGAAATCGAGAATCGTCAGTCCCAGGTAATCCACGACCTCGTAATCTTGTATTTCATCCGTTCACAATTCGTTTTTAGGCTTTAGATTTTATTTTTAATGGAGAAAAATAGTTTCAAAATCGCCCGCGGGGGGTCCACAGGTGACACACATGGTACCTGCGAACCCCGACTTTTTCCTACAAAGAAAAAAGTCGTGGCTCCACACTTTCCCCACAGAGCGCGTGCGTTCCTACGCACTGTGTACAAAGGTAAAGTGTGGTCCCCGCGCGTTTTAATTTAAAAATCAAATTTCTCTTTTGCCGCCCAAAAATTTTCAAATTAGATTTCTCTAATCTATCTTTTTATGCATTGTAGGATTAACAAGATGTTGATTTGGAGAGAACGTGAGCATGAGGATGTGGACGAAGCCGAAATGATCCATTTGCCCAATATGCAAGCATTAAGAGCATGCGTCCTGTATAAAGTTTGGGCCATCCAAGGCATGAGGGCACAGGTAGACCTCCTGACATGGCTGGTAAACAGGTGGAACGTGCAGGACCAGTGTTTCATTATTGGCGGCCACCGGCTCGAAATTGAGCTGGAGGATATTTATTTTCTGACTGGTTTGTCCAAGAGGGGCGAACAACTTTCCTTGTTTGGGACTAGGCCAGGTGGCCAAACTGTCGCTAGCCTTCAACAAGAGTTCTGTAATGATGAAGCAGACCCTAGGGACAAACGGATTGATATAAAAACTATGATCCGTCCCGAGCTGAAATTGATTGCATTTACTGTTACCGGACTGTGTGGGAGTGTCGCACTGCATGTGGCTACCGGTTCCCAAATGCGCATTGATGTGGATTGTTTTCGCGGCACCATTTTCAACGGGTGCGAAGCTGTGTTGGCTAATATAAAAGGCCAACTAACTAGAGCGAAGAATGGAAAACTAAATAACTTTGGATATGGATCCATAGTTGTCACCTTTGCTCTAGAGAGGATCCCTATGCTAGCTCCACAGAGTATTCCTGTTGATGCCGGTCGTCTTCGAGAACCTAGGATGGTTCGTTGGGTCGCACTGATGGCCCGTCATGGTATTGAGGGCGCTGAGATTGTTCGATTTCCATCTTCATATTTTCGTTGGTTGGACCGCCAACTTTTTTTCATAGAGGACTTTCCATACGCCGGGATAGATTTCTGCGGCAACCGAGAGATGAGTCTCCCAGCAGGGGAATAGTGGGATGAATCAGGTAAAATCATTTTCAACGAATTTTAAATTCTAAATTTTTTTTATTTTTGATCGTCTTGTCAATTAATAACCAAATTTTTTTTTGAATACAGATGTGGGCCCATGGCGACCAGCCCATCTCCAGCCTTATGACAGAAGACAACCAGTTGTAGTCGCACCAACCCCAGCAGGCCAATCAGCAGAAATCTTGACTGATTTAGAGCATCATCTAGAGCGTTTGACTCTAGATATTCCGGAGACATACAAAGATGACATTCCACTCAAATTGCAGAGATACGTGATTGGTGTTCCAGGACCTTTTAGGAGGTTCCTGTGCAGGGTGGCTCGGGCAGTGGTTTCTTATCGTGATCACCATCAGTGATGGGATGATCGTGTTGTAGACTCATATTTTTGACCTTTTGTGTTACTATTTTGCTGATCATAAGGCGTTTCCAACCTATGATCGAAGACGATGTATATTTTTTGAAAACACTTCTATACTATGATATATCACTATTTACTGGCTATCTGTGTTCATGTTATGAATGTTGTTTTGTTTTACTGTTTTTTGATCATTGCAAATGTCGATTTATCATACTAGAAGAAACTGCATCTGCTAATGTATTTAAATGTCTTGGAATATGTTGATATTCAATGTAGTCAAATTCACGTTCCAAGAGACGAACTCTTAAAAATAACCGTAATAACACCGGATTTCTAATGGCATAAACCCTGTTAAGCTATAATACAACAAGTTCAGAATCCAACCTAACAATCAAACTCCGAATTCCAAATGATATGGATTCAGATAATAACTCAATCACTGCACTATACTCGGCAATGCTATTCGTTGTTTGACGAAGGCTTACCCCATGCATGGATACTAACTCGTTAGAGGGTGAATAGATAACCCAAGCTGCGGAAGAGATGTTCCATGTACTACGACAAGTACCATCATCAAAACCAATGTAGGTTTGAAGAGACGTCGACATTTGCGATATCAAGAGTAAAACTCAGATAAGCAGGAATAGTGATAAACACACTTCTAAACTAAGCACGCTTTTCTAATCTAAAACACACCAGCAGTAAAGAAATCTAATCTAATAAAAAATCTCCATACCAAGTTAAGCATAGTATCGCTTCAGATAAAGCCCATTTCTGGGTTTATCTAAAGGGACACCGTCAAAATCTATCAGCTCATAGGCCCCTTTTGCCAGCTTTCGCTTAACAATGAAAGGACCATGCCACATGGGCACGAATTTCCCAGCTCCTAGCTTATCATTGGCTTGATCATAAACTAAGACTAGGTCTCCTTCTGAAAAATTTCGAGGGGTAACACTTCTATCATACTGAGCTTTTATTCGTTTAACATGAGCCTCGTTTGCTATTGCAGCATTTCGTCGATTCTCATCCAGCTGAGCTAAGTACAAGAAACGTTTCTCCTCTTCGGATGTAGCTAGGAGTAATTCTATGGCTAATTTCAGTGACAAAATTTTGCATTCAATCGGAAACACATCTTCCAGACCGTAAACGAGTTGAAAGGGAGTGAAACCAGTTGATGTTTTTACTAAGGTTCGATATGCCCAAAGTGCTGAAAACAACATGGAATGCCAATTCATTTTGTGAATACCAATAATTCGTCTAATCATGGTGACTAAAAATTTATTTATAGCTTCGACCAGACCATTGGCTTGTGGATAATATGGAGTGGAACTATCATGGCGCAGGCCAAGTTGATCTCTCAGTTCAGTCATCATGACATTTCGAAAATGACTTCCATGATCTGTAATAATGGCTTGAGGAACACCGAACCTAGCAATTATGTGATTAAATACGAAAGTTGCAGCAGTCTTGCCGTCAGCCAAAAATGTAGGCATCGCCTCGGCCCATTTAGTAAAATAATCTACTGCTAAGATAATATACGCATGCCCCCCGGCCGAGTGAGGGTTACATGTAATAAAATCGATACCCCATTTCGCGAAAGGACCAACGGCAATTATGGGATGAAGAGGAGCTGGTGGTGCGCACATTTTACGATCAAAAAGTTAACAATTGTGGCATTTCCGGACTGCATAAATACAATATTTGAATAATGATGGCCAGAAATAACCAGCGCGCAATATCTTTTGGGTTGTGGCATACCTAGACATATGACCGCCACATGATCCAGAATGGCAGTCATTTAATACCTTTTCAGCTTCTTCATGAACAAGACAGCGTCTGAAAATAGAATCCGCTCCACGGCGATAGAGTGTATCACCAATGATATTATACTGTTGGGATTGGAAGCGTATTTTCCGTCGCTGAGATTGTGAAATTTCGAGCCGAAAAGATTGGGTTTGGAGATAAACAATAATATCTCCATACCATGGATCGAGAGTACTGATAAGAAACAGAGATTCGTTCGCAATGGGCTCTTCTGCCATAGTTTCAGAATCAGTAGAGGGAAAATCACACATCAGTTCCGCAAATACCAAAGATTTATTTGCCTTGGATTTCTCAAACTCCAAGTCAAATTCCTGCAGGATAACTATCCATTTGGAATACTTGCCCCCTAGCAATTTTTTGGTTAAAATATACATCATAGGGTTGCAATCAGAAATGACTATGGTTTTACGTAACAAGATGTAGTGCCTAAATATTTGGACAGCTTGGACAGCTACCAATGCCAATTTCTCCGCATGTGTATACTTAATCTCGGTCGGATGCAGATTCCGACTAAGATAGTAAATCACATGTTCAGTATGAGGTTCGCCTTCCTGAACTAACACCATCCCAATGGTGGAATGAGAAGCAGCGAGATATAAAATGTAATCTTGGTTGTAGTTGGGAGGATGCAATAACGGTGCATGGGTCAATGCATGTTTAAGTGCATCGAAAGATCAATCAGCGATCTTGTCCCAAAAGAATTGAATATTTTGTTTCAACAACTGGGTGAAACCCTTTGTAAGCTCGGCATAGTTAGGAATGAACCGACATAAAAAGTTTGCTTTCCCCTGCAAATTTTGGAGTTGGCGTAAATTCGAAGGAGGAGGTAATTTAACAATAGCTTCGACCTTCGACGGATCGACGCGAATGCCTGATTTCGAGACAACAAATCCCAGTAAACGACCTGACTCGACACAAAAAAATACATTTGTGTGGATTCATCCTAATATTATAATTCCGACACCTCATAAAGATAGCTCGTAAGTGTGTGAGATGGTCAGCCCTGCGTGATGAATGAGCAGGTAAATCATCGAGATACGGCTGCACAATGTGCTTAATGTCATGAAACGCATAAGACATTGCCCTTTGAAAATTTTCTCCAACGTTCTTCAATCCAAAGGGTAGTTTGTGATAAGAAAATGTCCCCCATGGACAAATAAAAGTTGTTTTTGGCTGATCAGCAGGGAGTATGTTTATTTGATTATACCCGGAAAATCCATCCATAAAGGAAAACATTTCGCTACCGGCACAATCATCGATTATCTGATCGATATAGGGAGTTGGATAATTGTCTTTGGGACAAGCTCGATTAATATCCCTATAATCGATACATACTCGTATCGTTCCTTGTTTTTTAGTCACAGGAACAATATTTGATACCCAATCCGTTAAGGGAATTGGATAAATGAAACCTGCATGCAGCAGTTTTTCAACTTCTGCTTTGATAGCAGCAGCTTTTCTAGGATGTATTTGACGTAAACGTTGACAAACAGGTTTGGCATCCGGATAAGTCTTGATTTCATGTACGACGATTGACGGATCAATTCCTGGCATTTCTTCATAAGACCAGGCAAACACATCACAAAATTCTTGAAATAGGGCTTTATAAGCTTTAATTTCATCTTCAGTATAGCAACCACCTATATGAATGTTTTCAATTATTCCTGGTTTTACTGAAATGTCAATTGGAACCGTTCAAGAAATATTTTCCAATTTTAATTCAAAATCAGGATTTTGCAATGGATTCTGGGGTTATTTGACATATTCAGCAGTAAAAATTGAAGTGAAATCATCTTCAAAAAGATCTAGTTCAAGTAAAAACGAAGATCGGTGATGCAAATCTTCCAATGGTAAATCATCAACAGACAAAAATTCATGAATCTGTTCATCAGTATGAACAACACCCGGAAATGTCGTTGTGGCTGAACTGGATATAGAAAGTGATTCCTCAGGGATCCCATTCATTGGATCAATTCCGGTTGAAGAGGTGTCGGAAAGTGACTGTACGGCCTGGTATGCAAGTTCAAATGGACTCAAAGGCATCATGCCTTCAATTGAATCTAACTCGGAATCAGAAGGTATGATCCAAGGATCATCAAACATAATAGTATTTGACGAAATCATGTGAATAGTTGCAACGACAGGCGATACATTAGGAGGAGGAAAGGCAAAAGTTCCTAGTAAACCAGAATCTTTAACTAATCCTACTCCAACATCCTTATAAATGATAGTCACTTTACCAACATGTTGGATTGTTTCTGTAGAGGCTGGGTCGGAAGAGAAATAAGTTAACTGATCTATTGTGACGATATTTCCTTGATATGGAAATTTTATGAGTCGAAAGACCGAAGAAACAACAACAATCATCGCATACGACCAACTACGACCTAGAAGAAGGTTTTAATCTAGAGGGGCATCAACCACTTCCACATCTAGATTTACGGTTTTACCTTCGACCCCTATGGGTAAATCCTGCAAAATACCAAAAGGGTGAAAACCTCGACCATCAAAAGCCTTAAGAATCATCGAAGATTGGTTAAGTGTAGGAGAACCAAGTGATTTCCAACACTGAATCGACATAATACACGTTGAAGCCCCCTCATCAATCACAATCCGATAGATCGGTCTATTTTTTACTAACACTGGTATCTGGAAAGCCATCTGATGAGGCAGACGAGGTGTACTATTTTCTAAATCGAAGATTATAAGATTAGAATCATGAACATATACAGCTCCTATAGCAGAAAAAATAAATTTACACTGTGTTGGGCATGATTGCAGCACTTCCAAAGCCGACATTGCTGAAGGGGAAATAGCTAAGTCTTCAACAATGTTGTAATTCTGAGCAGCTCTCGCATGTGGATTGAAAGCTGATTTACGAAGAACACCTTTAGCAGGTGGTTTGATTATTAAGTCTGGATTTTGTTTCTCGATCTGTAGCGGACCAGAAATAGGAGGAGGTGTAGTTGATGTATTTGCATTAGAAGATTCTGCTTCCTTCCCATCAACAGGATTTTTATTACCATAATCTTGCGATTGCGTCGCAATCCTTACATGAGACATCATCAAAATAGGTTCTTCTGAAGTAGTCGAAGTGGAACCAACCATCTTGCTATCTTGAGTTGGAAAAGGATCCTTCAAGACAGCAGGTTGTTGTGAACCTTTAACGAATTTTGCAACCTCTGCACGATGTGGGCATTCCTTAGTGAAGTGATCCTCGTCACAAATGTAACAAGGGTAACGAGGCTTGCGCTTTTCTTCATTGGATTCATTTTTATCAGTTTTCTCTTTCGAATTTTTCTTGTTTTTACCCTTCCCTTTCTTTTTACCACCGGATTTAGATTTAGCCGTGGATATCTCTACAACGTGAATGTCAGCAGAAATTTCGGGGGAAGATTCTCCTTTCGGGGAATCTGGTAAGGTTATAATAGGAGAAGAATTCTTTGAAGATTTATTCTTACTTTTTGTATTGACTGTACCAATCATGCCATCAGCAGCATGAGACCCTGAAGGAGCAGCAGCTATCTGACCTTGTTTTGGAAGGTCGGGGATTTTTTCGTGTAAAGTACCTGACTGCGTGTAAACGAGATCAAGGTACTGAGCTTGAGCAATAACTTTATCTTCAGTAACAACACCGGCCTTAGCTACATCTTCAGTGATCTTGGGTAACAATGATTTAACAAACCATTCTGCCAAAATTTGATCTGGAATATAAACTTTCACCAAACGCCTTCTACGTTGCCATTCATGAATATGATCAGAAATATACGTAGACGTAGATTACTTAAGTGATGTTAATAATTCTGTGCCATTGTCGTATCTGATAGGCAACTGAAAGTGAGTCAAGAAGGCAGTTGCTAACTGACTGAAATTATGAAACGAGCCTCGTGGTAACTCAATGTACCATTTGGCTGCAAGACCAATAAGAGTTCTTTGGAAAAGACGTAAGCGAATCGAATCATCAATAATTGAATTAGACGCACACCAGAGGTGATAAGTCATGACATGATTTGATGGATCCTCTCCTGACTTACCTTCAAACTTCGGTATATCACTGGGCAACTTATGCGGCATTGGCGGCCAATATGGATAATATAAAATCGGATCATTCGTAAGGTGCGTCAAATCAGATAAATCCAAAGTTGCAATAAATGGTAACTGATGGTTAGGGTCTCGAAAACCTTGAGTAGCCAAAGCAGTTCCAGGAGGTGGATACCCAGGATAATTGGGAATTAGATTTGCATTAGGAATCGTGTAACCTCCTGGAAAACTAGGATTAACCGGACCAAACTGGGGTTGTTGAGGCTTTTGATAAGTGTAGCCAGGGTACGGTTGATACTGATAATTTGGATTTTGTGAACTGGGACCGAATTGAGGATATCCCTGGTACGGTTGATACGTGAATTGTGGTTGACTTGTGACAACTGTACTTGTACCGGCTTGTCCTCCATGCATCTGAACCGAAGTTTGAACGAAAGGCCCTGACTGGGGTACAGAGACTTGAGGGATTTTCACAGATGCAGGGATAGACGAACTCGGTGTTAAAGATACTCCAGAAATAGGTGTTACAGGTTGGATATACATAGCAGTAGTTGCAGTAGTTTGAGGCGGAGTCTAAGGCGAACTAGGCCCAGCCTGCTGAACAGAACTAAGTGCAGGAGTTTGAATCGTAGGCTGGACAGGTTGCTGGGCTGGACCAGAAACCAAAGGCTGTCTAGGTTGAAAATGTAACTAAACATTAGGCTACATAGGCTATTGATATTGGGACAAATCCCACACCATATTCATTCCGGGATATTGTCCCGTAGAAGGTTGAACATAAGGACCATAACCTTGTTGAACGTAGGGTTGATACGTGAATGGTAAATTTCTGGCTCCTTGAACAGATGACTGACCAGAAGGTTGTTGGTAACCTTGAATTGGGTACTGACCTTGAGGTTGATAACCCTGAGGCGCGTACTGAAGTTGGGGTTGATAAGGACCCTGAGGATCATATTGAGCTTGGGGTTGACACTGGGGTGTGTACTATGCTGAAGGTTGATAACCCTGAGGTACGTACTGCCCTTGGGGTTGTCCCCCAAAATAATATGATTCCACAGTTTGTCCTGGGAAAAATCGACCTTGAGGTTGACCCCCAGGTGGTAACTGACTTCCTGAAGGTTGCCCCCCAGGCGGTAACTGACTACCTTGAGGTTGCCCCCCAGGCGGTAACTGATTTCCCTGAGAATGCCCTCCAGGCAGTACCTGACTGCCTTGAGGTTGCGGATTCGGAATATTACCAGACATCATAAAAATTTTCCCTTCGTTCAACATTTCAGTTTTAATTCCACTTAAACTAGATGATAACACGCTTTCAATCAGTTGAGGAGCTGCCCCCGAGAAAGTACCAGACAAAGACTGATATCCCGAAGGAACAGAAGGACCACCATGTAAAAATGATTCCAGTGTTTGGGAAAATATGGATGATTCTCCTGCCATAATGGATGACGGATAATAACCTTTGGGTGTTGGATGAAATGGAACTCGAGGTGGAGAAAAAGCAAGACCCGGATTCTCTAAAAAATTAGTTAAAGATAAGTACCAAGCAGTAGTTCGAATAGGGCTATAGAAAATTGATTCACGTTCCCTAAGATGTAACGATTGAGGGGAATTGGGAAGAGATAACTCTTCGTCTGGATTAGTGAGTTCTTCAATAGAAATTAGTCCAGATGGAAGATCGTCAGTGACAATATTTCTTACCCTAGGTGAACTAAGATCACTGGAAGTTGGTGAAATAAATCCCGAAGATGTTTCCAAAACAGAAGGTTCAGTTTCAGGTTCAGAGATTTCAGGTTCGTCAGCCCATTCACTGGTAGGAGAAATACTACCAGTAACTTCAGAAACTGAAATCAGCTCTTGAATGTGTTCTATTATGGGTGTTTGATAATCAGGATGAACCACTATGGATGAAGTTCCAACTTCTGTTGATTTAATCCTACCGCTACTAGACGATACCAGAGCACGAAGCCCTTCAAGCTGACTTGGTGAATATTCAGGGGGTTTCACTTGTAATCTCCGGGATTGTCTCGGAAATTCTGCCACGATTAATTATTTAACTAATCACACACAAACAAAGAAAATTTCAAAGAAAACACCTAAAGTCTTTAAACGAACAAACAACTGAATCACACGCTTAAAAATCTAGGAGTTCAAACCACACACAAACAGTAACTTACTAAAAACACTAGTTGGTGATGAAATCCAACTTAGTAGAAATTTAATACAGAAAGGGCGGTTGGAACAGTTACCCCGACAACCTGCTTAATGAAACAGACTGGAACAAGTTTCCTCACAAAACCATCTCATGTGAAGAGAACCCCCCAGAGAGTCCAAGTGAGTCTAGTCGAAATCTGCTCCAGGTACAGTGAGATCTTTCCTTCACCATCACCTTAGGAAATAATATTAAGATAATGGACACTAAGGTTACCAAAAGTAACAAATATAACTAGGGGAACAGTCTACGATCCCATCTCACGTGCAAGGGCAGAGTAGCAAGCTCAATCCCCTTGAAGGTTCCTCGACATGGTTAATCTGAGGTTTACTGATAAGTGACCATAGGCTCCTCGACAATGGTTAATATGAGGTTTACCATTTTTAATACGCGCAAAATCTTCTATCTTCCCCAATGAGACAGAATTGATTGTCTCAAAGGTTTGGACATGATCTCGTGATTGACTTCTTTAAGAGAAGCTTCCCAGATTATACAAATTACGATTGGGTTTATTTCCTACCACAAGATTTGTCTACTTGTTTGTTTTACTACCTTGGAGAGTTAATTACCCCCTACTCCATGATACTAGCCTAAGTTATGTTGGTGATAAGAGCCCTAGAAAATAAAAAGATTGCTAGATGGATTTTAATTAAGCGTTACTTTTAAGAGCTGTTTCTCAAGTCAATGGGTGCGGAAGTGAAACTTTGATGGTGTGAAAACTCGACTTCCAAAAACACTAAAATGCACCTAAAAATGATAATCAGATCGTTTCCTTTCAATGAAATTCTAATTAAGGAAAATTTGGAGAATGCAATCCTTTTATTGAACAATTCCTTCTTTAAACATTAAGAACAATTGAAAGAAAATATTTTTGTCTTTTCAGCAATAACTCAAAAATGAAACAAACTATCAAAGCTCATAAGAAAATCCTTTTACTTTCAAACTTGAAGCTACAGAACAAGTTTTCTTCAAAAGAGATCTACAAAATTCTATGAAAAACACTCAAAACTATCAAACTAATTCTGAGACCTACAAATTTTAATAACCTATTTGAATAAAAGCTTTACAATTTTTTTTGAAGAATGTTTTACCTAGTTATTCATCAAACTAAGGATCTATTTGTTCAAAATAACAAAGAGATCAAAAACACTCAATTATGTTTTTATAAAAATGAAATTCAAAAACCAATAACAAAGTTTCTTTTTGAAGATTTGCAAAGAAACAGGCAATTCTATTTCTCAATAAAGGATGATTTCACAATCAGGCTAGATTCAACAAAAGACAAAAGACCAATGTAATCTCAGGTATTTTAAACAGTCAATGCTTCGAATCGCTACAAAGACCAAGCGAAAGACAATCCAAAACGCAAAACTTCTAGAAAATCATCAAAACACCAATACTACTAAGATTCATTCACAGAAAGCTTTTGACAGAAACAATCATCAATCTGGGCAGAAATCAAAAACTCTAAATTAAAAAAAAAAAAAGATAAACTAAAGAAAGAAATCTGAAGGTTTTTCAAAATTTTAACAGGGTCCGCAGTCTTGCAGAAGGAACAGGTGCGGTACCGCACTGTTTACTAAAGCAAAAATGTGAAACTTCCCACACTGTGAAAAGAAGACAAAGTGCGGTCCCAGGAAAAATTAAGGAAAAACATAAAAGATCTCAAAATTTTCAAAAACAGAGAAAACCTAAGCTACCCAGGCAAATGTCTATCAATCAAAAACTAGGAAAAACGTTTCCTCAAATCAAAATAAAAGAAAACCAAAAACAACAAGTTCTTTCCCCAGTGGAGTCGCCAATTTGTTGGAGGATTAATCCGTCTTGCGGACAAGACCGATCTCCCTAGTACTAAAATTATGTAGCAACAAACATCCAAATAGACTAATCTTTCTCTAAGCATATACGATCTACGAAAAGCTCTATATAGGTGTTAAGGACTTACCGTTTGTCCAGTGCTTGTTTGAAGTCGTTGTTGTCCCTCGCGCGCTTGAAGGAGTTTTCCTCGTAAACCTGCAGTCACAAACAAGCAAAATATTACATAGCCCCTGTATAGAAATCATCATAAACCATGCTTATCATAGTGATCAAGGAATCTAAGAAATAAACCATTGATTGAAAGCTTATTGAGAAAAATGAGTATATTTGTATTAATTTCAAAAGAAGAAAATCCTTACAACCTGAGCCTTGATGTTGCACAGGACTTTCCGGGGTCCGAAGCAGGAGTCTCCTTTACTTTGATAAGCTCTGCACTCCTTCAACCAAGACTAATAGAGGTATGTAATCTCTCCTCACAAAAGTCTTAATCAACTGAGTCTGAATCTCAACAGCACTTAACTTCAAATATTCTAAAGCTTCAACTCCATTTGAGGCTACCCAATGCCTCTTTTTATAGTGGAAAAGAAGAGGTTTTATGTTCCAAGTATGAAGGGATAGAATCCTCCTTCAAAGGGATAAGCTCCTCACATCAAGGGGTTAGCTCCATAAGGTAAGGGATTCATGCACCTCACAAGAGTGGTTCTGCCACCGCAAAATCCATTCTAGAAGCTTCCAGAATTTACTTTAATTGAGCTTTTTGGAATTTACTTGCGCCTTTTTAATCTTACAGGGGTCCGCACCTATAACAAATATAAAGTGCATTCAGGTACGCAGGATAGCTGAACATTGGGTGCAGGACCGCAGGCAAGATAGCCAGAAAGTGCGATACCAAAGTTTAGGAGACTTTTAGGAACTTTTTCTGATTTTCAAGGCTTGACATGAGGAACTAATATGTTTAGACTTGCAAAGGGAGAAGTATAAGTTATAATGAGTTCATACACATAGCAGAATGTCAGGATGACAATTTTTAGTGTAACAAGCCATAACCTACCTAGTATTTTAATTGCAGGTAGGATACTCTCTGGAAACCATATATAAAACAATTTTTTGGAAAATTTAAACTACAATTAATATTGCTTCCATTGAAGAAGCGGAAAAGTATAGAAAACATTTCTACAGTCTGATTCCGACATAGCTATATACAGCTTGAAGAAGGGGTATATAGACCCAAAATACTATATAATTCCAAAGAGAAAAAATAAATAAGAACTCTAGACTGAAGGTTAATGGATAACATATCCAACTAAAATTGTAGCATGGCCAATTAAAATAAAAATAGCAAAGAGATATATATTCCTCATTAGGGTCCGCAGATGAACAAATTTTTCGAAGAAGGGTAACTTATCGCTCTGCATGAGAACAACAAAGACAATATTGAAACCAGTTGCATAAAAGCCCATAGAAAATCCCAATCTTTTCCAGTACCCAAATTCCACAATTCACAGTTCATTTTGTTTTGCACCCATATTCCATTGAAGTGGAGGGGTATCTCAACTAACCTGCAATTGGCATAGAAAAGAAACTATTTGTCAGAAGGATAAACCCTACATGCATGGAAATCAAACTTTGGTCGAAGGGTTTCGAACGTACCTATGACAATAAAAGAAAAGACCTTGGTTAAAAACAACGAAATTTGTTCGTTTGTACTCAAGGAGAAATCAAGTAGTAAAGGAATGAGCTAAATTTTACCTCTCATAGGAGGGAAGAAGGAAAATCGACTTTGGGTATCTAGGGAAATCAAGAACAGGGTAATATTTTCGTAATGAGTAATAACCCCTGTCATAAAATGGGAATTCACTTGTGATCCTTATTTATGCAAGAACACAATAAATACGGAAATAAACATAAACGTAGAGATTCAGCAGAAAATAAACTTCATTTCATTAATATCAAATAATCGAAATAAGCTTATAGAGAGAATGGAAATAAACTAGCTCGGGCGATGGTTTCTTATCTCTGAGAAGATATGTGGCAGATAGATGCCTCTGAATTGTTTTAAAATGAGGCTCAAGGGGATTTTTATTATTGAACAACATTTGAAAACTTTAAACATTCAAAAATCTAACCCTAGGAGATAAAGTGCCAAAACTATGGGCATCGTTTGGGTAAATTGATACATCAACTTCCTGGGGACATAACTTTTGCATACAATTTCCATTTAGAGCGCATAATACCTCGTTAGAAATATATATCTAAGGACTACAACTTTTGAGTTCCAAATAGTGGTCAGTGACCCATGTTGATCCCGAGTTTCCCAAAAAATGTCGTTTAGGGCCTCAAAACTGCTTCGAAAGTTTAGGACCCGAAAAAATGCCAAAAATAATGAATTGTGCTACAATTAAGGAAACTGAAAAAATGAAGAAAAAAATTGGTCGGAGTCCAAGTGGAATAGGTGGGTGGCCACCAACATCCACCTAGATCAGTCCTCCCCCCTAAGGAAGCAATGGTCCCTATTGCATTGAGTTCCTCCATGAGATGAGGAAACTTATACTGAACTTGGTCCCTGGTGAGCCACTTGCCTTGGTGCAGGAGTTGGCCGTCTTTGACAATCTGATACAACTGGATCTTCTGTTGGCAAGTGTTCTTGATCTACGTGTCCATGATCTGATTAGTTGTGGCATGTTCCATGCAGTCGGGGTTTAAATCTATTGGTGTGAGTTTTTTTGCAGTATCTAATGTTTCCAGTCATGGTGGAAAGTATGGCCGAAGGTGGTCCACATTTAACACTAGGTGCAGGCCAAGGAATGGGGGAATGTTGAGCTCAAAATCATTTTCTCCCACAACCTTGATAATGGTGTAAGGCTCATAAAGAAGTGGTCTGAGCTTCTGATGAGCTCCAGTTAGGTGTTCTTTCTACAAATGTAACCAAATTTTTTCTCCCATAGTGTGAAACCAGCTCCAAAAATAGAAGAAAAGAGAGATCAACGCCTTAGAAATCAGCCACTTCGAGGGGGAAACCTCCAATACATTACATAAATGAACAATTCTTAGATGATACAAATTACGAAACCTCCTTTCTATATATAGGAGTCCATGGGGCCAGAATGTAATCCTAGCCGACCTAACAATAATAATTTAAGGGCACAATAATAACAATATGGGGGTTATAGGGGTACAACAATAACAATAAGGGGGTTACACTAACAACAATAAGGGACTATACTAGTAATATAGGGACCTAACATGCTCCTCTCCTTAAAAATGTGTTTTCCTCGACGCTTGAGTAGCTTCGGGTGCTTTTGTATAAAATTCTCATCCTCCCATGTAGAATCTTCAGTGGGTAAGTTCCTCCATTTGATGAGATACTCTGAAATTGATCGATTTCGTAGTTGTCACATTCTTCTTTCCGTGACTGCTTCAGGTTCCAATATGGTTTTTCCTTCCTCATTAAGTTTTGGAATATTGTTTGAACTGGAATTTTTTCACTTATAACCTTTTTTAAGCATGAAACATGGAAAACTAGATGCACTCGCGAAGAAGGAGGAAGCTTCAATTTGTATGCCATAGTACCAATATTTTACAAAACCTTGTAAGGACCATAGTACTTTGGCAATAATTTATTATCCTTATTAGCTTGCTTGAGGGACATTTGTTTGTATGGTTGTAGTCGTAAAAATACCCAGTCTCCCACATCAAAACTTCTCTCACTGCGATCTTCATCTGCCTGTTGTTTCATTCGATTTTGTGCCAAATTTAGGTTATCCTTTAAGAGTTGGAGAACTTCTTGTTGATGCTCGATGTGATCCTCCACTGCTTGAACCCTAGAATTTTCCCTTAAATAAAATTTGATGGATGGTGGATGATATCCATAAAGTGCCATAAATGGGGTCATTTTAGCTGCAGAATGGAAGGAAGTGTTATACCACCATTCAGCGAGAGGTAACCACTTGAGCCATTGTGCTTGCTTATCAGATAAAAAACATCAAAAATATCCTTCTAAACATTTATTCAATATCTATGTTTGACCTTCGGATTGAGGATGATAAGATGATCTATGAGCTAGTTGAGTACCCAAACAAGAAAATAATTCTGTCCAAAAATTTCCTATAAAAATGGGATCTCTGTCACTTACAATAATCTTCGAGTTTCCATGTAGCTTTTTAATTGTTTCCATAAATGCAATAGAAATTGTACTCGCTTTAATGGATGAGATAATGCACAAAAGTGTGCATACTTGTAAAGTCTATCAACTACCACCATGATGACACTCCTTCGTTCAGACTTAGGTAAATATGTGATAAAATCCATTGAAATATCCTCCCAACGTTGACTTGGAATGGATAAAGGTTGTAGAAGACCCGGGGTATTAATTGTCTCAACTTTATTTTGCTGGCAAACCAAACATTCCACCACAAACTTTTGAATATCAGATTTAAGGCCATCCCAAAAAAAATCTTTCTTCACCCTGTGGTAAGTTTTTAAAAATCCCGAGTGTCCTCCTAAAGGAGAAGTGTGCAATTCCAAAAGAATATTTTGTTTTAATTGGGAATTCTTGCAAATATATAAGTGATATTTGTACCATAAGGAATCATTTTTACAACTAAATGTATCATATGTACTAGGATCTTGCTGCAACTTTTGAATGAGAGTCCACACTTCTTCTTCCTTCTTCCATTCATCCCTTGCTTCGGTTATCCAATCTGGTTGGATAATTGAAATGGCACAGAGCAATGCTTCCACCTCTTCATCCTTTCTTGAGAATGCATCTGCAACAACATTTAGCTTCCCTTTTTTGTATATGATTTCAAATTCATAACCCAACATCCTTGTGACATATTTTTGTTACTCTTTTGAAGATAGTCTTTGTTCCAAAAAATGTTTAAGACTATCATGATCAGTTTTTACCTTGAAGTGTCTTCCCATTAGGTAAGGTCTCCATTTATTTAGTGCATGTAGTATTGCCAACATTTCCTTCTCATAAATAGCCTTTTGTAAATACTTTCCTTTGATTGAATGACTTTCAAAAGCAATGGGTCTTCCTTCTTGCATTAAAACAACACCAATTCCATTTCCTGAGGCATCACATTCCACAATAAAGGTTTTTGTGAAGTCCGGCGCAGCTAAGACTGGTGCTAGGAACATTGCCTCTTTAAGATGTTCAAAGGCCTTAGTTGCTTTAGGAGTCCATGAAAATGCATCTTTCTTCAATAGTGTTGTTAGAGGTGCCGCTATTCTCCCATAATTCTTAACAAACTTGCGATAATACCCTGTTAACCCGAGAAATCCTCGCAATTGCTTCATGGTCATGGGGACTTTCCATTCCTTAATGGCTTTAATTTTGTTAGGGTCTACTTTAACACCCTCGTGAGATATAATATGACCCAGATATTCCACCTCTTGTACTCCAAAGAAACATTTGGATGTTTTGCATATAATTGTTTCTCCTGCAATAGTTTGAGCACCCTGTCAACATGTTCAACATGATCCTTCCAAGACCTGCTGTAGATTAGTATATCATCAAAAATACTAGCACAAATTTTCTAAGGAAGGGTTTGAAAATGGAATTCATCAACCCTTGAAATGTATAAGGTGCATTGGTAAGGCCAAAAGGCATGACCAAAAATTCATAATGACCCTCATGAGTTCGAAATGTTGTTTTCGGAATATCTTCAGTCTTCATTATAATTTGATGATATCTTGAACGAAGATCCAACTTGGTAAAATAAATTGCTCCATGTAATTCATCAAATAATTCATCGATCACAGGAATCGGAAATTTATCTTTAATAGTGAGCTTATTGAGTTCCCTATAATCTGAACACATGCGCCATGATCCATATTTCTTGTGCACCAATACTACTGGAGCAGAGAAATAAATTTGAATAGGTTGAATTATACTAACCTCTAACATTTATGCAATCATAAGTTCAATTTCTCTCTTTTGGAAATAAGGATATCTGTAAGGCTTGATGTTTGGAGGAACACTTCCTAGAATCAAATGAATAGCATGATCATGATCATGAAAAGGTGGGAGTCCTTTGGGAGTATCAAACACCTTGGAATGATTGTCGAAGACATTTTGGAGATCTGGAGAAATAGATGATTTTGATGTTGGAACTTCTATTGAGCATAATTGTGCAATTATGCCCCGTTGTTCTTTCTTCGGAAGCTTTGTCATGACATTAGAGATTATTATCTTTCCAGGCTTCCCTGTGATACCCTGTATTTCGATTTCCTTTCCTTCCAAAATAAATTTCAAGAAAAGTTCTTGAAAATTAAAAGCTACCGTCCCCAAAGATTGTAACCATTGTACTCCTAGTACAACATCAGCACCTCCCATTTGGATGGAAATCATTGGACTATTAAATACATATTCCCCCATGGCTAGCTTGATATTATGGAATTTTCTAGAGCAATTTATAGTTCCTCCATTTGCAACCATCACTTGACATTCTGGTGTTGGGTATAGGAAACAATTAAATTCCTTGGCTACCTTACAATGAATAAAATTATGGGTACTACTCGAATAAATCAACACTATTACCTTTTTCTTCTTGATATGTCCTTCTATCTTGATAGTTTGAGGAGTGGTAATTCCTACCAATGCATTACATGATATGGTCGGACTCATTTCTTCTTCTTCTAGGGTTTATTCCTGGTGTATATCCTGTACTTTTGAAGTTTCTTCTTCATTTTCTTCCTCCTCTTCAAAATCTATGTAAAATAATTTATTCTCAGTGCACTTATGACCTTTAGTGTATTTTCTATCACAACTGTATCAAAGCCCTTTTTCTCTTCTTTTTTTCCAATTTTTGTGGTGTTAACCTTGTAGGTTGTGGAAGTCTAGGATTAGCAACACTTCCATCTTTATAGATGTGAGTGGTAGGCTTCCTTTTTGCCATAATTCTACATTCATTTTTTCTTTCCAACCTGAATGCCTTCTCCAATGAATCAAGTTCCCAAAGGTGAACTTCATGTTGGATGTTATCCTATAAATTCCCTATGAAGACATCAATCCTGTGTTCCTCTGGAATATCAGTTACCCTTATATTCAATTTTTGGAAGTCCTCAATGTGGTCCGCCACTGAACCCTTTTGTTTGAGATTTATCAATTGGCTAAAGAAGGTGTTTCTCTTTGTATCCTCATAATGTGCTATCATTTCCTCCATAAAAATTTACCAAGTGACAATTTTTTTACGGGATCAAAGCCATCGATACGATACAAATGTTTTTTGTTCTAAATGTAAAGTTGCAATGCGTACCTTTTGTGTGTTTTGCACATTATTGAGATCAAAATATTGCACCATCTGTAGTATCCATATTACGGGATCCTTCCCATCAAAATTCCTCATATCCGTCTTTGGAATATGGTGGTTCTTCAATCCAACATTAGAGTTTATGAAATCACGATTAACATTTATTTTGTTCTCATCATGAGTTTCCTCTACTATCTTTCGCCATTAGGAATCATTTCTTGTATCAACTTTGTCAAACCTTCCATGTCTACTTTTAGATCATTCTTCATGTTTTCCATGTTGTCTTTCATTTTTTCTTCCATGTCCTCCATCTTAGCTTCCACACCATCCGTATTAGCTTCCACGCCATCCATCTTAGCTTCCACGTATTTCTTCAAACCATCCATCTTCTCTTCCACGCCTTTCTTCAAAACTTCCATTTCATTTTTTGTTGCTCTTTGCGAGAGCGAAATTTGGTGCACTTGCTCTTGTAATTTTGATAGATCATGTTGCAATTCTTCATCTTCTGGAGTCATAGTAGACTATTATAAGGGCTTAATGGGTGTTGAATTATTTTTAGGAGGCATTTCAGAACCCAATACTGAAATATATTCTCAATAGGCCCTTAGAATCACTTCAAAATAATTTTTTTACACAAGACTTATGCAATTAGGAAAAAAAATACACACCTTTTACTTGCTTTTGAGGAGCTTGATATTGAAACTGAATTATCTAAGTGATTTTGGATCTTCAATATCTGAAATTTTTCCCTGAGGTAGCCCTAATAATCCTCTTTCAAATTCCATAGGTCTGACCTGATTTGGATTCTTCAAGGAAAATTTATGTCCAATCTCCCACAATGACCTAATTATGGACTCGTTCAGTAGAGAGAAATTGTACAAATTTCCACGTGTCATTGTTTCCTCCTTCAACTCTGAAATTGATAGACAGGAAACTGTAGTTCGTTTTGTTGCGGCCACTCTTTATAGCATTCCAAGCTGATGCTTAGAGAGAGAGTTATGAATATTTTCCCACGATCACCTCTTTGAGATGAAATTTGGGAGCCTGAAAAAGCCCTAAATTCCACAGACCATATCTCTGACACTATTGTGAACAAAACTCTGAATTTGTGCAACGTTGTTCCTCAATATTTCGGTTTCGTGCTCTAAAAATTTCAGCTTCTGAACCTTCGTAGAAAAAACGTTATAACAAAAATGCCACGATGACCTGTTTGGAGTAGCAAAACCCTAGAATCTAAAGCTCTGTACCAAATGTTGTGAAACCAGCTCCAAAAATAGAACAAAAGAGAGATCAATGCCTTAGAAATCAGCCACTTTGAGGGGGAAACCTCCAATACATTACATAAATGAACAATTCTTGGATGATACAAATGACAAAACCTCCTTTCTATATATCAGAGTCCATGGGGCCACAATGTAATCCTATCTGACCTAACAATAATAATTTAAGGGCACAACAATAACAATATGGGGGTTACAGGGTTAAAACAATAATAATAAGGGGGTTACACTAACAAAAATAAGGGACTATACTAGTAATATAGGGACCTAACATCCCACCTGAAACTTGTGTGGCACTCGATGTTGTTCATGATGCTTCTTGTACTTATCATTTCCACTGTCCAATATGTCATGAACCTATTGGTGAATGTGTTGAATGCACTCAATTAAGTTTTTCACCTTGTCGACTTCAGAGTGGACATGAGCGGAATCTTCCTGAGTAGCTGCAAATGGTATGGTCACATCAATGGCACATAGTGGCTAGAATCCCAAGCCCACCTAAAAGTGGGTATGGCTGATTGAGTTGTGGAGAGCCTAGTTATATCTATGCTAGACATAGGGGAGGCTTTCATCCCATGTGCATGTATGCTTCAACTTGTACATGTGCAGAATGTGTATGATCATCATGTTAATGACCTTTGTTTGTCCATTAGTTTGGGGGTGGAAAGATGTGGGCTTAGTGAGCTTGGTGTCCAACATTGACCAGAGACTTTAACAAAATGTACTGAGGAACATGTTGTCCTGATCTAAGATAATGGATTGTGGGATCCCAAATTGTACCCACAATCTCTTAAAGAAGAGTTTAGCAATGTCTTCTACTGTGATATTATTCTTGTAGGCCGCCATAATGGCCATCTTATATAATTTGTCAACGACCACAAAAACGCAGTCGTTTCCATGCTTGGTAGAAGGAAGGCCTAATATGTAATCCATGGAGAAGGATTACCACAACCGACTAGGGGTAGGAATCAGAGTATATAGGCCTTGCTTCTTCATGGTCATTTTATAAATGGTGCAGGCAGTGCAGGATCTAATGTACTTCTTGAAATCATGTTGAAGGTTTGGCCAATAGAAATACTTCTGCAGTACTGCCACTGCTTTCTCAAACCCGAAATGTCTAGCGACCTGACTATAGTGCGCTTCCCAAGTAATCTTGGCACGCTCGCTTGAAGGAACAAAAAGGTGACCCAGGTGGCATAATAGTGCATCTTTGAGGTGAAAATTTGGAACTTGCTTACCTTCCAAGAGTGTCTTGTATGTGTTGCCAAATTCTGGATCCCTTTTGTAGAGACAACCCTAAGTCTCATGCCCATAAGAGTCGAGAACAGTGGTTAATGCCATGATCTGTGGTCAGCTGAGCCAGTATGCAACATTATTGGTGTTTCCCTTCTTATACTTGATGTTCAAATGGAATTTTTGCAGGTATGTGACCCATTTTTTATGGCAATCGTTCTACAACTTCCCTTGTGTTTGTATGAAATTGAAAGGTCGGTGATCTGTGTGGATGATCGTTTCCTTCTCGAAAATTTAATGCTTTCATTGTCGAAAGGCCTGCACAATGGAATCATATCTCTTTTTCATAGGTGGGAAACTTTCGTACTATTTATGAAAGTCTATCACTGTGATATGCCACTGGATGCCCCTATTGAGTAAGTATTGCCCAATAGAATAGTCATAGGCATCTGCCTCGATCTCAAATGGTTGTTGCAAGTCTGGTATTGTGAGCACTGGTGAAGAGAAAATGCAATGCTTCAACTCTGTGAATGCCTTCTGTTGAGATTCAGACAAAAATCATTTTTCTTTCGCTCCTCCTATGGTGACTTGACTCAAAGGCCAAGTGATATAAGAGAACTCCAACACGAACTTGCGGTAGAAATTGGCAAGACCTAGAAAGTTGCAGAGCTCTATTAGAGTGGTTGTGGTTGGTCAATGCTAAATGACCTATATCTTGGCTGAGTCCACATGCACCCCCATCTCATCAATAATGTACCCCAGATATTGAACCTGGGTCATGCCAAAAGTTCATTTTTCTAAATTGGCACACAACTGGTGTTTTCGTAGTGTTTGGAGGACCTGTCGAATGTGGTGGAGGTGCTCTTCCCAACTCTGGCTGAAGATCAGGATGTCATCCAAATACACCACCATGAAATACTTATTGAACGTTCCCTGTTAACTCCCCGTAATTTGCTAGATTGATTGAGATACAAATGGACAGGGTAACATCAAACCAAGCTTTGGAATCCAAGGACCTAGCCTTCCTGGATTCGGAGAGGGATCTCTCTAGTAGGTGCAAAGATGTGAACTTTTTTGTTGATTAGGGTTGATTTTAGGCTAGATGTTAAGTGCAGGGTATTTTTATTGTTTTTGGTTGGGTATGATGCTTAGATAGATTTAGATAGAAAACATGGAAGATTGTTAAGTCATTGGGCAATGGAGTCTAACAAGGTCATGATAAGTTCATCAATGGTTTCAAGAGCATTTGCAGGGCAATTCTAACTTGGTTGGTGGATCTTTTAAAGTTATGAAGGGTCATGAGGTGAACATTAAGCTTGGGAAAAAATAAGCTAATAAAGGGCAAACATTGAATCCTTTATGTACTTGTAAATTGAGAGAGATAGAAGGTTTATGAGCATAGCAAGAGAATCAAAGGCATAAGAAAAACCTAATCCATTTTATTTCAAACTGAACACAGATGATTATCCAAGACAAACATTCAAATGAAATTATAGAAAGGCAAGAAACTTATTTAACTTTCATATATTTCATTATCAAGAGCAGAAAACATTTAAGATGCACAAATAGCTATAACCATAGAAAGAGAGAAAACTCTGAACATCTAAAGTTACAGCTATGAAGGTTCCTTGAAACAAATTTAGCTAAGTAAAGGCAAAGAGCATGTTTGAAACAGACTTCTTTGATAAACCTAGGCAAAGATGCTTCTAAAGAGTTGATTCCAAAACAGAGTATTTCAGTGGCAACAATATGCAGGGCTAGCCATAAATCATACTTGACACTAATTTATCTAAAATATTCAAGAAATGGACAAGACAAGAACTTCTTAGGGAGCAAGATATGAATTCCCTAACATATCTCAACAAAAGAAAACATTGAGGCAGTGAAGGACAAACAAAAGTAAGGTGCCATCAAAAAACATTTCTTAATCTAAATTTTTTTTCCTACTGCAAAATAGCAAGATGGAAAACATAATGGAAAACTAGAAAACATGAACATAAGAAGCACTTCACCATCAACCAAGCTTATGGATCCTACAAACAGTCTCTATCCATCAACAAGCAAACCAGGGCATGCATGAGCTCCAAGACATCAAATTGTTATCAAAAACTTCAAGAGACTATGTATTTGCTTCAGCATAAATCATCAAAATCCAACAAAATATACAAGAGCCTCATGCTCTATTTATGTAGCAAATGAGGAGGTGGAAACCCTAAGAGGCTTCCAGAAACCCTAATTTAGCAATAAATGTCATAAATGTGCTTAATGACCATGCAAGGCCCAAGACACATAAGAGATAAGAAAATAAATGAAAAACACCAAAACATAACTCCCCAATAAAATCAGGAGTGTTTTGTCCAAGAAAATATTAAAAAACCAATTTTCCATTAATTAGTATCTTTTGTTGACTTTTTGGCAAAAAGTTGTCTCTATGCGTAGCTCCATATCAGCAAAAAATGGGGTCTGTTGCAGCTGAGTTTTGGACCCCTTCCCGGCATCGTATTTGGCCCCGTGATGGCTCGTTGGAAAGCATGAAGAGTATAATTTCCAGAAATACATGATTTGTGCTGAATAGATTCCATTTACGTGCTCAAAAATCCAATCTCCCATGACTTCTCAGCGAACAGCGCCGGGCCTAAAAAGGAGGCAGAAAGGTCATTTTTGATGTGTTTTTTGACCTTTTGAGGGGGAAAAAATGCTCCAATTGACCTGAAATTTTGTGGATAGACTGCTGGTGACATGAAAAACCCAAAAATTTAAACTTTAGCAGCTGAGGATGCCCCAAAAAAGAGTGTAGCACCTAGGGTGCTGCGCTCCTAGGAGCCAAAATTTGGAAAAAACAAAAAGTTTGAGGATTTTCTTCAAAATTGGTGTGTAGACCCCTCAAGGGGTTTTAGACACCTGTTGAGAAGCATCATCCAAGATCCTGAGGTTGTCATGAACTTTGGGCCTTTTTAGCTCTTCTAGCTCTAAGAGGGCTTGCTTTAATTTGGCGTTAGCAAGCATGCTCTTCCTTGCATAGTGTTTGACCATTTTTTCTGCAAGGCAAGGCCCCTCTTCACCTCTTTGAAATTTTTGTGCTCCTGTTTATAGTAGTAGATGACCCTTTGTGCCCTTTCAAAATACTTTTCCCATTCTTGAAGCTGGGCATCTTTTTCTAGGAGGAGAATTTTTGTATTCATCCCTTGGGCCTCATTATCACTGTCTAGATCAACAAAGAGAGGCCCTTGAGAAGCCTTTTTGATCCTTTTTCTCAACACTCATCATTTTTTCTTTGCCTTTGTCCGATGCTTTGGTATTTTGTGAGGGGATGGCCCTTTTCCTTTTAGAGGTAGCAAACACATCCCTTTTCCCTCTATGATAAGTGCATGAGAGAGGGGAAATAATGGGAGTCTCAAAGGCAATGTTGTCATCATTTTTTCCTTCACTCTGCTCTACTTTTTATGTGCCTTCCTCACTTTGATTCTCTTTGTCTTCTATGGACTGATTTTTGTCAAGACACTCATGACAGCTGTCATGACTGACATGACTCTTCTTGGACTATCTTGGGCACTTAGATAGTTTTATTCCTCATCTGGTTGTTCTCCTTCTTCATTGTCTTCTTCTTCCTTATCATCATGTTCACTGGTTTCATCCTTGTGGCTGCTTTCACTGATGTTATCTTTGTGGCTGCCATTACTAGTTTCATCTTTGTTTTCTCCTTCATTATCTTGTTGCTCTTGGCCATTGCTGCTTTATTCTTGGCCACCTTCCTCTCCTTCATTTTCTTCTTCATCTACATCATCTTCTTTTTCAATGCTTTCCTCATGATCATCACTGCTTTCTTCATGATCATGGTTGCTTTCTTCATGGCCACTACTTCTTTCTTCATGGCTACTTCCCTCCTATTCATCATTTTCTTCATTTTCATCCTCTTCTTCTTTTTCAACATCTTCTTCTTCATTGTTATCTCCTTTTCCATAATTTTCTATCTCATCTTCTTCTTGACTGTTGCCTCCTATTTTCTCTTAACTAGGGCTACTGTCAGCCCCTTCACTTGGTAATTTAGGGGAGGAGGTAATAGGTGAAATTCTTTGTGGAGAAGGCATATGGGGAGATGATAGATGTGTGGAGGTAGATGGTTGTGAAGTGGAAGGCAATTTCTGTTGGATGAAGGCCTGGGGGTCCGCAAACACATCATGTGAGAAGAAGGTCTCCCAAGATATACCTTATTTCTCTAGCTGGTATAGGACAATCATCTTGATCAGGGAGTGATGAAAGAGGCTAGGAATTTGGTGGTCATAGCTTTTCCTCTTGACAGTAGAGGCCATTTTATCAATATTCCGAAAGAGGTAATAAGGTAGTTTCATCATCTTAAATTTGGTAAAATGCATTAGCAACCTGATATGATATGAATAGAGCCGGGAGTATCTTCCCTCACATGTGAAAAAACTGATAATCTGCCTCATTAATGCTGCATACCTCTCTAGCAAATAAGAAAAAGGAAAAATATCCTTGCAGCTTTTATGATAGGTGGGTTTCAAATAAGGCCCATAATAACCCAAATCCAACTTCCTTTGTTTGAACCAAAGCTCACCAATGTCTGGTATACCGGTTGCCCTGGAAATGATTTCAGATGAAAGCTCAAATTGGACCCTTACTAAATTAACTTGGTGGTTTTGTAGGCTACAGGAAAATAATCTAGTCAAGTCTGGATGACTGTTGACTTGCTTGACCTTCTCACAAAAATTGTAGCACCCTACATCCTAGAAGCATGAAAGGATCATAAGAGAGGAAGTGATTAGAGTGGTGTCTAGGGGCTCAAATCTTTTAGCTTTCCCTCCATGATGTTTTGGCTTGGTGGGAGTGTGACTCTCATCACCACTGGTGTGACTATCTCTCTCTCACATGATGGCTGGTCCAAAATAGTAGAAGAAACCTTGGGTTTTTCTTGAGGGCATTTGGAGTAAAACAAGTGGTGTAGGTCAAATCTTTGCAAAAAGGAAAGTTAAGGTGAATACAGCTTTCAAATCTTGTACTTGGTGGTGGAGGTCAGCCTTATAGTCACTCAGTCCCCTCTTTGCACAAAAAACCAATTTTTCTTACAAACCATAGTTCAAAGACATAACAATTGATTTTTGCATAGTCTAGGGTTTGGTCAAGTTTAATTGTGGATGACCTCTTTGATTTTAGGAAAATAATGTTTGGGAGGAGGAAAAAAGGGTTTACCAACCTTGTATTAACTTGCAGAAGTTTTAGTGGCCGAAAAACTCGATTCTTGAAAGTCTTTCGCAAAATTTGTGGAGTGCTGCTAGGGGTGCAGCGCTAGGGCGGTCAGGCTATCAGAGCGTAGAGCCAGGTGGAATAGGCAGTCTCCCGGGCACCTGTGGTAGTTTATGGGCCTGCGCATAGCGCCAACCCAGGCGCATAGCACCAACCCAAGAGCGTAGCTCCAACCTGCGAGTGCGTAGCGCAGTGTAATTTTACACTGCCCACCTCGCCTCTATGCGTAGCACCGGAGGCTAGGGGCGTAGCGCCGTGCTCAGCGGGTAGCACCTATCAATTTCCACAGTTTTCCCGAAAACAACACCGCACTCTCCTCCAATGGTTTCCTTTCCTTGCAAAGTGGCAAATGGTACGGGGGGGAATTTAGAGGGGTCCCTTTATAGTCTTTGTTGAAAATAAATTAAAAGGGCAAACCCACCTTTGTAAAGTTTATGTTTCCCTCTATCTTTGCATGTGTCTTTTTACTGATATTTCACTGTGTGGAACACTTTTTTGGCACAGTTTTTTTGTAAAATGTTTACTTACACTTTTATCATATTTTTGCAGGATAATCCCTTGACAAGGATGCCCTTGTTGGGGTCTTCAGCCGAGATGTAAATCACGGAAAAAATGCCTCTTAAGACATTTCTGTTAGATGAATTATGTCCCATTTTGATTCTTAAAAAAAAAAGTTTGTTTTTTGCCTCTTTGGTGAAATGAGACTCTACACACTGATACTCTTTATCCCCCTTTTTTTTCTATCTCTGCTTCAGGTTACTCTTCAAAGTATTTTTGCAGAAAGGTTTGGAGGTGATAGTTTATCCTTTGGATGTTTAGGTGTTGAAACAAAAGGCTACTTTTGGAGGTCCCTTTGACATCCCTTCTGTTGTTTATGAAGGGGACCTTTTATCCCATTACCTTGCCTTTTTGCTAACCTGATCTCTTTTTGTTTTTCTTGCAGAGATGTGAGCAAAGAGCAACTGTCTCCTTGCAAGAGTCATGTCTTTAGGCATAGAAATTTCCTTGACCGATCTCTTTGGTGTATATAGGACCAGTGACTTGTCCCCTTCTTTTGAATGTATTCCCTGTATATAGAAGAAGCAAAATCTGTAGGGCACCAAATCCATCCTATGACTTTGTGAAAACCATAAGTGATCTAGTGGAGGCCTTCTTGGACTTGGTTTTTGGGCTGGGATCTAGACTTAGAGTTTACAAGGGTAAGACAGGATCCATGCCAGTCTTTGTATATTTGTGGGCCTAATATGCAGCACACATACTTGACTATCTAGAAGCTCTGCAGAGACACCCAGTTTTTAAGAGTTGCTAAAGGAGGCACAACAAAGCTGCTCTATTTGGCAGGCTGAGGTAGGGGTGGGGAATTGTGTAGGTAAGCAAAAACAGAGTTTTTGACCCAAGGAGACAAGTTAGGTTAAAAAATGAATGGCTTGAGCCCCTGCTGGATCTTCCAGGAGTAGTGGCCTGAGCTTGACACGACAGAATGATGAAATAGTGAAAATTTATCCTAAGGGTAATGAAGGCCGTGAGATTTCTAGAACTCACAATGTTCATGAACTTTGTTTCTAGAAATCTAGAACCGATACTTAGTCATCTTCAGATAGTGAAAATTATGGATGACTAATAGTGGCTCCACTTGGGGAGGGCAGCTCCTTTTCAGGAGGTGTCCTGAACTTTCAGATATCTTAGTTTATGAAGACTAGTGCCTCATCCATTGGGCATATTTTTACCTCTTTCACTTGCTGATGCTTGCTTGAAACTGTGATCTTAGTAATCTGAAAAACATGATTAACATCAACATCATCTCTACCTACCCAACCTACTCGCCTAACATTTTTTCTTCCTTGGGCACACTTGAACTGGAAAACCCTCAACATTTTTCTTTTAGAAAACACAAATCAAACTATCTAATTGTACCCTTATTTCTTCCAAGAGTTCAGATTAGGCTAATGAACTCTCTTATTCTCTACCTAGTCTAATCATTTTTCAAGATTAAGTTGTTTGACAAACTTCATTCTCTAAGCTATAAACATGAAATTGAAAGCATGGTTTAAATCAGGATTAGGAAATCTGACTTACCATGATTTGTGGCATAAGAACAAGCTCCACACAAACATTATTTTGCATAAAAGTAAAATAGAAAGGTAAGGGTTGTGATCTCTCATTTGTTATGCATCCTCATCTTCCTCTTTGGTTCTCTTTTGAGCATGTGGAACCAGTATCTTTTCATTCCCTAATCTATCCTTTTTTACAAGTCAAGTTTGAATGATTTAACAAGCTCTCTTTCACTAACTTATCAGCAAATAAATTGAAAACATGTTCAGCCATGATTAGGCTAGATGACTGAAAAAGACTTCTTTTTCAAAAACAAGTAATGGCATTTAGACTTGCACACTTTCAGCATCACTATTTTTTGGGTATGGGGTTGTACCTCTTCTTTTCATCTGCCCTCTTTTTCATTTTTCTTTGTTTTTTACTTTTTGTTTTGTCAGAACAAATTGAAACTAAATCTAGAAAAATGCTCATAGGGATGAGCTTATTTGCATGCCTATCTATCCTAATATAACTTGGAATTTTCTACTATTCTAGGTGATGCAATAGCACCAGTGCAGCGATTTGAGCAGTAACAAAAATAGGTAGAAAATTTGACTGCTTGTCAGAGGGAACCATAGTATACCTTGATTACGTGTCTTGAAAATCAAGGTTACCATAGGAAATGACAATTTCTGATGTATTTGATTCTTGTAAATAATCCATGGCTGGGAACTTGAGTCAATCAGGACCTCCACGTAATCTGCTATAGGATCAACAAAAACATGATGTAAAATTTCTTCTCTTAGGCCTTTCATGACTAGTTGGTTATCTATATCCCAAACATTAGCTTTGAGAACCTCGTCCTTAATCTGGTCCTTGAAAGCACAATCATATTTTGCCTGCAAGTCAAAGGGTAATACAATTTCTTCTTGCTTATGGGAAGGGAGACCTTCCAAAAATTATTTAGGGTCTTGTAAAGTGTATGACTGAATTTGAGAATCCAAAAGCTCAATGTTAGTTTCATATTTTTCAACCATTATCTCCAGAAAAATTTTCTTAATTTTAGGATTAAATTTATTTGACCTAAAAATGAGAAAGACAGGTTTTAAGAAATCATCATCAAGCTAAAGTTCTGATAACTGATTTGAAATTTCATTATATAAAAGGTCTGCCAGCAACCTTGACATTTTGTTCAATAAGTCCAAAAAAGGGGTCATTGCCTCTTTATACCAGTCTAGAGTCTTCTACCAGTGGAGTCTCTAGGTCTATTGAGAGTTGTGGAGTCGCCAGGTGGAAGGTTTCAACTTTTTTTTCCACCATCAACATGATTAGGATTGATTTACTCATTCCTAGGGGAGTCTGTAAGGACTAGTGGGGTTAATAGGCCTACTGGAGGCCAGTGGAGTCGCCAGGTGGATGATATTTATTGTTTTGAATATGTACTTGTTGTCCACCATCAACAACTTAGTACCAATCTAAATAATTTTGTGGGTTTTCTGAGGTCCTAAGGAATACTTAGATTGTCACTGGCTCAGAAGGTCCCACCGTGATCGCCATTATGTTGGTGTGAGCGGTGGAATAAATCCACAATATAGTACTCTTAAGGGTTTTTTGAAAGGTTTAGGGAAGTCTAAGTTTGTTTATCACTCAGAGTCCCACCATGATCACCATTATGTTGGTGTGAGCGGTGGGATAAATCCAAAAGATAGTACTCTTAAGGGTTTTTTGAAAGGTTTAGGGAAGTCTAAGTTTGTTTATCACTCAAAGTCCCACCGTGATCGCCATTATGTTGGTGTGAGCGGTGGGATAAATCCACAAGATAGTACTCTTAAGGTTTTTTTGAAAGGTTTAGGGAATTCAAAGTTTTTTTATCACTCAGAGTCCCACCGTGATCGCCATTATGTTGGTGTGAGCGGTGGGATAAATCCACAAGATAGTACTCTTAAGGGTTTTTTGAAAAGAGTCCCACCGTGATCGCCATTTATGTTAGCTCCCTGTAATTTGCTAGATTGATTAAGATACAAATGGATAGGGTAACATCGAACCAAGCTCTGGAATCCAAGGACCTAGCCTTCCTGGATTCGAAGAGGGATCTCTCTAGTATATGCAAATATGTGAACTTTTTTGCTAATTAGGGTTGATTTTAGGCTAGATGTTAAGTGCAGGGTATTTTGATTGTTTTTGGTTGGGTATGATGCTTAGATAGATTTAGATAGAAAACATGGAAGATTGTTAAGTCATTGGGAAATGGAGTCTAACAAGGTCATGATAAGTTCATCAATGGTTTCAAGAACATTTGCAGGGAAATTCTACCTTGGTTGGTGAATCTTTTAAAGTTGTGAAGGGTCATGAGGTGAACATTAAGCTTGGGAACAAATAAGCTAATAAAGGGAAAACATTGAATCCTTTATGTACTTGTAAACTGGAAGAGTTAGAAGATTTATGAGCATATCAAGAGAATCAAAGGCATAAGAAAAACCTAATCCATTTGATTTCAAATTGAACACAGATGATTATCCAAGACAAACATTCAAATGAAATTATAGAAAGGCAAGAAACTTATTTAACTTTCATATATTTCATTATCAAGAGCAGAAAACATTTAAGATGCACAAATAACTATAACCATAGAAAGAGAGAAAACTTTGAACATCTAAAGTTACAGCTATGAAGGTTCCTTGAAACAAATTTAGCTAAGTAAAGGCAAAGAGCATGTTTGAAACAGACTTCTTTGATAAACCTAGGCAAAGATGCTTCTAAAGAGTTGATTCCAAAACAGAGTATTTCAGTGGCAACAATATGTAGGGCTAGCCATAAATCATACTTGACACTAACTGATCTAAACTATTCAAGAAATGGACAAGCCAAGATTTTATTAGGGAGCAAGAGATGAATTCCCTAACATATCTCAATAGAAGAAAACATTGAGGCAGTGAAGGAAAAACAGAAGTAAGGTGCCATTAGAAAACATTTCTTAATCTAAATTTTTTGTCCTACTGCAAAATAGCAAGATGGAAAACATAATGGAAAACTAGAAAAAATGAACATAAGAAACACTTCACCATCAACCAAGCTTATGGATCCTGCAAATAGTCTCTATCCATCAACAAGTAGACCAGGAAATGCATGAGCTCTAAGACATCAAATTGTTATCAAAAACTCCAAGAGACTATGTATTTGCTTCAGCATAAGTCATCAAAATCCAAAAAATATACAAGAGCCTCATGCTCTATTTATGGAGTAAATGAGGAGGTAGAAACCCTAAGAGGCTTCCAGAAACCCTAATTTAGCCATAAATGTGCTTAATGACCATGCAAGGCCCAAGACACATGAGAGATACGAAAACAAATGAAAAACGCCAAAACATAACTCCCCAATCAAATCAGGAGTGTTTTGTCCAAGAAAATATTACAAAACCAATTTTCCATTAATTGGTGTCTTTTGTTGACTTTTTGGCAAAAATTTGTCTCTGTGCATAGCTCCATATCAGCAAAAAATGGGGTCTGTTGCAGCTGAGTTTTGGACCCCTTTTCGGCATCAGATTTGGCCCCATGATGGCTCGTTGGAAATATTGAAGAGTCTAATTTCCAGAAATACTTGAGTTGTGCTAAATTAATGCCATTTACCTGCTCAAAAATCCAATCTCCCGTGATTTCTCAGCGCACAGCGCCAGACCTAAAAAGGAGGCAGAAAGCTCATTTTTTAGGTGTTTTTGACCTTTTGAGGGGGAAAAAAATGCTCCAATTGAATTGAAATTTTGTGGGTAGACTGCTAGTGATATGAAAAACCCAAAAATTTAAACTTTAGCAGCTGAGGATGCCCCAAAAAAGAGTGTAGCGCCTAGGGTGTTGCACTCCTAGGAGCCAAAATTTGGAAAAAGACAAAAAAAAATTCGAATTTTCTTCAAAATTGGTGTGTAGACCCCTAAAGGGGTTTTAGACACCTGCTGAGAAGCATCAGCTAAGATCCCAAGGCTGTCATGAACTTTGGGCCTTTTTAGCTC
This sequence comes from Pinus albicaulis, assembly GCA_034641835.2. Lineage (NCBI taxonomy): Eukaryota > Viridiplantae > Streptophyta > Pinopsida > Pinales > Pinaceae > Pinus > Pinus albicaulis. The sequence goes on from CM076574.1 coordinate 1,118,187,148, forward strand.
TTCTAGCTCTAGGAGGGCTTGCTTCAATTTGGCGTTAGCAAGCATGCTCTTCCTTGCATAGTGTTTGACCATTTTTTTCTGCAAGGCAAGGCCCCTCTTCACCTCTTTGAAATGTTTGTGCTCCTATTTATAATAGTAGATGACCCTCTCTGCCCTTTCAAAATCCTTTTCCCATTCTTGAAGCTGGGCATATTTTTCTAGGAGGAGCAATTTTGTATTCATCTCTTGTTCCTCATTATCACTATCTAGATCAACAAAGAGAGGTCCTTGAGAAGCCTTTTTTATCCTTTTGCTCCTCCTGACTAGTGCCTTTTTCTCAACACTCTTCATTTTTTCTTTTCCTTTGTCCGATGCTTTGGTATTTTGTGAGGGGATGACCCTTTTCCTTTTAGAGGCAGTAAACACATCCCTTTTCCCTCTGTGATAAGTGCATGAGAGAGGGGAAATAATGGGAGTCTCAAAGGCAATGTTGTCATAATTTTGTCCTTCAATCTGCTCTGCTTTTTCTGTGACTTCCTCACTTTGATTCTCTTTGTCTTCTATGGACAAGACAGTAATGACAACTGTCATGACTGTCATGACCCTTTCTTGGACTGTCTTGGGCACTTAGATATTTGTCTTCCTCATCTAGTTTTTCTCCTTCTTTAGAGTCTTCTTCTTCCTCATCATCATGTTCACTGCTTTCATCCTTGCGGCTACTTTCACTGATGTTATCTTTATGGCTGTCGTTACTAGTTTCATCTTTGTTTTCTCCTTCATTATCTTACTGCTCTTGGCCATTGCTGCTTTCTTCTTGGCCACCTTCCTCTCCTTCATTTTCTTCTTCATCTACATCATCTTCTTTTTCAATGCTTTCCTCGTGATCATCACTGCTTTCTTCATGATCATGGTTGCTTTCTTCATGGCCACTACTGCTTTCTTCATGGCTACCTCCCTCCTCTTCATCATTTTCTTCATTTTCATCCTCTTCTTCTTTTTCATCATCTTCTTCTTCACTACTCTCTCCTTGTCCATCATTTTTTGTCTCATCTTCTTCTTGACTGTTGCCTCCTATTTTCTCTTCACTAGGGCTACTGTCAGCCCCTTCACTTGGTAATTTAGGGGAGGAGGTAATAGGTGAAATTATTTGTGCAGAAGGCATATGGGGAGATGATGGATGTGTGGAGGTAGATGGTTGTGAAGTGGAAGGAAATTTCTGTTGGATGAAGGCCCGACGGTCTGCAAACACATCATGTGAGATGAAGTCTCCCAAGATATACCTTGTTTCTCTAGCTGGTATAGGAAAATCATCTTGATCAGGGAGTGATGAAAGAGGCTAGGTATTTGGTGGTCATAGCTTTTCCTCTTGATAGCAGAGGCCATTTTATCAATACTCCGGAAGAGGTAATAAGGTAGGTTCATCATCTTGACTTTGGTAAAATGCATCAGCAACCTGATATGATATGAATAGATCTGGGAGTATCTTCCCTCACATGTGAAAAATTTGATAATCTGCCTCATTAATGCTGCATACCTCTCTAGAAAATAAGAAAAAGGAAAAATAGCCTTGTAGTTTTGCTGATAGGTGGGTTTCAAATAAGGCCCATAATAACCCAAATCCAACTTCCTTTGTTTGAACCAAAGCTCACCAATGTCTGGTATACCAGTTGCCTTGGAAATGATTTCAGATGAAATCTCAAATTGGACCCCTGCTAGATTAACTTTGTGGTTTTGTAGGCTACAGGAAAATAATCTAGTCACTTCTGGATGATTGTTGACTTACTTGACCTTCTCACAAAAATTGTAGCACCCTACATCCTGGAAGCATGAAAGGATCATAGGAGAGGAAGTAATCGGAGTGGTGTCTAGGGGCTCAAATCTTTTAGCTTTCCCTCCATGATGTTTTGGCTTGGTGGGAGTGTGACTCTCATCACCACTGGTGTGACTATCTCTCTCTGACATGATGGATGGTCCAAAACAGCAGAAGAAATCTTGGGTTTTTCTTGAGGGTATTTGGAGTAAAACAAGTGGTGTAGGTCAACATTTTGCAAAAAGGAAAGCTAAGGTGAAGATAGCTTTCAAAGCTTGTACTTGGTGGTGGAGGTCAGCCTTATAGTCACTCAGTCCCCTCTTTGCATAAAAAACCAATTTTTCTTACAAACCCTAGTTCAAAGACATAACAATTTATTTTTGCATAGTCTAGGGTTTGGTCAAGTTTAACTATGGATGACCTCTTTGAATTTATGCAAATAATGTTTGGGAGGAGGAAAAAAGGGTTTACCAACATTGTATTAACTTGCAGAAGTTTTAGAGGCTGAAAAAAACGATTCTTGAAAGTCTTTGGCAAAATCTATGGAGTGCTGCTAGGGGCGCAGCGCCGGGTCGGTCGGGCTGTCAGAGCGTAGCACTGGGCGGAATAGGCAGTATCCCGGGCACCTATGGTAGTTTATGGGCCTACGCGTAGTGCCAACCTGTGAGTGCGTAGCACAGTGTAATTTTACACTGCCCACCTCGCCTCTGTGTGTAGCGCCGGAGGCTAGGGCATAGCGCCAGAGCCTAGGGGCATAGGGCCGTGCTTAGCGCATAGCGCTTGTCAATTTCCACAATTTTCCTGAAAAAAACACCGCACTCTCCTCCAATGGTTTCCTTTCCTTGCAAAGTGGAAAATGGTGCGAGGGAGAATTTAGAGGGGGCCATTTATAGTCTTTTTTGAAAATAAATTAAGAGGGTAAACTCACCTTTGTAAAGTTTATGTTTCCCTCTATATTTGCATGTGTCTTTTTACTGATATTTCACTGTGTGGAACACTTTTTTGGCACAATTTTTTTTCAAAATGTTTACTTACACTTTTATCATCTTTTTGCAGGATAATCCCTTGACAAGGATGCCCTTGTTGGGGTCTTCAGCCGAGATGTAAATCACGGAAAAAATGCCTCTTAAGCCATTTCCGTTAGATGAATTATGTCCCATTTTGATTCTTAAAAAAAAAGTGTGTTTTTTGCCTCTTTGGTGAAATGAGACTATGCACACTGATACTCTGCTTCAGATTTATCCCCCTTTTTTTTTCTATCTCTGCTTCAGATTAATCTTCAAAGTATTTTTGCATAAAGGTTCAGAGGTGATAGTTTATCCTTTGGATGTTTAGGTGCTGAAACAAAACGCTGCTTTTGGAGGTCCCTTTGACATCCCTTCTATTGTTTATGAAGGGGACCTTTTATCCCATTACCTTGACTTTTTGCTAACCTAATGTCTTTTTTACTATTCTTGCATAGATGTGAGCAAAGAGAAACTCTCTCCTTGCAAGAGTCATGTCTTTAGGCATAGAAAGTTCCTTGACTGATCTCTTTGGTGTATATAGGACCAGTGACTTGTCCCCTTCTTTTGAATGTATTTCCTGTTTATAGAAGAAGAAAAATCTGTGGGGCACCAAATCCATCCTATGACTTTGTGAAAACCCTAGGTGATCTAGTGGAGGCCTTCTTGGACTTGGTTTTTGGGCTAGGATCTAGACTTAGAGTTTACAAGGGTAAGACAGGATCCATGCCAGTCTTTGTGTATTTTTGGGCCTAAGATGTAGCACACATACTTGACTATCTAGAGGCTCTGCAGAGACACCCAATTTTTAAGAGTTGCTAAAGGAGGCACAACAAAGCTGCTCTATTTGGCAGGCTGAGGTAGGGGTGGGGAATTGTGTAGGTAAGAAAAAACAAATTTTTTGAGCCAAGGAGACAAGTTAGGTTAAAAAATGAATGGCTTGAGCCCCTGATGGATCTTCCAGGAGTAGTGGGCTGAGCTTAACACGACGGAATGATGAAATAGTGAAAATTTATCCTAAGGGTAATGAAGGCTGTGAGATTTCTAGAACTCACAATGTTCATGAATTTTGTTTCTAGAAATCTAGAACCGATACTTAGTCATCTTCAGATAGTGAAAATTATGGATGACTAATAGTCCCAATATGTCATCCATCAGCCTCATGAAGGTTTTGGGAGCATTATTCAACCCAAAAGGCATTACCAGCCATTCAAAAAGGCCCTCCTTGGCTTTGAAGGCAGTCTTCCACACATCGGAGGGTTTGATTGGTAACTAGTGATACCCAAACTTCAAGTCAACTGTGCTAAAAAGTTTGGCCCCCTTGATTTGGTCCAAAAGGTCATCAATTTGTGGTATTAGATATCTATTCTAGATAGTGATCTTGTTCAGTGTCCAATAATCGATATAGGGTCTCCAAGTCCCATCCTTCTTCTGCACCAATACGATCGGGCTCCCACAGGGTGATGAACTCGATCAGATGTGACCTTTTTGCATCATCTCCTGAGTCTGCCTCTTGATTTCGTCTTTCTCCATAATATAGGCCCAATAGATTGGTCCTTTGGTTAGCGGCGCGCCTAGGGTCAGATCGATGGAGTGCTTGACCTGACAGTGCAGAGGCACCCCTGTAGGTGAGGTGAAAAGGAGCCTTGTATGGAGTTCATGGCCACAGTTTTCTTATTACCCTGGGGCGTATCATAATGAAAACAAATTTATCGGTTTTGGAAATGAGCCTATTGCATTGCTTCACAGTGATCAAAGAGATGGTGGTATGCGGTGCCACATTCGTTATCATGTACAACTTATTACCAAAATTAAAAATAACAACGTGAGGTCGAGACTCATACACAACATGTTGATTCCACAAGTATGGTTGGCCTAATAATACATCAAAAAATTCAAGAGGAGAAAAATCACATAATACCTCATCCGTGAAGGCTTGATGTTGTAGGGAAGGTGACACGGTTGGCTGATCCCATCCTTGGTGAAGCCACTTAATGGCATATGGTTATGGGTGTGATATGATCGACAAGCCCAACTACTTCACGACCTCTGCTAAAATGAGGTTCTTTTGGCTCCCACTGTCGAAAATGAACTGCAGCGGGGAAGCCTTCATCCACATTTGGGAATGGAAGAAGTGTTCCCCCTCCTCTAAATATTTGAGTTCTTCCTTATGGACCTTGGTCGTGGCAACGATGGCACTGAGCTCTGCATTGGTAATATGCTTCCATTTTTCATTCCCCTTGTCAGGTTTTGACTCAGAGTCGAAACATGCATCTGAGTCAGAAGCCTTCGCCTGACACTCACTTGTGTTGTGAGTAGAGCTCTTATGGAAGTCACACCACTTTCCTGTTTCCTTCTTTAGCTTCGTGGTGTTGTTCTTCGCTTGCTACTTTGATAGGCTTTCCTGGGGCACCCCGCCTTGGCCTTGTCTTTTTTTTTGTGGTTTAGGTGTGCCTTTCCCTCGATTCTAATTCACATATCAAAATTCTCGCTTCTTCTGTTTGAATTTCTTCTTAATCATGGCAGCATACTGATAGGATGCACCAAGCTAGGAGATGTCGAGGAACTCCATTTCCTACTAAATGTATCTGTGCAGTAAAATGATACTAAAGCACCAAATGTTTCTCCAAATATTTGATACCCAACTTTGAGTGCAGGGTATGGAACAGATTTGTAAATTTATGCACATATTTATCCCTTTGTTGTCGTAGCATAGTCCATTGTATGTACTTGTCCTCATAGCTCCCCATGGGGTAGTATTGTTTCTTGATGGTGTCTCAGAAAGAATTCCAAGTGGGTGCGGTTGAGAACGAGGAGGATTCCCCCTCATACGTTTTCTCACAGTAGGTTTCCCACCAGTCCCGAACTTGTGGGGTGGCTTTAAGGAGTGAAAAAGTAATATTTTCTCGATTGGAAAAGTCATGAACCAAAAAATATCCTTCTAATAGATTCATCCATATATCTACGACATCTGCATCTATTTGGCCCTCAAATATGATAATTTTGAAGTTAACTTGTACCTTAAAGGAATGGTGCCTCCAGAGTGGTTTTCGGATGAAGATGCGTCGCTGATGGGTAGTCGTCGAAGGATTTGGGTGAAGTTATTCATCATCCAATTTCTTTGTTTCTCGAGAGCCTCCTCGAGCAATATTTTGATAGGATCTTATGCTCCCTTGTCTTTCTTTTCCTCCACCATGTGAGGTCATTGGGATTTTTGAGGATGATCTTGCAAAGTTTCAACCAGATCGAGCCCTAACTCCTTGTACCTCGATCTCGTTGGGGACATGCAAAGAAATATGAAGAAAGAGAAAATCACTCTGATACCACTAATTTGTATTTATGCAGGAACGCAATAAAATATAGAAATAAACATAAACACAAAGATGTAGCAGAAAATATACTTCAATTCATTAATATCAAATAACTTCCTTTATTTGACTTTTTATGGGGGTCCACAGGTTTATTAGCAGAATGTGAAGGAACTGCCGCAAGGTATAGAACAAGTATCTGCCACGTATCCGCGAACCCACAAGAAAAGGCTAGGAAAAGTGTGGAGTTAGACTTTTAAGAGTTTTAATGAGATTTTCTCCAATTCCAAGACTTGGTTTGGGAACATTAGGGTTTTTGACATCTAAGGGAGCATAATATAGGTAGTGATGGACCTATATGGATAGTCAAATGTCATGGTGACAAAATAACGTGTAACAAGTATTAAAGGAAGTGTTGTATTGCCATTATGCCAAATGTAGTTGTTTGACCTTGTTTGACCTTGTTTTACCTATTTCATATTGTTTATTAGATGCAAAACAATGGATATCATTTTTCAAATATTTATTCATAGTCTTCATTTTTCCATCCAATTGGGGATGTTTAAGAAGACACCTAAACTGGAAAACAAATTAGTGGAAAAATTATTAATGAAATGGGATCATTATCACTTACAATCTTGTGGTTTCCCTGTAGCTACTCACCATTTTTGTAGATATTGTGGCTATTGTACTTGATTTAAATAGATGAAAAAATGAGAAACAATGGTCATATTTTGTGACCAATCCTTTGTAGTGCCTTAAAGAGACCATAATACTTCTAATTTATTCCCTTTTTCGGTGCTTGAGGGACACATGTTTGTATGATTGTTAGGTCCCTATATTACTAGTGTAGTCCCTTATTGTTGTTAGTGTAGTTCCGTTGTTGTTATTGTTGTACCCCTGTACCCCTGTAATCGAGGTTGGTTTTGTGTTTTAATAAACAATGGTGTCATAGAGATAGATATTGAGGACTGTTTTGGTTTATCTATGTAAGATATTTTGGTTCATCATACAACTAATATATAGTATATGTATTTTAATTATTAAATAATGTATTTTTATGGTTTTCACTTTATCACAAAGAATAAATCAAAATATACTATGTTGATATTAAATTAAAATTTATTATTTTGAAATTTTCATTTGATTAAAGATGAGGCTAAAATATCTTAATTTTTAATGATTTCTTATAATTTGAGTATCTTTTTAAATAATAAAGTGTATTATTATTTTGAAAATTTTTTGGTATTAAGATTTTGTATTTTATATTGGAATAAAAATTATGAATTAAATAATCTTCCAAAATCTATTATTAAAATATGTTTACACGACAAAAAAACAAAAAGTTGTTTATATTATTTATCTATATTAACTTTATAAGTTAATAATTTTATTTTCAAAATTGAATAAAAATTATGTGTTATAATTTCATTTTATTTTAGTTATAAAAAATTAAGTGTAAAAAAAATATTTTTAATTTTTTTATTTAATTTTAAAATAGTTGGATTCATATAGTAAAGCATAGGATGAGAAGGGAGCACGAAGAGGAAGGATACCATCATTACTATGTCATTACTCTGGGGAAATTATGTTAGTGTAACTTTCTTTTTAAATTTCACCTCCTATTAAAAGATATATAAAAACTAAAATTTCTATATGTTTCACTTAATTATTGTTTTCAGCATTCCCCACTGGCATTACTTTGTACCTCTCGGTGCAAATGCTAGTCTTAAAATCTGAGAAGAGCAAACAATGCCCCATAAGTTTTCAATTGGTTTTAATTCTTATATCTATTTATAAATTTTAACAATGTCAACATTTAAAAATATTGTAACTCAATTTGACAAAATTTATTTACCATCAAAAGAAAGCAGTTAAATTTTTATTATATGTAAATGTATTGAATGCATAATTAACAATTCATTTAAACCAAACCTTGCAACTTATTGCTTACTACTCAAGTTTGAGATTATACTCTAGAAAAAATTGCATAAAAAATTATAACTTGCACTGGTTAATGCTAAAACTAACATTAACAATGATTAATAGGAAAATATATAATCCTATAGTTTTTCTTTTGAGGGAACTAATAAATTGAGATGTCTACGCAATTACAATTCTACTCCTACATAAACATGGTGGGAAGTATATTTATTTACATCCTAATGCAAAGATTTGCTTAAATTATGGTGGAAATTAAGTGATGGTAAATATGTTATTTACTTAAGCATGAACTATTTTTAAATATTTTAATTTTGGATGCTTTTCTTTCAATGCTTAAGAATAAAAAATCACTACACAAACATTGAAAATGAATATGGGTTTTTGGGAATGGGGTGTTAATAAGGCATGGTATTGGCCCATAATCTTATAATAAATCCTATTTATAAGTTAAGAATCCCTATGGTAAAACGAGGTTGAATCTCCATGGTAGAAAATCTTGTTGCATAAAATATATTAATCTATATATAAATTTGTTTATAATTAATAATAATAATAATAATGTAAAATGAAGCTATACTTGTTTATTTTATTTTCTTTTTTGAATTTTGGTAATATGTATCATGGGGTAAATGTTTTGATGTCTATCATAAATTGATGACTATTGACATCCATCCACAATTTCTGAAATCTAAAGACATGCTATAATAAATGTATTTATTGTGATTGTGATTAATATAATGTTATATGTTTTTTTAGTTAAACAAATATTGAAGTTAAATTATAATAGTAATAATAAATGCTTATAATATTATAATGGTGCATATTTTTGGTAAACATTTTTCCAACACCCATTTTTTTAATACTAAATAGATAAATAAAATAAAATAAAAACTTAGCATAGCTGTGAGAGAGTTAAAAAATGTTTATGATTAGACTATTCTAATATTGATTTATCAACACATACAAAATCTACCCTTATTTGGTTTTGAACCAATAAACTCCTATAAGTGAGCACATGCTCTTCATTATTAAGTCCATTCAAGTTATACAAATATATATACATATTTTAATAGTACAAATAACTATACTAGCAATTGCACCACATGTTGCAAAGGAAACGCTTTAAGGCAATAGCATAGGAAATAATAGCAAAGAAGAAAGAAGTAAAAATTTTACGCATAGGAAATAATAGCATAAAAGAAAGAAGTAAAAATTTTAGGCAATTTTATTTATTTATTGGTGTTTATTTTTTATCATATGTTATGTTTCAGGGAGTTTCTGGGAGATTCTAAGGAAGCCAATATTCGAAAATATGTTCAAAATGAAGGTAATGCACAGCCCCTTAACTCCAAAGGATTTATGAAAAAGGTCTTGAACTACACCATTCCAAAGTGTTTTAAGTAAATTATTTAAATCAAACATTTCATAGCACACATAATCTCATATTACCTTTGATTAGTAATGCAATTGATAATACTTTTTGTTAGAAGGAATTCAAGATAATGTATCTGAATTTTCACTCATTTTTTATGTCAATACCAGCGAGTTGTCACAAATTTTTTTTTTGTGATTAAGAGTGTGGATATTTTAGGGTGGTGTTTTATGTGCAATAAAATACCTGTGAGGTCCACCAATATGTATGGGGTTTATTTTTCAAGATATTTTTTGTATGTCAATACCAGCGAGTTGTCACAATTTTGTTTTTGTGATTAAGAGTGTAGATATTTTAGGGTGGTGTTCTATGTGCACTAAAATACCTGTGAGGTCCACCACTATGTATGGGGTTTATTTTTCAAGATATTTTTTTCCTGAGTAAGGAAGATTTGAAAGGTTTTCTATATTATGCAAAAGTCTAGGTTGTTGCACTTTTCATTGCCCATGTCTGTCCTGAAAAAAACTAGAAAACAAGAAGTAATGCAAGAGGATTTATTTGAGTAACCCAATAACAACTAGAACCTGATTTTATGAGCTTATGGTCCACATGGACTACGATAAGGGGTTAATCGTAACTTGTATATCCTCTAAGTAGAAGAAGAACCACCTCGCGACTAAATAGTGCATGTCGTTAACCGTAACTTGTATATCCTCTGAGAAGAAGAAGCACCACCTCATGACTAAATATTGCATGTCATCAATTCCTGCAAGTAAAACAATCCAAATTAAATTTGACCCCAAATATAATAGTTCCATATAAAGTCCAAGAAGCAACAAATTTTTGTTTTAAGGTGGCATTGATACTTAGATTCCTCGTGAATCCTTTCAATCAAATTTTATTGGAAGATCACAAGTCATTCTAACTTGAAAAAACGTGCATCAAAAGTAAACCTAAAATGTGATAACTTTGAGAAAAAAACAATTAATCTATATCTATAATACAATAATTAATTAAAAAAAAAATTAAATACCCAAAGTGATCCAGCACTTTAGCCACCTACTCTTCCAGATCGTCCAATTAAAATTATGTAAGATGAGCATTCAAGACATCTAAAACGTTAACTTATTTAAGACATATACACAAAATATGATGCATAGTGCATATGTAAATAATTTTGAATTCTAATAAGGAGAAAGCGCTAATATTGACCTCATGTCGAGGTGCATATATGTGATAGACATAGAAGTTATGGAATAGTAATGAAGAGGCATATGGGAAAAAGAATTACCCTAGAAAGCATGACATCTATGTTCCAATGTCACGAGATTATCAATAAATGAATATATAGTTAATGAAAAGGAGAAAAAAAATATGTTCCATTGATAGGCATAAAAAACTAAGCAAATATCACATACAATTCAAGGTCATGTCTCGATAAGTGATGAGAGGTGGTTTCCCTTGATCTCGACATACAAATACTGACACAAGCCCACAACTATTTTGAACAACTTCTTCCTAAAGCCAAAATATAACAAGACATTTCCATAATCAAAAATAGAATTAAAAGGTTGTTCCACTAGCAATGTGCAAACAAGAAATGTGCACAAAGACATGATTAGAAAATATGGTCCTCAAGAGTTCTGGAAATAACAGTTGTTATTGAATCAGATCTTTATTAGTAAACATATCCAGTCCTAAATCCAATTTTGACAAGATTACTCTAGTCCTAATAGGATAAATCAGGTATCTACTTCATGTATCAACACAGTTTCAATATTTAATTCCTATTTTATTTCAATCAATACCGCGGTTAAAATTGATTTTAGAGTGTGTGAGAAGCTATTGTGTTGAAATTCAATTAAAGGGAAATTTGGACAAATTGTCTAATGATTTGAAATAGGCACGTGCATAAGCCATTTTAGCCAAAATATGAAATAAATTTCTATTGAGGAGATCAATTTGTCCAAGAAAAACTTTAAGGAGAGTTGTTTAGCTCAAAAATGTATTCGAAAATCTCTAATTTTGAAGTTAAAAGCCAAAACAAGTTGAAAATCCATAGCATATCTTAGTTTTAGGGCTATCTATATCTTTTTAAAGAATAACAAGTATGTTATTTTCAGCAACAAAAATACAACACATTCAAATTTCACGAAAGAAATTTGCAGCAGAGAAGAGAAAGACTTTTCTTGTGTCTCTGACAAGTTTATTGTTCAATACAAAAAACCAACAATACATTAAAACTACAAGAAAAATTCCTATAAAGGCTCGAAATTCTGAAAGAAAACTTCTTCTCCAAGAACATTGACTCTCCATTTGTCCAAAAAACGGCAGAACCAAGGCTATTTTCCATGAAAACCTACTGTATATTTTTCTCCCAAATCTAGAGGCATCGAAAGAATCAACAAACTTTTATAAAGAAAACGATATGCCAGTTTTGTTAGAGATGGACCTAAATATGATACATTCAACAAAATTGACTGCACATTTTTCCTTCTTTTTAAAAAATAGTATAAGTATGTTGTTTTCAACAATAGAAAAAAAAAACACATTTTAATTTAAAGAAAAAAAATTGTAGTAGAGAAGAGAAAAACTAAACTTATGCCTCCAACACATTTATTGTTCAATAAAGACAACCAACAATACATTAAAACTATGAGAAAAAATCCTATAAAGGCCTAACTTTCTGAAATAAAATTTATGCTTCAAGAACCTCGACTTTCCATTCATCCAAGATGGACCACAATATGCTACATTTAATCAAATTGATTGCACATTTTTCCTTCTTTTTAAAAAATAGTATAAGTATGTAATTTTTATCAAAAAAAACATTTCGTATTTGAATTTGAAGGAATAAATCTGTAGCGAAGAAGAGAACAACTTGCTTGTGTCTTTATCAGTTTATCATTCAATGATGACAACAACGAGCAATACATTAAAACTACAAGAAAAATTCCAAGAAAACTTATACTTCAACAACCTCGACCCTCCATTCATCTAAGAAATAATGAAAGGAAAGTTGTAATAAACCATATGCCTACATCTTGAGACCTTTCCTTCCAACTACCTTCACCTGGGATGATCAAATGACTGAACATCCTCCAATCGTCTAACATATAATCCAAAGGCACAAAACGATGACTGGTGGGTGTAATTACTTTTGAGATATATCTACAAAGTAGTCTTTAAGTGTGACTTTGGATATTCTTTTGTATTTCTTACTGGTATCTAGCTAAAAAAATTTCAATATATATAAGATATCAATAGTAGTTATAAATCAATATCCATTTTACCATATAAATTAAAACCAGCCTACATCTAGCTTAACCCCACATATATCAAGCGTCGAGAGGGATCAAATATCTTCATACATAAAATTCTTTTAAACTTAAATGAGATTTTATCCCTCTCGATGCTTGTTAGATCTGGGTTTAAGATGAAACTAGGTTGGTTTTTATATACACACATACCATATCTATGGTGGATCTCTCTCTCTCTCTCTCTCTCTCTCTCTCTCTCTCTCAGGATCAAATATCTTCATACATAAACTTCTTTTAAACTGAAATGAGATTTTATCCCTCTCAACACTTATTAGATCCGAGGTTAAGATGAATCTAGGTTGGTTTTTATATACACACATACCATATCTATGGTGGATCTATCTCTCCCTCTCTCTCTCTCTTCCCTCCTAATTTTATCTCTCCCTCACTCTCTGGCCAACTTTCTCTTTTTATGTATTTCTACTTCCCTCTCTCTCTCTCCCCCTCCAAATCTCTCCCTCCATCTCTCCTTCTCTCTCCCAAGTCCTCTCTCTCCTTTTCATTCCCACCTCCCTCTCTCTCTCTATGTCATCCAATTATGTCACTACCTCTCTCTCTCTATCTCTCCCTCACTCACTCTATCTTCATCCCTCCTTTGTAACTCTCTCTCTCTCTCTCTCTCTCTCTCTCTCTCTCTCTCTCTCCCCACACCCCATTTTATTGGACCATAACTTTAAGGTCAACCTTTTCACAATATACTTCCCATGTAGATAACTTCCTTACATATTCTATGCCATGATTTATGGATATAGTTGAAATATTCATAAAGGATTTTTAGATATTTGTGTAGATTTTTAACAAAGCCATCCCAAAATAAACAAAATAACTTATACTCAAATTAAATAGCATATGTACCATTAATTGCTTCCCACCATAAGATTTTTAGATATTTGTGTAGCTTTTTAACAAAGACATCCAAAAATAAACAAAATAACTTATACTCAAAGTAAATAGCATATGTACCATTAATTGCTTCCCACCATAAAATAAAATACTTGAAAATAACTCTATCAAAATAATACTTACAATATAACAAGAATTGTAGTGCTAATAAAGAGTGAAATGCCAATAATTTTTTTTTTTTGTTTAACACGTAATTCTTCATGTACTCACTCTTATCTCTTACATTATGTAAGAGGATTTCAAATATTGGAGATATAGTAATTTTCTAGAGGCATCAACTTATTTTTGTGACCTCCTTCTCCTATTGATATATTCTTCATGTACTCACTCTTATCTCTTACATTATGTGAGAGGAGTTCAAATATTGAAGATATAGTAATTTTCTAGAGGCATCAACTTAATTTTGTGACCTCCTTCTCCTATTGATCTTTCTCATTCAGATCAAATTGCATTGTTGTGGAAGGAATGAAACTTTATATAATAAAGTAAATTAGAGAATTAATTAATAAAATAGTAATAAGTTTAAAATATTTAATATTTATTATATAAATTTATATAAATTTAATAATAATTAATTAAGTTAAAAGAATATATTTTGTAAAATTTTATAGTTTAATGATAAATAAAAGAATTTAATTAAGAAATAGAATTAGAAATAGAAATTAATAAATTAGTTTAGTTATTAATAAGCTAACAACTTAAAAAATATATAATCAAATGTAATTAAATTAGTTAATTGAAATAATTTTCTATTAAGGAATATTCATTTTAGTGGTTTGGTTTTCTCAACTATGTGGGTTCAAGTTTCTAAAGATATGTTGTTGCTCGTTTATTTGTGACATATATGAAATACTTACTTGTTGTAATATTGAGAAATTTAAAATTAGAAAAACACAATTAATTTACTGATTTTTAAGGACAATGTAGTTGACTCCAAATATCTATAATAATGTTGAAAACGATGATATGACAATTTGTATAATGCTTTCAAATAAACTTAAACACATCTTAGAAATGTTGTTATTCCCACAAATGAGAAAAATCAAGTTAACTTTTAGCTTTCAACTATTAAAATATAAAATAGATATTTATAAACAGTTATGTTAATAATCCTTTAAAACTTCACATATAACAATCTATACCACACTTTAAATTATCAAATTAGCTTCACATTATGGGCAGTGCTAGTAATTTCAAAGAGGGACCCAAAGCAACCAATTACCTCATTCTCAACCAACCATAAAATGCCGATCTAACATTGAAATTATAATTTTGTATACCTTTAAATAAACAAATATGCTCTCTTTTTTTTCAATACACTACATCAGAAACAAAAATCAAAAGCATTGGAGACAAGTCATAGTGCTAGTAATTCTGTTTAAATCCATGGAAAAACTTGTAAAACGGGCATTTGCGTTGGGCTCAAAGAGGCTTCTTTTTTGGGGCACCATATGGGACCATAACTTGAACCCGACTGACTGAGTGAAGCTACATGATATGGACCAACATGTTCGCCATTTTCGCATGTGACTCACCCAAATTAACTTGGTAATTATGATGTGGACTCCCTGGCACAGACTATCTATCTAATTTATCATTTACTTAAAAATTGACTATGTATCTAATTTATCATTTACTTAAAAATTAAAATTAAAAAAATGTCAAATAATAATTAACCTAAAAAATCAACAAACCTTTATAAGAAAAGAGAAATGCTACTTTTGTTGCAAATAGACCACAATATGCAACATTCAACAAAATTGACTACACATTATGTAATTTTTAAAATGAAAACAGACTTGACTTTCGAAAAACAAATTTGTTGCACAAAAGGGAAAACTCTGCTTGTGCTTCCTACAAGTTTATTGTTCAATGAAAACAACCAACAATACGTTAAAACTATGAAAAAAATGCCCATAAAAGCAAAGAAAACTTCTGCTTCAAAAACCTACGCTTTCCATTCGTCCAAGATGGATCACAATATTCTAAGTTTAAAGTTCAACAAAATTGACTGCACATATTCCTTTTTTTAATATGTTGTTTTCAGCACAAAAAGACAACACATTTGAAATTCAAAGAAGAAATTAGCAGGAGAGGAGAAAAACTCTGGGTCGCAAGTTCGAATCTGAATCCCTTTTAGGTAGAGGTTAATAAAATCATGGAACGAGTGAAAATTAGCTAGATCAAGATCAAGAACAAGAACCTGGAGAGTGGGAAAAACATATTTCGGATCCGTGTGTCCAGAGTCATAGGCTATGAGATTGAGTTAATGAAGTCATAGGCTGCGAGATTGAGTTTGCTACAGAGAAACCAGGTTCCAAGGCCCACTACGAAGTTACCGTTACGGAGCTAAAGAAGTTGAAATTACAAATGAAATTACAAAGTTATCTACACTATGTTTATTGGTTATAATTATTTTTATATCAAAAAGTTAAACCGTTGCACAAATCAAGATTCGATTGACAGTTAGAACAATGAAATCTAATGGCTGAAGAATTCTCAATCCTCTTACAATGAGTCTGATGGTCAACAATAGTACACAGTGGCAGCTAGGGGAATTATTTTCAAAGAAAAACGCCTTAAGGCGTAATAAATGGAGATTTCTTATTTTACCAACAACAAAAAATGTTATACACTACTTTAATGTTTGGATTGACCATAATTTTAATCTAAATAAAATATGAATACTAAAATTTTATTACAAATTAATTTCATATGTAATATATTTATATAAATATTTGAATATATAAATTATCTTTCAAAATTATAAAATAGAAATTTAACAATATAATTTAAAAAATTATCAATAAAAATTGTAATACAAATTTGTGGAAAAGTGTAAAAAAATATCTATTAACAATACTTATAGACATATTGTCCAAAGAAAAAACTATCATTGGCCAAGAATGATTTTTCCAAAGAAGAAACTATGATTGACCATAATGATTTATCACAATAGTTTTATTTCAAAATTTATAAATAATGTTTAATACATTTAATTTCTTTTGAAATAAATAAATACTATATCATGTATTTATTTAAGTTTATTTTAAATTTTGATTTAATTTATATTAAAGGAAGTCATTTATGTAACTCAAATAAGGAAAATGCACAGATATAAATTAATACTCAAATTTACCATTTCCAAAACATGGTAAACCCACACCAAATACCCGCCAAATTAATGCCATTAAAACCATCCTTGTCCATGTTACTGACTAGATCAACTGTAAAAAAATTCTGAAACGTATTTAAATTAAAGATACCCTAACTATTTCAAAATATTTATATTAAAGTTTTGTTTCAAAAGCTTGACCCTCGAACTCCACTTGAAACTGTGGTTTCACTCTTGTTGTGTCATTATCTCATAGGGAGAAAAAGCATTGCAACTAAATTTGAATTCACAAACAAATGGTTTTATGCCATTCGATCTGAAAAAACTTTGATCCTACAAATGATATTTAATTGTTAAATATTGTGATCAGGCAACTGTATATGACGAGGAACTATTCTAGTCTTCTTGTTGTCTCGGGCCGCATTACTTGCAAGTTCCAGAACCTGCACAAATAAAAGATTCAAGTCAATCGCCACAGAGTCGAAGGGGCTAGACCAAGTAGTGAAAATAAAGAAAAAATATCGACTCAGCTCAGCTATCAGGTATTCAAGAACGATCGCAAGGTAAACAGGGGTGCCTCCACCCACCCATTTGACATACTTGTCGGCCTTGAGGAACCGAGCAATTATGCCATCGGGGAACTCGAGGCCAGCCTTACTGCTCTACGAGGTGGACTTCTTGGAACCGCCTGCTCCTCCAACTACCTTTCCCGACCCTGCCATGGATGATCAGGCTGCTAATGAACAACATAAGGTAGTATTTGGGCAATTGTGACTAGCGTGATCTCTTTGTGTTTAATCTATTTCCCTTAATATCATCATGATAATGGGACAAGAAACTTCAGAACCTATGGAAACAAATTATATAGGGTAAGTGAAAATTGCCTCATCAGCCAGAGCTGGGAAGTAGGTTTGGGTCAATGCCAATCTGTATCGAAACATTTTAAAATGAAGACTAGCTCATCTAAAATGGGAGTAGATAAGGAAAAAAAAGATCTCAAAGGGAAATTACTTGGGTCCTTCACAAGAAACAACATTCAAACAAGTCCCCTTTGCAATCATGTGGCAATAACAAGTCCAAAGGAAAAGGAAAATTCATTGATGACTATGCCTTATATAATCCCACATCCACACCTCTCACTTGGTCATCTGATCTTTATTTGAAAGAACTGTTAAATGTAAAAAAGAGGTTGGAGGTAGTAGAAGCTAAAGAGTAGGAAAGAGATTGTACAATCCATATAATAACAGTTGAAAACTAGACTTAGGTAGAAAGCAACAAAGTTCTGAAGGAGCAAGTGGCATTACTACAGGAAGCTCTCCTGATGGGG
This sequence comes from Pinus albicaulis, assembly GCA_034641835.2. Taxonomy (NCBI): domain Eukaryota; kingdom Viridiplantae; phylum Streptophyta; class Pinopsida; order Pinales; family Pinaceae; genus Pinus; species Pinus albicaulis. Next base: position 1,118,205,230 of record CM076574.1, read on the forward strand.
AAGACATAATGGCAATGCATGAAGGCGAAGGTGAAAAACATGAAGAAATTTGTAGTGGAGAATACAGAGGTGATGAATGTGAAACCATCCCAGGATAGGGGGAAAGTAGTTGCCCAAATAGACAACCATGAAGAGACATCAAGATAAGAAAGGAAAGGAGATTCTGCAACACTCCCCAAAACATGGGCTCAAGTTATTAGAAATTTTGCTAAGAGGGAAGGAGAAACAAACATTCAGGTTGACAACATGCAAGATAGAGAAAGAAAGGAAAGACAAGATAGAGAAACAAACATAATTATTAAAGGGGTGAAAGATTATGGGAAAAATGAATGTACTCTTGACCTTGCAAGAGACTTCTTGAAAGACAAACTGCAATGGCAAGGAAAAATATGACAAGCATGGAGAGTAGGTAATCTTAACAGTAAGAGAGCCAGGCCCATAAAAGTCATCATGCCTAGCTTGCATGATAAAGATTCTAAGAAAGAAGAAACTGTTGAGGGGTTCTCGATTTTTTCTAGAAGAAGATTTAATTGTAAGAGAACAAGAGGAAAGGAGGGGTGGAATGACAAAAGTTAGGGCAGCAAGAGATGAGGGAAAGAGAGCATGGATTTATAAAGGTAAAGCTGTGATAGCGCAATTTGGACCTCCTTCCAAAACAAGGCAGGAAAACGATAACAAAGAAGAGGCAGCAAACTCTTCAGCAAGAAATGAAGAAGCAAGGTCAGTACGGGAAAGCAAGGACAAAGACCCAACTGTGAGTCTTACATGTCAAAACAAATAACAATCAATTCGTACCCAGGTTTCCTTAAGATTAGTTTTTTGGAACTACAGGGGTTACCTATGGAGAGCAGGACCTGGGTTAGGCCCTATTGCGGAAGGTAGAGACATAATTTTCCTCATAGAAGGGCGCAAGACACCATTGTTTCAAGGGTAATGGAAGATAGCAGTGTGGAACAAGGAAGCAGGGAATCACAAAGGGCACAGGGATATCATGGTATTAGTGAGAGAAAAAGAAGGTTGTTTCATTCAGCTAGAAAAAGAAGACCCAAATAAGCAATTTGTTTGGCTTAAAATATCATAAAATGGAAATCACATCAGAATTGCAGCAAACTATTTTGCGTCGCAAGTTTCAAAAATCTACAAAAGTAGAGGGCTTAACCATAAATATCCCTTTGCAGGCTTAAAAGTAGATATTGTAATATATTCTTAGCTAGGTGAAGTCTTTATAGTGGGGGGTTTCAATGCTAGAACTGCAGGTGAACAAGCTAGCATTATTTGTTGTAAAGAAGACTGTGACCCTATCTGGCTTATAGAAGAGAGTAATCATCAATGCGAAAGAATTTCAAAGGATAAAGGTTGCAATCTCTTTGGAGAATAATTTCTTACGCTGTGTGGGGCTTTTGATTTAGTCATTTGAAATGGTTTGACTAGATGGGAAAAGTCCGGTAATTTCACTTGCAATACTTACAATGGAGCAAGTGTAGTAGATTATGTAATTTTCTCACATAGTTTGTGTGAGACAATGGAGGAAGTGTTGATAGGAGATCAAATTTGGGACTTAAAATCCAATTTATTTAAGTTTATCTTGGACCAGAAAGAAGCAATTAGGTTCAAAAAATTACTGTGTTCAACAAAATCCCCCAAAGGGCAGAATTCTTTTGACTCCAGAGAATTGTAATACCTTCAAAATAACACTAGAGTGGCTCTTCAAGAAGGAGGAAATCTCATTTCATGGCCTTCATAGTCACGAATTAACACATTTAATTCAAAGCGCACTTGCTGAGTGCAAAAGAGAAAAAATTAAGAAGTCTGAAACATATTTCTTTTTGGTTAATGCTTGGTTTGACGAGGAAAGCAAAAAGGCAAGGAGAATGTGGAAGGAATCAGATAAGGATAACATAAAACTCAAAGCTTACAAGTAGATATTAAGAAATAAAAAGGCTAGAAGAGAAGAACTAATCTTCCTTGGGAAAAATAACCCCAAATTATTCTGGAAGGAGCTCCAATTGAAAAAGGTGCAAATTGAAAACAACATTGCATCTTCTAAATGGTTCAACTATGCAAGACAACTTTATGAGAAGGATACCAAGGTTGACCCTCCTCCCTTGGTCGACACAGACACAAAACTATTCACGGTGTAAGAGCTAAAGATGGGTATCAAGAAGTTAGGTGCTAGAAAAGAAAAAGACTTAGCTAAACTCCAAGTAGAGTATCTAAAGTGGGGCTTAAAAATTATTTCACCTCACATCGCAAAAATTTTCAACAACATCATACACCAGGGGTTTCCCACAGATTGGATAACTAGTATGGCAATACCTATTTTCAAGGGTGGTGACGTCAATAATCCCTCCAATTATAGAATTGTTACACAGTATTTTGTCACCGTCCCTGCAATCCCTATCCTGAACATTGGAGGACCATTTCAGTGACCCTTGTGTATTGTCATACATTTCCATAAATGTCATTTCACCCCTGGACATGTCAGGAACATAATATTTTTTGATCATTCCTCAAGTAGACCATCAAAAACCTATGATTTTGGGTCAGCGCTGGTAGGTAGTTATGTCCTCGCGCCCATGAACAAATTAACACTGAGCCTCGCGCCAATCGTCACTTTTTCTCAGAAGGGCACCCACGTTGAGTTGCTTTTGGAATTTTTTTTAAAATAGAAACAAAGCTTCTATGGTTTAACAGCTTTGTGAGTGGAGTCATGGTTGTTTGTTCAACTGGATCAAGTTGAGTTTTTCCCTTTGGCCTATTAGTTCCTATAAATGTGAAACTCCCCAAAGGGATAGACCTCTCCTCCACCTTATGTGGATCCCAAGCCTCCTCCTCCTCTCCTCTAAATTATTCTTCCTCACATTGATTCAACTAGCTGAAAATTCATTAGACATAGCTGGTGTGTTGAAGAGAGCATGGGAGACCCCATTGTTGTGAGAGAGAGTTTAAGCCCACTGCCTCATCAATCCGATTGACGAACGAATGCTTGAGACGTGCCTGAATGAACCCGTCGAAGGATATCTACAACGTCAAGGCATAAGGTTGTAAACTTATTTTTCATATATCAATATTACATGACTGGTTTCTGATTCCAACTTTGTTTCCATTTGTATTCGAAGTGTTTAACTCTCCTTGACTAGTTGAATAGTTGTAGATGAATATATATGTTTGTACATTGTCAACGTTTGTTTGATCTTTATTCAGGTGCATGGACATCATCACCAACGGAGCGCAAGGCGTGAAGACAAAGATCGAAGGATCGTTGCCACGTGCCACGACAAAAGCATTGGACTAAGGTAGGATATCTGTTCCAGTCCATATTTCATTTACAAGGTAGGAATTTAGGAATTTAGAGTGTTCCCTTTTTTCTAGACCCACCCTAGGGTTAGAGAGATCTCTTCTCTCCGCGGAGTGGATTTTCCTGCTCAACAAGTTGGCGACCATACTGGGGAGTTTCCTTTGAGTTTTTCACACTTTTAGGTTTTATTCATTCGAAAAGTTTAGTCGAACAATAATTTCCCTGTTTGTTCCTATGTTTTTCATCAATTAAAATCTTTTAGTTTTTTCTTGAAGTGGTGAGTCTGGTCCTGGTTAGGGGAATTTTTTTATTTTTATTTTTCATAAATCGACACTTTTATTTGTCTAACAGTCATGCCCATCAGGCCAATTAGTGCTAGTTTTCGGCTATACAGTCGCGCCCATCGGGCTTTCAGTGCTAGTTTCAACCCCAAAAGTTGCACCCATTCCTGTATGTGTGAAAAATTAAAGTTTTTTCCCCAAGCCTTTCACCAGTGTGTCTTTCCCTTCTGGTCCTTTTCTTTTTATGATTCACATTTTCTCCCCTTCATTCAAGTTGGTTTGATTGGCTCATTGGCTTGGTTTTTGGTTTTTTTTTTTTTTTTTTTCCTTTCTGTTGGGAAGTGCATCCTAACATCCTAGGTTTTTCTAAGATTGTGCATCAATTACCTAGTTGCATGCTTCGCGGGACATCGCCTTACTGATTGAGTCAGTCTCCTTGCTTGGTCAGCCATCTCTAGTTGATTGCCTTCTGCTTTTTGGTTGATTGAGTCATCAAGTCTCAAGTTTTTGTCCGAGTTCATTTGGTTCGCTTGTGAGCATAGATTACATTGCTCATTGTTCAGCTGAAAAGTATTCTTTGTATGATTTCTTGATGTAAAAGGGAATGAATGCCTTGTTTTGAACCCACGCTTTAGAAGTCCTCTTCGTGCTTGAACTCATATGTCTTGTAGCCTTCTAAGGAATTTCGTTAAAAAGTGTTCAAAACAATATTGTATTCTTAATGTTTAGTTGCATCCTTTTTGCATTAAGAAATTTGGCATTCATTTAGTTTTCCTCTCAAAGTTTGCTTTTCGTTAAAATGCATTAGATCAAGTTGCATTGAAAAGTCATGTTTGAAAATTATCATTGAACTTAGATTACATTCTTTAATTATTGAAAACTAAAGGCTGCATTGAGTGCATTCTCATTCATTAAAAGAATGCATTAAGTAGATTCTCATTTCATCGAAAAATGCATTGAGTGCATTCTTATTCATTCAAAAGAAAAAGGAAATTGTGCATAGATTACAATTACATAGTTTTCAAAAAGAGAATTTTGCATAGGTTACATTGCATAATTCACATCTTTGAATGTTTTAGATTACTTTCGAATAGTGAAAGTCATCTAGTTGGGAAAAGATTCATTTGCAGTATTATTGTTTGTTGCATCATTCTTTGAGACTCTTCCCTTAACTAGATAGCATTCATCAAATTGAAATATTTCTTTTCTCATATAGCTGCATATAGAATATTGTCAGATGACAGTAGTAGGGCCTTGGACTTGAAACCTAATTCAACATAAACCATTAAAATTTATTCAACCAATCTAAGGAAGCATTGAAACTTAACGCTCACATTTACAGGTCTAGGCTAGTGACGTGTTCCGACATCATTAAACCTAGCAGTTGTCGCTCGCAATCTTGCATTAGACAGCATTAGTACAAACTTGTGCTCCCCGTACCATCGTGTATATAAACGGAGACCCTCATAGGTTGCAATCCTTTATCCATATGAAGTCAATTATGCTGCCCTATAACAGTGATACACCGAACACAGCATTCGGGGAGACTGCCTGCCCGTACGTTAAGTCCTTGGTCATTTCTCTTTCATTTGATCACCAAGGTGTATATTGCAGTTCACAGTAGCATGGTACACCCTTTTTCATAGAGTTCATGAGTAGTCATTTTCATCTTTCTGTGACTCTTTAAAATTTTAAAATATCATCGAGCACTTGTCCTTTCGAGCTCGTTCAAACTAAAAGTGACTAGAGTCACCTTTTGTCCTTTTCTCGACTCTTAAAACATGAAAAGGCAAAGTCTTGTTTCAATGTTATAAAATTAATTGCCAGTGAAATATTCCTCGTTAGAATTTTATTCCTTAGTCATTCTTTAGGGTGATATTGATGGTGATAGCTCCTTAGTTTCCCAACCAAGGAATCCCCTCGGATGGGAATCCTAGTCCTTTTCCTTCTTTTGGGAATGTTGGAGCTCCTTATATGGCAACATTATCCCTCCCGGGATTAACCATTGGTATTTCGGTTTGGTTATTTTCGACTCTTGTGGTTTCGAACATTCAAACTACTTCCCAACCAAGATCTCCTCTACCTGAACCGTCTCAACCTCATGTTAATCTTAAGGTTGACCCCTCACCTTCTTCGCCTATTTCTTCACCTCGTTCTTCCTCTTCGCCTGAAAAAATTCTGGATTCTAGTAACCGGGTGACTAAGAAGAAGAAGAAGAAGTTGAAGAAGAAGGAGGAAAGTAAGCTAGGGGGGAATTCAACAACTATTGCTACCCATGCATCTAATATCAAGAAACCTCCCACTCTGTCTCGCAGAGTCAAATTTCCTTGAAAGTTATGTGAGGGTGACCACCTTCCTCGTGATTGCCCTGGTATTCCCAAGGTGTTAGAAGTGTGGTCAATTTCCCCGATTCATCCCTCATCATCAACCTCTAGACATCATGCTGATGATGAGCCTTCAGCTAGAGATGATAAGACTCATAAGAAATAGGTTAAAATAAAATTTCCTTGTAGGTTATGTGAAGGGAACCATCCCATTCATCTTTGTCCTTATATGGATTAAGCTTCTAAAGTATTGGATACCCTTTTTGCTTCTGAGTCTTGACTTCCCGTCGATTACCGGAAGTTTTCTTCGAGTCCTCCAATAGTTGATCAACCCATTGATCAGGATTCATCTCTGGTCAATTCCACTATCTCTGAAAGTCAGTCTTCTAAGTCCATTCCCGACCAATATTTGGTTGAGAAAAAGTTTGACCTGATTCCATCTATAGTTCATCAGGTATTTTGTGTCGAGAGTGGATCTCATCCCAGTCATGTTCTTTTTGTTTCCTCTAATTCCCTGGGATCGGAGGGCGATCCTCTCGTTTCCATGATCCAGGAGGGTGATCCTCCGACTCCCGTCGCCACAGTTCCAGAAAGCGAGCCTCCTTCTCTCATTCCCGAAGTTAAGGAGGATGGTCTTTCCACTCTCGTAACTCAAGGGGATAATCCTCTTATCTCTATGACACACCCTCCATGTAGTTTGGTCACTTCCTTTGATTGGAGTCGATTTACGGGATACCATCTTCCTTCTTACATGCCATTTGAGATCACTTTACAGGCATGAAATATGGTCATATCAGGCATGATTATAGATGAAGGCACCTTGGTTAGTATTCTGTCCTCAACGACATGGCAATATTTTGGTACTCCGCAGCTTGTGCCTGTTATTCATAATCTATTGGCTTTTAACAGAGGAACAAGTCAACCATTGGGGATCCTTCCGAAGTTTCCCATTACTTTGGGAGGGAAAACCACCTATATAGATGTGATGGTGGTCCAAGGCCCCTTGTATTTTAATTTACTCTTAGGGCATGACTATACTTATGTCATGGGAGCACTTGTCTCTTCTCTCTTTCGTGGGATCTATTTTCCACATGAAGGTCGGATTGTGACCATTGATCAACTTTCATTCTTTGGTCCTTATGTGACATCTGGTCTACCATCATCCCTTCCTGGTTCTTACCTGTCAGTGGTGTCTTCCCCACCACATGTCAATTATGTGGCCACCTGTTCCATGTCCGCGTCCACTGATAATTCAGTCAATGAGGTAGTACACAATGTACTGGGGGCATTGAATCCTAATTTCCAGAGTGTTATTCTCCCGTTGGATGAGAAAATATTCGAAGCCATGAATTCTTATTCATCATGAAATAAGCTTCTATCGAAGCATAGTTCATTTTCTTGTGTCAAGCTCCTTAAAAATGAAGCAAGCTCGTTGGAGCACAGTTTGTTTTCTTGTGTCAAGCTCCTTAAAAAATGAAACAAGCTCTTATGAGGAAAGTTCGTTTACTATGTCAACCTCATTAACAAATGAATTAGGTTATGAGGATAGTTCTTTTATTGTGTCAACCTCGTTAAAAAATTAAACGAGTTCCCTTTTAAATTTGAGACTTTGATTAGGTCTCGTAAAATCCAAGTCGAGTCTTTCGCCTGATCTCGTAATTTAACCTTCATTCCATCCACATATTAGTAACTCGTAGTATACTCAAGTGAATGCCATGACGCTAGGGGGCATGTACCTCAGATTGAGTCATCATGCTGGGGGCATGCAACTTATTTCAAGCATAGTTTGTTTCTATTTCAATCTTGTGTAAAAATGAAACCGGTTTCAAGCATAGTTTTCTAACAAGTTTCAAGCTTGTGTAAAAATGAAACCAATTCCAAGCATAGTTTTCCATGTTTTCAAGCTTGTGTAAAAATGAAACCAATTCCAAGCATAGTTTTCCATGTTTTCAAGCTTGTGTAAAAATGAAACCATTCTTATTTTACCTCTCGTGATTGCCATTTTTTCAACCTGTTTTTCCAGATGAGCCTTGGTTTTCTCATTCCATCGTTACCATCTACTCGGCCGATCTTATGCCCTCACTTGATTGTTTTACCCATTCCCAAGGAACCACTGCAATGAGTGGTCTTGTTAGCCAGCCTCACGTTCTTTACCTATTCTCAGTAGTTCCACCATCACTAGAACCAGTTGCTACTCTTAATACCACTCGTTCCTCTGGGAGGAGTCAACTTTCATCTCTTTTCTGACTCTTAAAAATCGAAATGGTTGTCGAGACTCTTGTTGTTTTCAACTCGTTAAAGGTTTCGAAACGTCATATGCCTAGTATACATTGACCCCTTTTTTGGGCTGGGATAAACTATTTACGAAAAAGGAATACGTTAGCCAATCGCGACTAAGAGGTTCTCTCATATTTTGTTTTCTACATTTTCGGATATGAGGGACTATTTACGAAAAGGGCCTTTTGGAGTTTTCTTTTTTAATCTTTTCAAACTCTCTAAACATGAAAATATGTCGAGTTTTCCCTTTTTCAAACTCATTAAAACTAAGTGACATTGGAAATCGTCACTATGACGTTACCGAGTTCCTCCTTCCTAGGGCTCATAAAATGTACTACGATGGATTTATCTAAAGGACAAACTTACATGACAAGCATATGCTATCCCCTTCAAGATTTTTTCCAAAAATAATTGGGGTACTCGCCAGAAATGGTGGGGGAAAATGGAACTAATTCTCAGTTGTGTCGACAATATGTCACTCTTGAACATGACACTTGTTTGCAGTTCGTGTCGGGTTGGGGACATCCCATATTCGTCATTTTTCCTCCATGGGTTTGGGTTATCCTTTTTGACATCTCATCTGCTCTTTACCTCGTCACCATGACCTTAGATCCCTTGATTTCAAATACTGCCAAATTCGGAAGTCGTGTCGCCAATATGTTCATGAGAAGTTCCTTCTGCAGTTTTCAACCCCTGACCCTCTGTTCAGTCCTGATTCACTATCATCTTATTCCTCTATCTCGTGTCGATGATGTGGGAAACATTATGGCCCTCCTTCGACTGGTCACTTCCTGTCGACTTCAGCCCATTATCCAAGAAGTTGGTCTAGATACTCCCTTTTGGTACCTTGGAGCTTGCATGCCTCACTCGAAATTTCTTCGCATTAGATGACAGGTTCTCATCATTGGCCCTTGATCAAGTGATTTCGCGGGTGTTCAACTCCAGCTCATTGTTCACATTCTGTGGATTGTACTAGTAGTACCTTGAGAACCATTTTCATTATTGGTGGTCTCTCTCGCGCATGCTAACAACGTTCATCATTGGCTGGTAATCAGGTGATTTTCTTGCATGTTCGACTTTAGCTCATTCATTCACATGCCTGAATTTGTACTTTTTCGAGTCGAGACGGAGTGCAAGACCCTGGGTTTTGTTTGATAAAATCCAGGTTATGGGAAAATTTGGTTTATCATGACTATACGCATGGCACTTCTGATTGGATGGCTACGACCATACCTGAGTCTATTTGATGATCCTTTTCATTGGATGGTTGCATCCGTACATTGGATCTTATTACATGCTCTCTATTATGGATGGATGTGCCCATACCACATATTCATGTATCAGAGATATCAGTTGTATTTGATCTTACAAGTCTTCTGACAATGGCATTTTGGTTTGCTCATGTTCTCGTAAAGAATTTCCCCCTCCCTCTCTATTGGACATCATGCTTTAGGGGGCATCTGTTACACAGTATTTTTTCACCGTCCCTGCAATCCCTATCCCGGAAATTGGAGGACCATTTCTAATCCAGGTGGATTAAACAGGTACAAGTACAAATGGCTTGAGTACAAGGCTCAAAATTCAAAGTGTTTGAAAGTCTCTCGAACGAGGTTCAGGCTGTGGATCTCATCATTCTGATTCCAACAGTGGGGACGGAACTCAATTACGAGTCTGTATGAAGAAGCTAGGAGCAGTCAAAGTTCGATGGTTGACTTGGTGATGTGGCAGCTTAAGGAGGCAAAATTTTTGCTAGAACCCGGCAACTGGATTCCGGCCAACCTAGTCGGATTCCAAGCGAATTTGTGGGATAGTTAAAACGTCTCCTTCGGTCAAAAATTCTGAGATTTTAAAACAACCAATCTTACTTATTATAGCAAAAAAATAAATAAAAATAATATATATATATATATATATATATATATATATATATATATATATATATATATATATATATATAATGGAGGGTGGGCCATGACCCTCGCCCTCCCCACTCGTTAACTATAAAATCAAATATTATAAATGGGGGTCGGCAACGGTCGTGACCCCGCCACTGACCACCCAGTCGTAATAAACTACAACAACATTGTTAAATGGGGGCGAGGGTTGTGAACCCCACCGCCACCCAAGCCATTAACTCATCGCACATTGCATACACGGAGCCAACGACGGGAGAGATGAGGGGGTGGGACGCCCAATGGGGACCCAGCTTCCAACCACATCAAATAAATGTGGATTTAAAATAGATTTTGGCCTTTAATTGGAGGGGTCAGGGTTTGACCACCCGACCTCCTCCCAAACATTTCGGATCACCAACCACTACGCCAAACAAATTGTTTGTAAAATCCGCCAACACTTCATTAATTAAACCATCATTTTGCAGTGCGCCTAATGAAAGACAGAAGCGGGCACGGAAAACGAGGTAGTGGAACCTTGAGTAGTGTGCAGGAGGGGGCAGAACTATGATCTAAGCCATTTTTCCAGAGGGGTTAGATTTTCACTTTTTCAGATTGGGACAAGTTTTATATGGATTCTGCACTACTTGATGCCACAAATACAACGATGCTGCCCATTTTGTCATTAGAGGTCTGCAATTTTCAGCCAATTTTATATTGGGCAGGTATAAGGGTGTAATTCCTCATTTTGTACTTGTATTTTCATTTTTTCCATTTAATGAAAGCAGGGCCTCCCCACTATTTGAGCAGGGCCCGAAGACGTAGTCCCTCCTGGACCAACTCCAATATCAACTCTATGTCTTCGTGCAGGATGTTAATTATTTCCCTCTTTTTTGTTTATGCCTTTAAAGTTTTTTGTTTAAAGCTACAATTTTCACATGTAATTCTTTCATACATCTCAAGCAAAAGATTTTGGATCAATTTTAGTAACCCCTGTGTACTGTCATACATTGCCATAAATGTCATTGCACCCCTAGACATGTCAGGAACATAATCTCTGTTGATCATTCCTCAAGTAGACCCTCAAAAACCTATGATTTTGGGTCAGCGCTGGTAGGTAGTAATGTCCTTGCACCCATAAACAATTAACACTGAGCCTCACGCCAATTGTCGCTCTGTCTCAGAAGGGGACCCACGCTAAGCTGCTTTTGGAAAGTTTTTAAAAATAGAAACGAAGCTTCTATGGTATAACAGCATTGTGAGCAGAGTCATGGTTGCTTGTTTGACTGGATCAAGTTGATTTTCTCCCTTTGGCCTATTATTTCCTATAAATGTGCAACTCTGCACAGACTTTCTATTCTTAGGGATTCAGGCTCTCTTTCCATAATTTTCTGAACATGGAAGAATAATTACTAATAGCTGTGTTGAAGAGAGTAGATAATACCCCACACAGAGAGTGAATAATTAAATTTTTTAAAGCTGTGTGGTTTTTTTTTTTTTTTTTTTTTTGAGGTCTTAACTGTTTCCTGCTGGATTCATGTAATGCCTTGTATATGATTTGCTGTTTAGAATGCTGATTTTGTAATTTTGGCAGGAGGTGAAGACAACACAGTGACGCCTCATGGCTACTAAAAAAAAAAAAAAATCATTGGAATGAGGTAGGATATTTGTTCCAATCCATATTTCATTTACAAGCTATGAATTTAGGAATTCAGCACATTCCCTTGTTGCTAGACCCACCCTAGGGCTAGAGGGATCGCCTTTTTCCACAGAGAGGATTTGCCTGCTCAACAAGAACCATAATGATAAACTCCTTGTTTTCAAATTTATTTGGAAGCATGTTAGAAAAGAAAATCAGCAAGTGAGCAGAAGAAAGAGATAAATGTGCTAAAGGGCAAGCAGGTTTTAGACCTAAACATTCCACAATTGATCATTGTATAACTTTAAGGCACATCATTGAAAAAGTTTGGGAAAAAAAGGAAGAATTTTTTTGTTTCTTTGTTAATTTCAGAAAAGCTTTTGACACGGTTCCTAGGGATAAGCTTTGGCACAGAATGGAGGAACTCGGGGTTCCCAAGCATTTGAGAACAGCTGTGCATAGGCTGTGAAGAGGTGAAAGTCAAAATTATAACTTCAACAGGCATTTCTGAAAGTTTTAGAAGCGATATCGGGGTCAAGCAAGGTTGCCCATTGTCTCCTACCCTTTTTGGTTTATATATTGACAAGCTTGAAGAGTGGCTAAATTAGCAAGGGGGTGACAATATCCATTTGGGCAAGTTCATTATAAGGCTTCTTTTGTACGCATATGACCTTATACTGATTTCTAAATCGGCTCTTGGTTTGCAAGAGCATTTACGTTCCCTTGAGCATTTTTTCAGAAGGGTGGGGATGCAATTCAATATTAGCAAAATAAAATTAGTGGTTTTTCTAACAAAAGAAAGCATAACCAACATAATTTATACTTTGAATGCAACATTCTGGAAGAAGTTACATACAACAAATACCTCAGAATTGAATTCAATAGAAATTTAAGTTGGGATGGTTGTAGAAATAAAATAACTTTAGGGAGCTGGAAAGCATTTTATGCTCTTCAAAACAGGGGTAGAGAGGCAGAGTCGTGGGACTGGAAAACCACTCTAACTCTTTTTGGGCTTCTAGTGATTCCGATTATTCTCTACAGTTGTGAACTATGGGCCATAAGCACAACCGAGATGTAGTGGAAACAAATTGAGAAAGTTCAAAAACGTTTGATTACAAACAAATTCAAAATTAAAAGTGCGGTTCCTTATGCTATCTTGTTAAGTGAAACATGGGCTGCTCCTATTGAAGCAATTGTTATGGTGCGAGTCATAAGATATTTCAAAAAAATCGAGCAAATGGAAGAGGGTAGATGGGCTAAGGTTGTGTTTAATGACAGATTATGCAAAACAAAGAAGAATTGGATGTGACAAAATAACAAATGGTTTAATAAATGGGGTATTTGCTTGAGAATGTGTCCTACAAATAGTAAAGAGATAAAAACTTTGTTTATGGATAAGTTCCAAAAACGTACTTGGGAGAAAGAGTCAGGGAGAAAGAAGAAGTACTACATTGAAGAGATTAACCCCTCTCATAATCATCGGCAAAAAGCATACATAGGGGCCAATATTTCTTGGAGATCTAAAATTATTATTGCTTAATCAAGGACTAATTATCATAAACTCCATTGTGAAACGGGGCGCTAGAAAAGACCAAAATAAATGTGGGAGGATAGAGTATGTATTTTTTGCTCTTCCAGAAAAGTGGAAACATAAAAAAAAATCATTTTAGAATGTGAGGCCTTCAAAGACAATAGGGAAAATTATGTAGGTATTATGGCAGCTAGCTCTTGGGATAACCTATTCAGCGAAGAATTTGTCAAGAAGCTAGGAGCATTTACTCTAAAACTCCACGGGAAAAGGGCCAAATACAAGAGCCAGATGGAGAAGCAATATGTCCCATAGGCTATTTTTAGCCTCATGGACATTAAAAATAATTTCTTTCTTTCTTTTAGCTGGGTGACCAACAAATTCCACAGAGTGTGTTTTGTAGATAAAATGCAAGCTAGTCCTGCTCAACTCCAATGCCTCAAAGTAAGAAATATATAAACCCTTTTTTTTTTTACATAGAATGACTTCTCTAACTCATGTGTTAAAATTATTTTTGTAACTGATAACATTGTGGATTTTCACTATTCCTTTTGTTTACCTTAAAAATATAACATGGGATTAAAGTTAATTTAGGAAGAAGGTTTATTAGTTAGATATTGTGCTCTCTATGTCGTCCGTGCATTCCACAGATAGTAAAGAGCTGATAGCTCTGTCAACAACTTATTTAGATAATTGGTCTTTCTTCCCTTTATAATTGTTATAAATGATGAATGACATTCATCTTCCTTCATGCGTGAAGTGAGTTGGTAAAAAACTATTTGAATTATTTTTAATGTATTTTCATGCTATATTTGAAAGATAAAAGTTAACACTATATTTGAAAGATAAAATTTAACTGTAATAATTAGAATAAAACAATTGTAAAGCTAGAAATGTGATCTCGGCATAATATTAGTAAAAAGAATTGTAATATCTATGTGTAGTGGCCAACCCGAAAACTCCTTATCCATAAAAGACAGTACCTTTCGGTGTTCCCTTCCACTATCTTTCTTTGCCTTTTCTAAATTATACATAAAAGACAATACGTGATATTGTAATGCAGAACTGAAAAAACGACAATATCAATAAATACTCCATGGCATGGTATAAAATGTCCAAGATTAATTGGAATAAAAAATTAAAAAAAAAAAAACTAAGATAATTGTGTGCCAAATCATAGAGATCCCATATAGAAGGCACTTTGGTACTAAAAAAAGCAGTTAATATAAGGGATATGCGAGAAAACGAGAGATGTTCTAGAAGATGCAAAAGTTGAACTTACAGATAGTCGTTGTTCAAGTCTTTCCAACGGTTATGTTGCCTGGGATCGCAGGAGGTTGCACGGATTCGAACCAACGTATCTGGAATATGCAATCCACTGGAAACTTACAGAACCGTCTCGTTCAATAGTTTTCAGGGGCGTTGGAGACCATGCCGCCGAAATCAAAAGAGAAGGTTGTTGAATAGAAACATAGGTTAAAAACCAACTTGAAGGCAAGTCCATTTCAGAGTCAAGCACACAACAATAGGAAAACAAAAATGAAAAATTGGAATTTCAAATCTGGGCACAATAAATTCTTCATCCTAAAAAATGCTCAAACATTCATGTATATATGAGCAATTCAAATCACATAAATAAATAAATAAAAAATGACTTTCTCTTAAACATGTCAGTTTACTAGTCGATAGGCCTACTTGCTCTAAATTGAATTCTATGCTCATCTCCTGTCAATTCACATAGCCTTCCCATTAAATGCAGGCATAGGTAAACAAGTAATGGCATGTAAATTTATTTTTCCTAGTCATGTAGAATTACGCTGAACTTGATATGATTGCAATCATTAATGTTTGTGTAAGACATGTATTTAGTAATACAGAGTTAGTGATGGCTTGTTAACATAAATTTAAATCACCAAGCAACCGCCACTAGATTTAACTCTTGCCAAGTTCAGGAATTTGGAGGTCGTTTTAAAGTTTAAACCATGGATTGAAGTTTCCACCATAAATTTGAAGGGACTACCATGAATTGACCTATTTTCTAGACTAAGAGTTAATGATTCTGGCATGGTTATTTATGCTTTTGGTCGAGCTGGAGCTCAAGCCATGCGAATAGATAAGATCTGACTTTGTTGTAGTAATTCATTTCAACGGCAGTCTAGTGATCTATTCACTGCAGCGAGCTTTTTAGTGTAGACCCCAACTTTACTATCCCCAAGGCTTCAAGTATCTCCTCACTACATTCTACAACAGATGGCAACCTCTTAATGGTAATGGATAGAAAACAACCGACAACCTCTCAGTGGCTATGGACAAACAATGAAAAATGGAAGAGTATCACTCCCTTAAAAAACGCCTTCGGCGTAATAAGCCCAACTAAGACTTACATCAATGAGTGTTCCATGGAAAACAACATGACATAGTTGTTGTTTCTTTTATTTAATTGTTGTAGGGACCAAAGTCCTTGGAGTTGGAGGTTGTATGCATTGTAAATTCATTTATAAGATAATAAAAAAGGAAAAGGAAAACACATTGTATTATGTAAATTTGTCTATATAGATGTATGAGTTTATTTAGGTTTTTAATTTTTAAATATATAATAATAAATTTATTATTAAAAATGAAATGACAATGAGTTTATTTGGTTTTTTAATTTTTAAATATATAATAAGAAATTTATTATTAAAAATGAAATGAAAATGGCAAAGAGATTAAATTAAATCTTGATTTTTATCTTTATATCAATATTAACAATAAAATAAAATTCAAACATTCTAAAAATTAATATTTTAATACCAATATAAATATATAATAATTTATTTTAGTATTATAATATTTCTACACTACTATATAAATATATAATAATTTATTTAGTATTATGATATTTTTATAATATGGTAAATGTAACGATACTCACAATTCAATGATTTGGATTTTGGCTTTGGATAGACTAAATGCTCTTGTAAAAAAGTTCAATTTCCAGATTATGATTTGGATTTTGGCTTTGCATAAACTAAGTGCTCTTGTAAAAGCTCAATTTCCAAATTCTAATACATTTAGGGGAAATGAGTAAATAGCCTTTAGGGTTGTTGGATTGCAGCCAAGTGGAATAATCTAGTATATCCAACAAAATTAGGGTTTTTGAAAGCTTTGTAGATTGAAAATCCTCGTTGAGTCAGCACCATTTCCAGTGATTCACCTCGATAAGTACGGGCTCATTGTAGTAAATTATAAGGATGGTGAGACATATAATTGAAACTCTCAATTGATTTCTCAGTGATTGATTGTGATTTCTTACTGAATGTTTACTCCAAGGATTTTTGATTCAATTGTGTGGGTTTTGTTTTACCGGTCCAGCGAGATGTTATCGTCGGATCAAGAACAAACCCTACCCGAAATCTGGATACTCTCGGGGTGCTCTGGATCCCCAAATCCATACATACGATGTTGGTGCGAACAAAAGAGCAGTGAACGAGTGTCCTTTCTGTGTTCACCTAGTGATTTCGGAGAAAGAAAATGTAACAAACGATGGTTGTGGATTCGACACGTGGCATATGGATCCAGTGGTTGTGAATGCGACACGTGGCGTATGGATCCACTGGTTGTGGATGCGGCATGTGGCATATGGATCCAGTGGATGTGGATGCAACACATGGCGTATGGATCCAGGGGTTGTGGATGTGACATGTGGCGGATAGATCCGGTGGCTGGCATTGCGACACGTGGCTCATGCTGATGATGAGCCTTCAGCTAGAGATGATAAGACTCGTAAGAAATAGGGTAAAATCAAATTTCCTTGTAGATTATGTGAAGGGAACCGTCCCATTCATCTTTGTCCTTATATGGATGAAGCTTCTAAAGTATTGGATACCCTTTCAGCTTCTAAGTCATGTCTTCCCGTCGGTTACCAGAAGTTTTCTTTGAGTCCTCCAATAGTTGATCAACCCATTGATCGGGATTCATCTCTGGTCAATTCCACTCTCTCTGAAATTCAGTCTTCCGAGTCCATTCCCGACCAATCTTTGGTTGAGAAAAAGTTCGACTTGATTCTATATATAGTTCATTAAGTATTTTTCGTCGAGAGTGGGTCTCATCCCAGTCATGTTATTTTTGTTTCCTCTAATTCCCCGGGATCGGAGGGAGATCCTCTCGTTTCCATGATCTGGGAGGTTGATCCTCCGACCCTCGTCGCCATAATTCTAGAAAGTGACCCTCCTTCTCTCATTCCCGGAGTTTAGGAGGATGGTCATTCCACTCCCGTAACACAAGGGGATAATGATCTTATTCGTACGACACCCCCTCCATGTAGTTTGGTCTCTTCCTTTGATTGGAGTCCATTTACGGGATACCGTCTTCCTTTTTACGTGCCCTTTGAGATCACTGTACATGCATGCAATATGGTCGTACCGGGCATGATTATAGATGAAGGTGCCTTGGTTAGTATTTTTTCCTCAACTACATGGCAAGATTTGGGTTCTCCGCAGCTTGTGCCTGTTACTCAGAATCTGTTGGCTTTTAACAGAGGAACAAGTCAACCATTGGGGATCCTTCCGAATTTGACTATTAATTTGGGAGGGAAAACCATCTATATAGACGTGATGGTGGTCCAAGGCCCCTTGGATTTTAATTTACTCTTGGGGTGTGACTATACTTATGTCATGGGAGTGCTTGTCTCTTCTCTCTTTCGTGTGATCTGTTTTCCACATGAAGGTCGGATCGTGACCATTGATCAGCTTTCATTCTTTGGTCCTGATGTGACATCTGTTCTACCATCATCCCCTCCTAGTTCTTACCTGTCGGTGGTGTCTTCCCCACCACATGTCAATTATGTGGCTACCTTTTCCATGTCCGCATCCATTGATAATTCAGTCAGTGAGGTAGTACACAATGTACTGGAGGCATTGAATCCTAATTTCCAGAGTGTTATTCTCCCATCAGATGAGAAAATCTTCGAAGCCATGACTTCTTATTCATCATGAAATAAGCTTCTATCGGAGCATAGTTTGTTTTCTTGTTTCAAGCCCCTTAAAAAATGAAAAAAGGCTCGTTAGAGCACATTTCGTTTTCTTGTGTCAAGCTCCTTAAAAAATGAAACAAGATCTTATGAGGACAATTCGTTTACTATGTCAAACTCATTAAAAAATGAATTATGTTATGAGGATATTTATTTTACTGTGTGAATGCCATGAAGTTGGGGGGCATGTACCTCGAATTGAGTCATCATGATGGGGGCATGCAATTTATTTCAAGCATAGTTTGTTTTTATTTTAAGCTTGTGTAAAAATGAAACCGGTTTCAAGCATAGTTTTCTAAAATGTTTCAAGCTTGTGTAAAAATGAAACCAATTCCAAACATAGTTTTCCATGTTTTCAAGCTTGTGTAAAAATGAAACCATTCTTATTTTACCTCTCGTGATTTCCATTTTATCAGCCTGTTTTGCCATATGAGCCTTTGTTTTCTCATTCCATCGTTACCATCTACTCGGCCGATTTTATGCCCTCACTTGATTGTTTTACCCATTCCCGAGGAACCACTGCAATGAGTTATCTTTTTAGCCAGCCTCACGACCTTTACTTGTTTTGAGCAGTTCCACCATCACTGAAACTAGTTGCTACTCTTAATACCACTCATTCCTCCAGGAGGAGTCAACTTTCATCTCTTTTCTAACTCTAAAAAATTGAAAAGATTGCCAAGACTCTTGTTGTTTTGAACTAGTTAAAGGTTGTGAAACATCATCTGCCCATTATACATTTACCCCTTTTTTTGGGCTGGGATAAACTATTTACGAAAAAGGAATACCTTAGCCAATCGCAACTAAGAGGTTCTCTCATATTTTTTTTTCTACCTTTTCGGATATGAGGGACTATTTATGAAAAGGGCCTTTTGGAGTTTTCTTTTTTCCTCTTTTCAAAGTCACTAAACATGAAAAGATGTCGAGTTTTCCCTTTTCAGACTCGTTAAAACTAAGTGACATTGGAAATCATCACCATGACGTTACCGATTTCCTCCTTCTTAGGGCTCGTAAAATGTATTAGGATGGATTTGTCCGAAGGAAAAAGTTACATGAGAAGCATATGCTATCCCCTTCAAGCTTGTTTCCAGAAATAATTGGGGTACTTGCCAGAAATGGTGCGGGAAAATGGAACCAGTTCTCAGTTGTGTCAACAGTATGTCACTCTTGAACATGACACTTGTCTGTAGTTCGTGTCGGGTTAGGGACATCCCATATTCGTCATTTTGCCTCCATGGGTTTGGGTTATCCATTTTGACCTCTCATCTGCTCTTTGCCTCGTCACCATTACCTTAGATACCTTGATGTAAAATACTCCCAAATTTCAGACCCATGTCGCCAATATGTTCAAGAGAAGTTCCTTCTGCAATTTTCAACCCCTGATCCTCTGTTCAGTCCTGATTCACTATCATCTTATTCCTCTGTCTCGTGTCGATTATGTGGGAAACATTATGGCCCTCCTTCAACCGGTCACTTCCTGTCAACTTCAACTCATTATCCAAGAAGCTGGTCTAGAGACTCCCTTCTGGTACCTTGGAGCTTGCATGCCTCACTGGAAATTTCTTCGCATTCGAAGACAGGTTCTCATCATTAGCCTTCGATCGAGTGATTTCGAGGGTGTTTGACTCCAGCTCATTGTTCACATTCTATGGATTGTACTAGTATTACCTTGAGAACCATTGTCATTATTGGTGGTCTCTCTCGCGCATGTTAACAACTTTCATCATTAGCTGGTAATCAGGTGATTTTCTTGCATGTTCGAATTCAGCTCATTCATTCACATGCCTAAATTTGTACTTGCTCGGGTCGAGATGGAGTGCAAGACCCTGGGTTTTGTTTGATAAAAACTAGGTTTCGGGACAATTTGGTTTATCATGACTATATGCATGACTCTTCTAATGGGATGAATGCGACCATAACTAAGTCTATTTGATGATCCTTTTCACTGGATGGTTGCGTCTGTACCTTGGATCTTATTACATGCTCTCTATTATGGATGGATGTACCCATAACACATATTCATGTATCATAGATATCAGTTGTACTTGATCTTACAGGTCTTCTCATGATGGAATTTTGGTTTGGGCATGTTCTCGTAAAGCATTTCACCCCTCCCTCTCTCTTGTACTTCATGCTTTAGGGGGCATCTGTTACATAGTATTTTTTCACCATCCCTGCAATCCCTATCCCGAACATTGGAGGACCATTTCTAATCCAGGTGGATTAAACAAGTACAAGTACAAATGGCTTAATTACAAGGCTCAAAAATCAAAGTGTTCGAAAGCCTCTCGAACCAGGTTCAGGTTGTAGATCTCGTCATTCTGGTTCCAATGGCACAAATGACACTCAATTACAACTCTGTATGAAGAATTTAGGAGCAATCAAAGTTCGAGGGTTGACTTGGTGATGTGGCAGCTTAAGGAGGCAACAATTTTGTTGGAACCTGGCCACCGGATTCCGGCCAACCTGGTTGGATTCTGGGCGAATTTGTGGGACAGTTAAAACGTCTCCTTCGGTCAAAAATCTTGAGTTTTTAAAACAACCAATCCTGCTTATTATAGCAAATAATAATATAATGGAGGGCAGGCCATGACCCCCACCCTCCCCACTCATTAAGTATAAAAACAAATATTATAAATGGGGGTCAGCAACGGTCGTGACCCCACCGCCAACCACCTGGTCGTAATACATGACAACAACAATGTTAAATCCCCACAGCCACCCAAGCCATTAACTCACCGCACATTGCATACACGGAGCCAACGACGGGAGAGATGAGGGGGCAAGCCGGCTAATGCAGAACCGACCCCCAACCACATCAAATAAATGTGGATTTAGAAAAATTCATGCAGATTTTAAAATAGATTTCAGCCTTTAATTGGAGGGGTCGTGGTTTGACCACTCGACCTCCTCCCAAACATTTCAGATCACCAACCACTGCCAAACGAATTTCTTGTAAACTTCACCAACACTTCATTACTTAAACCATAATTTTGCAGTGCACCCAAGGACAAAACGGCACCATGATCCGAGTCATTCTTTCGTAGGGGTCGATTTTCACTACTTCGATTGGGACAAGTTTATATGGATTTTTTATATGGATTTTGCACTATTCAACACCACAAATCCAACGTTTTTTCCCATTTTGTCAATAGAGGTCTGCAATTTTCAGCCAATTTTAGATTGGGCAGGTATAAGGGTGTAATTCCTCATTTTGTACTTGTACTTTCATTTTTTCCATTTAATGAAAGCAGGGCCTCCCCACTATTTGAGCAGGGCCCAGAGACGTAGTCCCTCCTGGACAAACTCCGATATCAACTCTATGTCTTTGTGCATGATGTTAACTACTTCTCTCTTTTTCCATTTATACCTTTAAAGTTTCTTATTTAAAGCTACAATTTTCACATGTAATTCTTTCATACATCTCAAGCAAAATATTTTGGATCAAGTGGTATCAGAGTAGGTGTTTGTAGATGTGAACTAAATGCTTGTATGCTAACTAGAAACAAACTACGAAGAGGCGAAGGGACGTTATAGTGTTTTGATCCTGAAGTGAGACGTGCACATCAGAGAAGGAACATGGGTGATGAAGATCGAAATGAAGAGGAGCTCAACTTCCGCAAGACCTTCTACACCATGGCAGATTGGGTTGAGAAATTGTTCTCTAGACTTGAGAAGGTAGAGAAAACATGGGAGCATGTTTCAGAAGGAGAAGGTTCAGCGCATGGAGGTGGTGGAGGAGACCCACCTCCTTCAGGAAATGAAATTCCTTCCTCCTCTTCTAACCATCATCATAAAAATTTTGGAAATGCAACTAATAAACCTTTCTTTAAGTTAGATGTAAAATTTGATCTACCCATGTATAACAGTATAAGTGATGCAGAGAAACTTAAAAAATGTATTATGTATCTTGAAATATACTGCAAGATTCAACGGATTATAGAGGACGAGGCAAAGATCTAGTTGGCTTCTCTTCGATTGAGTGGCACAACTCTCATCTGGTGGGAGAGAAAATTCCAAGGCAGCAGTAATTTGGGTAACCTTCTTTCCTCATGGTCAAATTTCATTGCTGCACTTAAAGATCAATTCTATCCCTTGGGTTATAAGCAAAAATCCTTGATGGAGTGGTAGTACCTAAGGCAAGGTAAAGGAAAAAACGTGCAAAGCTTCACCAAGGAATTTAGAAAACAAAAACTAAGTTTGGGAATTTCATTAGGTTCTCCTGAAGTTGTAACTAAGTACATTGGGTCATTACATAGTTACATAAGACATTTGTTATTGTTCTTTGAGCCTCCTACCATCAATGAGGCCAGTGTGAAGGCCATGCACATAGAAAGCATGGGGGCGCATGAACAAAGTGACTACCCAAAAAGGACTGCCATGGCCAAAAGAAGGGGAGAAAAGCCCTCTTGCACACATTGTGAAAAATAGGGAGAGGATGAAGAAAATTGTTGGAAGCTGCACCCTAAGTTGAGACCTGAGAGAAATGACAAAAATGGGAAGCAGAAGATCGTCACCGCCATACAACAAAGAAAATATTTTAAATATTCTAGATCCGAGGAAGATGAAAAGGTCGCAGTTGTAGGATTTGCATGAGGTCCACCAATCAGCCTGGGGTCTGATTCAGGTGATGAAATGAAGCTTACAACCTTAGGATCATGACAGAAGGACCCGTAGACTTGGGTTCCGATTCCGGGGATGAAACAAAAATATCAGTAGATAGTGTACCAAAGAATAAAAGGACACTTATTGTGGTGGAGTTCCAAGAACTTGAAGAGATTAACCAAGGCATCCAAGCAGAAAATGTTGAGCTAAGAATGCTCCTATAGGAAGAAAGGGAAGAAAAACAAAGGTTACTATGCCAGTTACAAGCTAAGGATGAGGCCTTGGAAAAATTGCGACATAATCAACCCAAGGTAAAATTCAACCCTTCAATTTCATGTATTTTTCATGATGATGGATTCGCTTCTTTTAAAAAAATTACTACAAGGATCGGGTCCAAATTGTTGAAGAATATGGGGTATCAAGGAAAGGGCCTCGACATTAATGGCCAAGGCATCATAAACCTCGTCAAAGTTGAGGAAATTCCGCCTCATGCAGGGCTTGGATACACCAAGAAGGAAGTGGGAGAAAGCTCCAAAACAACTAGTGACCTACTAACAACTGATGATGAGAGCACCTCCTCACACCTTAGTGAAAGTGATGGATTCATGGGCACTTCTTGAAGGCACGTTGGGAAGAGGCATTCCAAGACGACATGAAAGGTATGGAGGAGGAAGAATCATCACAACCAAAATGAACCTCAGGAACCTACATGTCAAACACGCCAGGATCAAAGAACACCCATACAGAGCCCTGTCCCTGAAGTTGTTCCACAGGCAGATCCTCCACAGGGGGATGATCCATTTACCTTATTAAGTAAAAGATGGTTCTTTTAGGGGTCTTAGTGTGATGGCCACATTTGTAAATCATACATTTCAAGTAGATGTAAATGTGATGGCATGTTTCCCATCACTTCAAAACGCAACGATGATGTTTTGGCCTTTCTTTATGAGTAGTTGAGATATTGGTTGTTTTGTTTTTCTTTTATGTAATCCTTGGGCAATGAGTGTGTGCCATAAACTCTTAGCAAGGAGGGGTGGTTGAGTCATGTGTGGTATGATTGAAAATGATCTACTCATTTCGTGTATAGAGGATTGAAAGTGTAGTTTGGAAAACAGTGTGCTGAGAGTGTTAATGCTTTTGGGGTCCAAAAGCTCTTTAGTGGGGAGGAATGATCCAGGTGGATTAAACGGGTTCAAGTACAAATGGCTTAAGTACAAGGCTCAAAAATCAAAGTGTTTAGAATTCTCTCAAACCAGGTTTAGGTTGTAGATCTCGTCACTTTGATTCCAACGACGCAAACGACACTCAATTACAAGTTTGTATGAAGAAGTTAGGAGCAGTCAAAGTTCGAGGGTTGACTTGGTGATGTGGCAGCTTGAGGAGGCAAAAATTTTGCTAGAACCTAGCCACCGAATTCCAGGCAACTTGGCCGGATTTCGGGCGAATTTGTGGGATTGTTAAAACATATCCTTCGTTCAAAAATCCCAAGTTTTTAAAACAACCAATCCTTCTTATTATAGCAAAAAATAAAAAATAAATAAATAAAAATATATAATGGAGGGCGGGCCATGACCCCCACCCTACCCACTCATTAAGTATAAAAAAAAAAATATTATAAATGGGGGTTGGCAATGGTCGTGACCCTGTCGTCGACCACTCAGCCATAATACACAACAACAACAATGTTAAATGGGGGCGTGGGTTGTGAACCCCACCGCCACCCAAGCCATTAACTCACCGCAAATTGCATACACAGAGCCAATGGGGGGGAGGGATGAGGGGGCGGGCCGCCGAATGCGGACCCGGACCCCAACCACATCAAATAAATGCAGATTTAGAAAAATGCATGTGAATTTTAAAACAAATTTCAGCCTTAAATTGGAGGGGTCGGGGTTTGACCATTCAACCTCCTCCCAAACATTTCGGATCACCAACCACTACGCCAAACAAATTGTTTGTAAACTCTGCCAGCACTTCATTACTTAAAACATCAATTTGCATTGTGCCCAAGGAAAGACAAGAGTGGGCATGGAAAACGAGGCAATGGAACCCTAAGCAGTGTGGAGGACGGGGCGGAACCATGATCTGAGCCATTTTTCCAAAGGGGTCAGATGTTCACTTTGTCAGACTGGGACAAGTTTTATATGGATTATACACTACTCGATGCCACAAATCTAATGGTACTACCCATTTCGTCATCAGAGATCTGCAATTTCAGCCAAGTTTAGATTGGGTAGGTGTAAGGGAGTAATTCCTCATTTTGTACTTGTACTTTCATTTTTTCCATTTAATGAAAGCAGGGCCTCCCCACTATTTGAGTGGGGCCCGGAGACGTAGTCCCTCCTGGATGAACTCTGATATCAACTCTGTGTCTTCTTGCATGATGTTAATTACTTCTCTCTTTTTCCGTTTATGCCTTTAAAGTTTCTTGTTTAAAGCTACAATTTTCACATGCAATTTTTTCATACATCTCAAGCAAAAGATTTTGGATCAATTTCAGTGACCCCTGTGTACTGTCATACATTGCCATAAATGTCATTGCACCCCTGGACATGTCAGGAACATAATCTCTGTTGATCATTCCTCAAGTAGATCCTCAAAAACCTATGATTTTGGGTCAGCTCTGGTAGGTAGTTATGTCCTAGCGCCCGTAAACAAATTAACATTGAGCCTCGCGCCAATCATCGCTTTATTTCAGAAGGGCACTGTTATGAAACCAGCTCCAAAAGTAGAAGAAAAGAGAAATCAACACCTTAGAAATAGCCACTTCGAGGGGGAAACCTCCAATACATTACATAAATGAACAATTCTTGGATGATACAAATGACCAAACCTCCTCTCTATATATAAGAGTCCATGGGGCCACAACGTAATCCTAGTGGGGCCACAATGTAATCCTAGCCGACCTAACAATAATAATGTAAGGGCACAATAATAACAATATAAATACAGTGGTACAATAAGAAATGTATAAGCATTAACAACAATAAGGGACTATACTAGTAATATAAGGACCTAACATGCTCCTCTCCTTCAAAAAAGTGTTGTCCTCAATGCTTGAGTAGCTCCGGTTGCTTCTATATAAAATTCTTATCCTCCCATGTAGAATCTTCAGTGGGTAAGTTCTTCCATTTGATGAGATACTCTGAAATTGATCTATTTCGTAGCTGTCGAGTTCTTGTTTCCGTGACTGCTTCAGGTTCCAATATGGTTTTTCCTTCCTCATCAAGTTCTGGCAATATTGTTTGAACTGGAAGTTTGTCCCCTATAACTTTTTTTAAGCATGAAACATGGAAAACTAGATGCACTCGCGAAGAAGCAGGAAGCTCCAATTTGTATGCCATAGTACCAATCTTTTGCAACACCTTGTAAGGACCATAGTACTTTGGCGATAATTTATTATCCTTCTTAGCTTGCTTTAGGGACATTTGTTTGTATGGTTGTAGCCGTAAAAATACCCAGTCTCCTACATCAAAACTTCTCTCGCTGCGATGTTGATCTGCCTGTTGTTTCATTCGATTTTGTGCCAAATTCAGGTTATCCTTTAAGAGTTGGAGAACTTCTTTTTGATGCTCAATGTGATCTTCCACTGCTTGAACCTTCGAATTTTCTCTTAAAGATGATGTGATGGACGGTGGATGATATCCATAAAGTGCCATAAATGGGGTCATTTTTGCTGCAGTATGGAAGGAAGTGTTCTACCACCATTCAGCAAGAGGTAACCACTTGACCCATTGTGTTTGTTTATCAGATACAAAACAACGAAGATATCCTTCCAAACATTTATTTACTATCTCAGTTTGACCATCAGATTGAGGATGATAAGATGAGCTATGAGCTAATTGAGTACCCAAACAAGAAAAAAACTCCGTCCAAAAATTTCCAGTAAAAATGGGATCTCTGTCGCTCACAATAACCCTTGGGCTTCCATGTAGCTTTTGAATTCTATCCATAAATGTAGTAGCAATTGTATTTGCTTTAAATGGATGAGATAATGCACAAAAGTGTGCATACTTGGTAAGTCTATCAACTACCACCATGATGACACTCTTTCCTTCAGACTTAGGTAAACCTGTGATAAAATCCATTGAAATCTCCTCCCAACGTTGACTTGGAATGGATAAAGGTTGTAGAAGTCCCGGGGTCTTAATTGTCTCAACCTTATTCTGCTGGCAAACCAAACATTCCGCCACAAACTTTTGAATATCAGATTTAAGGCCATCCCAAAAAAATTCTTTCTTCACCCTGTGGTAAGTTTTTAAAAATCCTGAGTGTCCTCCTAAAGGAGAAATGTGCAATTCCAAAAGAATCTTTTGTTTTAGTTGGGAATTCTTGCAAATATATAAGCGATCTTTGTACCATAAGGAATCATTTTTCCAACTAAATGTATCAAATGTACTAGGATCTTGCTGCAAATTTTGAATGAGTGTCCAAACTTCTTCGTCCTTCTTCCATTCATCCCTTGCTTCAGTTATCTAATCTAGTTGGATAATAGAAATGGCACAAAGCAATGCTTCCACCTCTTCATACTTTCTTAAGAGTGCATCTGCAACAACATTTAGCTTCCCTTTTTTGTAGATGATTTCAAAGTCATAACCCAACATCTTTGTGACCCATTTTGTAGAAATTTGAATAACTGATATATTATTCACCGAGATTCTCCTGATCACACACTATTTTGGCTTCATGCATAATACAGAATCTCTTCTACCATTGATCATTACATGCGGAAATAAAATCAATTACATGCACACATTAAAACCACAAACAATCACACATATGAACACAGTATTTAATGGGAAATCTTAAATATGAAAACCCCAACTATCTGTATATTATATGTCATGGAGATCATGTAAAAATTATAGTACAAAGCTCCTCACAATCTCTCAACACCACCTCCAATTGCTACACACTATCAAGCTAGATCTAGCAAAACACATGCTCCAATATTTTGCCACTTGATAGCTACCCTCTATTGCGTTGTCAATGCTATGGGATGGCTTCATTAAATAGAAAAACCACCTGGCTTGTATTGCGCAATCCTCATGGGCTTCTCCACCTATTTTTGTGTTGCAAATAGCAAATGTATAGTCACAACTGATAGTTAACCTGCTCTTTCACCTATCTCTGCACTGGTCTCCACTGAAACTGTCCATGCACTGAAGTTAACTGATGCATTCTTTAGTTTATTAATGAGTTTATAATTAGTGAATTAATTAATAATTAATTCACACCATTCTCACTAATTGTATCAATTAGTTAAACTGAATACAAATAGCTCAACTATGTTTAGATTAGTTAAACTGAATACAACTCCACTAACTTCCTCAATCAACTCCACCAAACTCTATCACATGAGTTCTAACTGAAGTATCCATGCAATAGCTCCACATAACCCTCAAGAATAGCATAATTCCTTTTGTCAACTCCTGTGCCACATCTGTGTACTTAACTGAAGTGCGCCAAGAGAATAAGATAATGTTTAGAGTCTAAATATTATTAAGAGCTAATAATATTCGACATATCTATTTTTAGACTGGCAATCTAAAAATAGATTCCGCCCAGTATGTCTAAAAATAGAAGTCCATCAATTTTTTCCGACTTGACCAACCATCCAAAAATAGCATCCTGCAACTCATAGAACATGATCCATATGTCTAAAAATAGACTTTGCGCCAAAAATGGCCTGCGGGCCCACTTAGTGAAGGTGACTCTTTTCACTAAGCTCTTCATCTTGTTGCAATCTCAACACATTTTTGCTGCTCTTCCGAAGATAGTCTTTGTTCCAAAAAGTGTTTAAGACTATCATGATCAGTTTTTACCTTGAAGTGTATTCCCATTAGGTAAGGTCTCCATTTCTTTAGTGCATGTAGTATTGCCAACATTTCCTTCTCATAAATGTCCTTTTGTAAATACTTTCCTTTGATTGAACGACTTTCAAATGAAATGGGTCTTCCTTCTTGCATTAAAACAGCACCAATTCCATTTCCTGAGGCATCACATTCCACAATAAAGGTTTTTGTGAAGTTTGGCGTAGCTAAGACTAGTGCTAGGCACATTGCCTCTTTAAGATGTTCAAAGGCCTTAGTTTCTTCAAGAGTACATGAAAATGCATCTTTTTTCAATAATGTTGTTAGAGGTGCTGCTATTCTCCCATAATTCTTAACAAACTTGCGATAATACCATGTTAACTCGAGAAATCCGCGCAATTGCTTTATGGTTGTGGAGACTTTCCATTCCTTAATGGCTTTAATTTTGTTAGGGTCTACCTTAACACCCTCGTAAGATACAATACGACCCAGATATTCCACTTCTTGCACTCCAAAGAAACATTTGGATGTTTTTACATATAATTGTTTCTCCTCCAATAGTTTGAGCACCCTGTCAACATGTTGAACATGATCCTTCCAAGACCTGCTATAGATTAGTATATCATCAAAAAATACTAACACAAAATTTCTAAGGAAGGGTTTGAAAATGGAATTCATCAACCCTTGAAATGTAGAAGGTGCATTGGTAAGGCCAAAAGGCATGACCAAAAATTCATAATGACCCTCATGAGTTCGAAATGTTGTTTTTGGAATATCTTCAGTCTTCATTCTAATTTGATGATATCCAGAACGAAGATCCAACTTGGTAAAATAAATTGCTCCATGTAATTCATCCAATAATTCATCAATCACAGGAATGGGAAATTTATCATTAATGGTGAGCTTATTGAGCTCCCTATAATCCGGACACATTCGCCATGATCCATCCTTCTTGTGTACCAATACTACAGGAGCAGAGAAAGAACTTTGACTAGGTTGAATTATACCCGCCTCTAACATTTCTGCAATCATGCGTTCAATTTCGCTCTTTTGGAAGTAAGGATATCTATAAGGCCGTATGTTTGGAGGAACACTTCCTGGAATCAATTGAATAGCATGATCATGATCACGAATAGGTGGGAGTCCTTTGGGAGTTTCAAACATCTTGGAATGATTGTCCAAGACTTGTTGGAGATCTGCCGAAATAGATGATTTTGATGTCGGAACGTCTAGTGAGCATAATTGTGCAATTACGCCTCGTTGTTCTTTCTTTAGAAGCTTTGTCATGACATTAGAGCTTATTATCCTTCCCGGCTTCCCTTCAATACCCCGTAATTCGACTTCCTTTCCTTCTGAAAAAAATTTCAAGAAAGTTCTTGAAAATTAAAAGCTACCGTCCCCAAAGATTGTAACCATTGTACTCCTAGTACAACATCAGCACCTCCCATAGGAATGGAAAGCATTGGACTATTCAATACATATTTCCCCATGGTTAGCTTGATATTATGGCATTTTCCAGAGCAATTTATAGTTCCTCCATTTGCAACCATCACTTGACATTCTGGTGCTGGGTATAGGAAACAATTCAATTCCTTGGCTACCTTATAATGAATAAAATTATAGGTACTACCCGAATCAATCAACACTATTACCTTTTTCTTCTTGATATGTCCTTCTATCTTGAGAGTTTGAGGAGTGGTAATTCCTACCAATGCATTACATGATATGGTCGGACTCATTTCTTCTTCTTCTAGGGTTGCTTCTTGGTGTATATCCTCTTCTTTTGAAGTTTCTTGTTCATTTTCTTCCTCCTCCTCACAATCTACGTAAAATAATTTCTTCTTAGCACACTTATGACCTTTAATGTATTTTCTATCACAACTGTAGTAAATCCCTTTTGCTCTTTTTTCTTCCAATTGTTGTGGTGTCAACCTTGTAGGTTGTGGAAGTCTAGGAGTAGCAACATTTCCATCTTTATAGATGTGAGTGGTAGGTTTCCTTGTCGCCATAATTTTACATTCAATTTTTCTTTCCAACCTGAATGCCTTCTCTAATGAATCCAGTTCCCAAACACGAACTTCATGTTGGATGTTATCCTTTAAAGTCCCCATGAAGACATCAATCATGTGTTCCTATGGAATATCAGTTATCCTTATATTCAATTTTTTGAAGTCCTCAATGTGCTCTACCACTGAACCCTTTTGTTTGAGATTTATCAATTGGCTAAAGAAGGTGTTGCTCTTTGTATCCTCATAATGTGCTATCATTTCCTCCGTAAAAATTGACCCAAGTGACAATTTTTTTACGGGATGAAAGCCATTGATACCATACAAATGTATTTTTTTCTAAATGTAAAGTTGCAATGCGTACCTTTTGTGTGTTTTGCACATCATTGAGATAAAAATATTGCTCCATCTGTAGTATCCATGTTACGAGATCCTTGCCATCAAACTTCTTCATATCCATCTTTGGAATATGGTGGTTCTTTAATCCAACATTAGAGTTTATAAAATCATGATTAACATTTAATTTTTTATCATCACGAGTTTCCTCTACTATCTTTTCGCCATTAGGAATCATTTCTTGTATCAACTTTGACAAAACTTCCTTCAAACCTTTCATGTCTTCCTTCAAACCTTCCATTTTTTCTTCCATACCATTCTTCAAACCATCCATCGTAGTTTCCATGTTTTTCTTCAAACCATGCATCTTAGCTTCCACACTTTTCTTCAAAACATCCATTTCATTTTTTTTTGCTCTTTGAGAGAGCGAATTTTGCTGCACTTGCTCTTGTAATTTGGATATATCATGTTGCAATTCTTCATCTTCATGAGTCATAATAGAGTAATATGATGGCTTAATGGGTGTTGAATTCTTTTTTGGAGGTATTTTAGAACCCAATACTGATATTTATGCTCAATAGGCCCTTGGAATCACTTAAAACTGATTTTTCGAACAAGACTTATGCAATTTGAAAACAAATACACACCGTTTTCTTGATTTTGAGGAGCTCGATATTGAAACTGAATTATGTCTATGATTTCGGATCTTCAATATCTGAAATTTAGCCCTGAAGTAGCCCTCTTAATCTTCTTTCTAATGCCACAGTTTTGACCTGATTTGGATTCTTGAAGACAAAGTTATGCCCAATCTCCTACGATGACCTAATTATGGACTAGTTCAGTAGAGAAAACTTGTATGACTTGCCAAAAGTCATTGTTTCCTCCTTCGGCTCTGAAATTGATATAACAAAAACTAAAGTCCGTTTACTTGTGGCCATTTTTTACAAAATCCCAATTTGATGCTCAGAGAGAGAGTTATGATGTTTTTCCCATAGTCACCTCTTTGAGATGAAATTCGGGAGCCTAAAACAATCCTAACTTCCACATATCATATCTCCCAAAATATTGCGAATCAAGATCTGAAATTTTTACAGGAGGTTCCTCAAGCTTTCAGCTTTGCTCTGTGAAAATTTCAGCTTCTAAACCCTCGTAAAAAAAAAATTATAGCGAAAATTCCGTGATGACCTGTTTAGGTTAAATTCAGGAGCCTGCAAAAAGCCCTAACTTCCACAGATCATATCTCTGAAAATATTGCGAACCAAGTTCTAAAATTTTGCGATGATTTTCCTTAGGATTTCGGCTTCACACCCTAAAAATTTTAGCTTCTGAATCTTTGTAGAAAAAAATTTATAGCGAAAATTCCAAGATGACCTGTTTGGAGCAGCGAAACCCTAGAATCCAAAGCTCTGATACCAAATGTTATGAAACCAGCTCCAAAAATAGAAGAAAAGAGATATAAATGCCTTAAAAATAGCCACTTCGAGGGGGAAACCTCCAATACATTACATAAATGAACAATTCTTGGATGATACAAATGACAAAACCTCCTCTCTATATATAGGAGTCCATGGGGCCACAATGTAATCCTAGCTACCCAACAATAACAATGTAAGGGCACAATAATAACAATATGGGGGTTATGGGGGTACAACAATAACAGTAAGGGGGTTACACTAACAACAATAAGGGACTATACTAGTAATATAAGGACCTAATAGGCACCTGTGTCAAGCTGCTTTTGGAAAGTTTTTAAAAATAGAAACGAAGCTTCTATGGTTTAACAACTTCGCGAGCGGAGTCATGGTTGTTTTTTTGACTGGATCAAGTCGAGTTTCTCCCTTTGGCCTATTAGTTCCTATAAATGTGCAATTCCCCAAAGGGATAAACCTCTCCTCCACCTTATGTGGATCCCAAACCTCCTCCTCCTCTCCTATAAATTCTTCTTCCTCACATTGATTCAACTAGCTGAACAGTCATTAGACATAGCTGGTGTGTTGAAGAGAGCAAAGAAGACCCCATTGTTGTGAGAGAGAGTTTAAACCCACTACCTCATCAAGCCTAACGACGAACAAATGCTTGAGATGTGCTCGAATGAACCCGTCGAAGGAGATCTACAACGTCAAGGCATAAGGTTGTAAACTTCTTTTTCATATATCAATATTGCATGACTGGTTTTTGGTTTCAAATTTGTTTCCATTTGTATTTGAAGTGTTTAACTCTCCTTGATTAGTTGAATATTTGTAGATGAATATATATGTTTATATGTTGTCAATGTTTGTTTGATATTTTTTCAGGTGCATGGACATCGTCACCAACGAAGCATAAGGCGTGAAGAGAAAGATCGAAGGATCGCTGCCACATGCCAGGACAAAAGCATTGGACTGAGGTAGGATATCTATTCCAATCCATATTTCATTTACAAGCTAGGAATTTAGGAATTCAGTGTGTTCCCTTGTTGCTAGACCCACCCTAGGGCTAGAGGGATCGCCTCTGTCTGCAAAGGGGATTTTCCTACTCAACAAGAACCATAATGATAAACCCCTTGTTTTCAAAGTTATTTGGAAGCATGTTAGAAAATAAAATCAACAAGTGAACAGAAGAAAGAGATAAACATGCTAAAGGGCAAGTAGGTTTTAGACCTAAACATTCCACCATTGATCATTGTATAACTTTAAGGCACATCATTGAAAAAGTTTGGGAAAAAAAGGAAGAAGTTTTTTGTTGCTTTGTTAATTTCAGAAAAGCCTTTGACACGGTTCTTAGGGATAATCTTTGGCACAGAATGGAGGAACTCAGGGTTCCTAGGCATTTGAGAGCAGTTGTGCATAGGCTGTATGAAGAGGTGAAAGTCAAAATTACAACTTCAGAAGGCATTTCTGAAAGTTTTAGAAGCAATATCGGGGTCAAGCAAGGTTGCCCATTGTCTACTACCCTTTTTGGTTTATATATTGACAAGCTTGAAGAGTCGCTAAATTTGCAAGGGGGTGACGATATCCATTTGGGCAAGTTCGTTATAAGGCTTCTTTTGTACACGAATGACCTTATAATGATTGCTAAATCGGCTCTTGGTTTGCAAGAGCATTTACGTTCCCTTGTGCATTTTTTCAGAAGGGATGCAAGTCAATATTAGCAAAAAAAAAAAGTAGTGGTTTTATCTAACAAAAGAAAGCATAACCAACATAAGTTCTACTTTGAAGGCAACATTATAGAAGAAGTTGCAGACTAAAAATACCTCAGAATTGACTTCAACATAAATTTAAGTTGGGATGGTTGTAGAAAGAAAAGAACTTTGGGGACCTGGAAAGCATTTTATGCTCTTCAAAACAGGTGTAGAGAGGAAAAGTCGTGGGACTGGGAAACCACTCTAACTCCTTTTGGGCTTCTAGTGATTCCGGTGATTCTCTAAGGTTGTGAACTATGGGCCATCAGCACAATCGAGATGTAGTGGAAACAAATTGAGAAAGTTCAGAAGCGTTTGACTACAAACAAATTCAAAATTAAAAGTGCAGTTCCTTATGCTATCTTGTTAAGTGAAACATGGGCTGCTCCTATTGAAGCAATTGTTATGGTGCGAGTCATAAGATATTTGAAAAAAATTGAGCAAATGGAAGTGGGTAGATGGCCTAAGGTTTTTTTTAATGACAGATTGTGAAAAATAAAGAAGAATTGGATGCGATAAAATAACAAATGGTTTACTAAATGGGGTATTTGCTTGAGAATGTGTCCCACAAATAGTAAAGAGATAAAAAAAAAAATTTATGGATAAGTTCCACAAACGTACTTGGGAGAAAGAGCCAGGGAGAAAGAAGAAGTACTACATTGAAGAGACTAACCCCACTCATAATCATCAGAAAAAAGCATATATAGGGGCGAATATTTGTTGGAGATCTAAAATTCTTATTGCTCAATTAAGCACTAATTCTCAGAAACTCCTTTGTGAAACAGGGCGCTAGAAAAGGCCAAAAGAAATGTGGGAGGAAAGAGTATGTATTTTTTTTCTCTTTCGGAAAAGTGGAAACATAAAAACATTTCATTTTAGAATGTGAGGCCTTCAAAGACAACAGGGAAAATTATGCAGGTATTCTGGCAGATAGCTCTTGGGATAACCTATTCAGCGAATAGTTTGTCGAGAAGCTAGGAGCATTTATTCTAAAACTCCACAGGAAAAGGGCCGAATACAAGAGCTAGATGGAGAAGCAATCTGTCCCATAGGCTATTTTTAGCCTCGTGGACGTTAAAAATAATTTCTTTATTTCTTTCAGTTGGGTGACCAACAAATGTCACCGACTGTGTTTTGTAGATAAAATGCAAGCAAGTCCTACTCAACTCCAATGCCTCGAAGTAAGAAATATATAAACCCAAGTGCCTCAAAGTAATAAATAT
Organism: Pinus albicaulis; assembly: GCA_034641835.2. Taxonomy (NCBI): domain Eukaryota; kingdom Viridiplantae; phylum Streptophyta; class Pinopsida; order Pinales; family Pinaceae; genus Pinus; species Pinus albicaulis. The sequence goes on from CM076574.1 coordinate 1,118,240,620, forward strand.
ATAAACTCAACTCAAATACCTCTCCATAATCCATTTTCTTGACATAGAATGACTTCTCTAACTCATATTTATTAAAATGATTTTTGTAACTGATAACATTGTGGATTTTCACTATTCCTTTTGTTTACCTTATAAATATAACATGGGATTAAAGTTAATTTAGGAAGAAGGCTTATTAGTTAGATATTGTGTTCTCTACGTCGTCCCTGCATTCCACAGATAGTAGAGAGCTGATAGCTCTGTCAACAACTTATTGGGATAATTGGTCTTTCTTCCCATTATAATTGTTATAAATGATGAATGATATTCGTCTTCCTTCATGCGTGAAATGAGTTGGTAAAAAACTATTTGAATCATTTTTAATATATTTTCATGCTATATTTGAAAGATAAAAGTTAACGCTATATTTGAAAGATAAAATTTAACTGTAATAATTAGTATAAAACAATTGCAAAGCTAGAAATGTGATCTCAGCAGAATATTAGTAAAAAAAATTGTAATATCTACGTGTAGTGGCCAACCCGAAAACTCCATATCCATAAAAGACAATACCTTTCGGTGTTCCCTTCCAGTGTCTTTCTTTTCATTTTCTAAATTATACATAAAAGATAATACCTGATATTGTAATGCAGAACTGAAAAAATGACAATATCAATAAATACTCCATGGCATGGTATAAAATGTTCGAGATTAATTGGAATAAAAAAAAACTAAGATAATTGTGTGCCAAATCATAGAGATCCCATAGAGAAGGCTCTTTGGTCCTAACAACAAGAAGTTAATATAAGGGATATGCAAGAAAACAAGAGATGTTCTAGAAGACGCAAAAGTTGAACTTGCAGATGGTCGCTATTCAAGTCTTGCCAACGGTTCTGTTGCCTGGGATCACATGAGGTTGCATGGATTCGAACCAACATATTTGGAATATGCAATCCACTGGAAACTTGCAGAACCATCTCGTTCAAGAGTTTGCAGGAGCGTTGGAGACCACGCCGCCGAAATCAAAAGAGAGGGTTGCTGAATAGAAAAAAAGGTTAAAAACCAGCCTGAAGGCAAGTCCAGAACCAGAGTCAAGCACACAACAACAGGAAAACAAAAATGAAAAATTGGAATTTCAAATCTGGGCACAATACATTCTTCATCCTAAAAAATGCTCAAACATTCCTGTATATATAAGCAATTCAAATCACATTAAAAAAAAAAGGTACAACTTTCTCTTAAACCTGTCAGTTCACCAGTCGATAGCCCTACTTGCTCTAAATTGCATGCTATGCTCATCTCTTGTCAATTCACATAGCCTTCCCATTAAATGCAAGCATAGGTAGAACAAGTAATGGCGTGTAAATTTAATTTTCCTAGTCATGTAGCATTACACTGAACTTGATATGATTGCAATCATTAATGTTTGTAAAAGACATGTATTTAGTAAGACAGAGTTACTGATGGCTCGTTAATATAAATTTAAATCACCAAGCAACCGCCACTAGATTTAACTCTTGCCAAGTTCAGGAATTTGGGGGTCGCTTTAAAGTTTAAACCGTGGATTGAAGTTTCCACCATAAATTTAAAGGGACTACCATGAATTGACCTATTTTCTAGACTAAGAGTTGATTATGTTTTTGGTCGAACTGGAGCTCAAGCCATGGGAATACATAAGATCTGACTTTGTTGTACTAATTTATTTCAACGACAGTCTAGTGATCTATTCATTGCAATGAGCTTTTTAGCGTAGACCCTAGCTTTATTATCCCCAAGGCTTCAAGTATCTCCTCACTACATTCTACAATAGATCGCAACCTCTTAATGGTAATGGACAAAAAACAACCGACAACTTCTCAGTGGCTATGGTCAAACAACGAAAACTGGAAGAGTACCGCTCCCTTAAGAAACACCTTCAACGTAATAAGCCTAACTAAAACTTACATCAATGGGTATTCCATGGAAAACAACATGACATAGTTGTTGTTCCTTTTATTTAATTGTTATAAGGACCAAAGTCCTTGGAGTTGGAGGTTGTATGCATTGTAAGTTCATTTATAAGACAATAAAAAAGGAAAAAGAAAACACATTGTATTATGTAACTTTGTCTATATACATGTATGAGTTTATTTAGGTTTTTAATTTTTAAATATATAATAAGAAATTTATTATTAAAAATGAAATGACAATAAGTTTATTTGCGTATTTAATTTTTAAATATATAATAAGAAATTTATTATTAAAAATGAAATGAAAATGACAAAGAAATTAAATTAAATCTTGACTTTTATCTTTATATCAATATTAACAATAAAATAAAATTCAAACATTCTAAAAATTAATATTTTAATACCAATATAAATATATAATAATTTATTTTAATATTATAATATTTCTACACTATTATATAAATAATAATAATTTATTTTAGTATTATAATATTTTTTTAATACGGTAAATGTAACGATACTCACAAATCAATGATTTGGATTTTTGGCTTTGGATAGCAAAAATTAATCGTGGATCTCTATCACATTGGCTTTGTAGAATTGAAAATTTAAAATCTGACTTTGCAGGAATCTCTTTCAACCATATTTTTCGAGAAAAGAACAGGGTTGTTGATGATTTGTCAAAACAGGGGCTAAAGGCTATATATGGAAAGATCTACTATCAGTTCCACAATGTGCCAAAACAGGGGCTAAAGGCTATATATGGAAAGATCTACTATCAGTTCCACAATGTGCAGGGACTACAGGCTAAAGGATCTGTTGACATTATCTAAGAAGTTTGGGGACCGATGCTTCTGAGTTATTAGTACTCAAGTTTATTTTTTCTTTATATAGGATACAACAATCTGTTTAGTTTTGGTTTGTATGGGAGTTACTTTTTGTCTATGTGGCGGTGGTGATATCTAGTGAATATGGCTACATGCAAATATTTCTGAATGTATTTGTTTTTGTAAGCATTTAAATGCGATAAATTGTATTAAACAGTAACTAACAGGGGACAGTGGCTACATGCAAATATTTCTGAATGTATTTGTTTTTGTAAGCATTTAAATGCGATAAATTGTATTAAACAGTAACTAACAGGGGACAGTGAAGACCAGTGAAGACCAGTTAATGCTGAGAATGTTTTTGCAATGTAATTAACATTTGTTTCCTACTATATTAATATAAATCAAGATATTTTTCTTACTAAAAAAAGACTAAATGCTCTTGTAAAAAAGCTCAATTTCCAAATTATGATTTGGATTTTGGCTTTGCATAGACTAAATGCTCTTGTAAAAGCTCAATTTCCAGATTCTAATACATATAGGGAAACGAAACGAAACGAGTAACGCCTTTAGGGCCGTTGGATTGCAGCCAAGTGGCATAATCTAGTCTAGGCTATTCAACAAAATTAGGGTTTTTGAAAGCTTTATAGATTGAAAAGCCTCGTTGAGTCCAGTGCCATTTCCAGCGATTCACGTCGACGCTCGACAAGTACGGGCTCGCTGTAGTAAATTATAATGATGGTGAGACATATAATTGAAACTCTCAATCGATTTCTCAGTGATTGATTGCGATTTCTTTCTGAATGTTTACTGCAAGGCTTTTTTATTTAATTTCGTGGGTTTTGTTTTACAGGTCCAGCGAGATGTTATCGTCGGATCAAGAACAAACCCTACCCGAAATCTGGATACTCTCGGGGTGCTCCGGATCCCCAAATCCGTATATACGATGTTGGTGCGAACAAAAGAGCAGCGAACGAGTGTCCTTCTGCGTTCACCTGGTGATTTGGGAGAAAGAAAGTGTAACAAACGAGGCGCTGGAAGCGGCCCGTATTGCTTGTTATAAGTACATGGCCACATTCGCCGGAAAGGAGGCGTTCCAACTCCGGATTCGTGTGTATCCATTGCATGTTCCCCGTACTAACAAGACACTTTCGCGCGCTGGAGCCGATTGGTGAGTTAAAGCAACTCATCTTACTCTCTCTTTTTCATTTTTATTTTTCGTTCTGCTCAAATCTGAAACCGCATCGTTACGTTTTCTTATTGAAGCTGTGTGGGGCTGAAATGAATTAATCTAACCTAGTGTGTGGAGTTTAAATCGGTATACCTATTGTGTGGAGCTTTATTCTGTTAATGTTTGAAACCCGAGATAGCGTTTCTGTTTTTTTATGGAGGACCGAAATTCTAATTCCCTCTACCAGTTCCAGGGTTTCTTTATTGAACAATCATGTTCTTGTAATCGATTGATCGTATAGATCCTTTAATGTGGTCTTATACTATTTCCCCGCCGAATATCTTTACGTCCGATTCAGATTGGTTTTATGTCCTGAAGGTCTGGTGTATCCACTGCACGTTTAAGTTCCGTCTCATTCTCGGTTACCGAAATACTGCCCTTTCCACTTCAGCGAGTTTTATTAGACAATCTAGTAGGAAGGAGGGGGCCTGTTCCGGAAACACCTACTGATACCGAAATTGAAACCCAGCGAACCCAGATTGACATGATGTTTAGGACGGGGACGAACAGTTTTTACCCAGAATATAAAAGCAACATACTCAAGAACTGTCAACAAAGGGACTCAAATAGAAGACCAGTTTGTCAAACCAGTGAATAGAATGCCCAAAACAAAGAAGAAGTAGATTGGATTCTCTCCTGACTGGATGGTTTATAGGTCAGATTTCTTCAACAAGTTGCCAGTCAACACAACACAGATCTGACCGTTAAACCACTCCTTGTCAATAAATTAGATTTTGTTTCAGATTATACAGCATGGAGAATGAAAATCAGACCTTAAAAAAGGAGAACACTTTGCTTAGGGTTGGACTTTATGAAAAAATGGAGGATGTCCCTTTGAGTTAAGTAATGTTCGGTCACTTGTGCTGTGGGACGTTTCCTCAAAATGGCAAGACATTCTTGGTATGTGTTTCCAAGGTTTGGAGATGCATTGAATGCCCTTTTTGGGATTAAATGCTCAGAGTAGTTATTCCTCATCGATGGAGGAGTATTATTCAAGATTGAAGTGAGTTACCTTGACCATTCTCTAGTTTTTGCCTTCACCAATAACCAGTTTATCATGTGCTCAAATATCTTCATACTTCACGAAGGAAGTCAAAATCAGCCTTTTGAAGTGGTCAAAGTTAGCCCAAAAATGTCATGAAAACAATCGTTAAACTTGGTCAAACTCTATGGTCAACCCTGCGATTAGTCTATGGTCAAAGTCAACAAAATGCATCGGTTCTTGAACCAATAGATGCGGCTTGCCAACAACGAAATTTTGGTACAAAAACCATAGTCAAAGGAGGTCAAACCACCTCGGGTCAACATTGGTCAAACCTGCAATATTCTATGAAATTTCAGCCCTGTAATTCGTCTTGCAATTCGTTCTTTTTTTGTCACACGTGTGAGGAAAAGAGATGCCCAATAAGTTGTACAATCCAATTAGATGAGGAGAGAGAAGGATGTGTGAGTGAGTGAGGTGCCAAATGAGGTTGGAGGTCTCTCTCTTATTTATACAAATCATTGAGGGTGAAAAAACATGTCTCTTGGGCTTCATGAACCTACATGAAGATGTGGCTTACCTTGACAATTTGCACATGTGTGGGCATAATTAAAAAACATATTTTTGCTTCGCCAAATTTGGTGATCTTTTGGTCGATTTTGGTCCCCTCAAAAAGAAGAATTCATTGCAATAATCATCTCCATCAAATGAGTTCTCCAATAGTGGAATTTGGCCCTAATTGCCAATTTTAACAGAGTCTTGTTTGATCAATACAAAATTGCCAATAATGAAGTAGAAACATTGTCTATCTGCACAACGATCCAATTCAAAAACTAGTTTGTAAAAATATTTAAAGAAAACTTTGCCATACTACATTGGTGAGAAATCAATGCATGTAGGTATTAAGGTTTGATTTCTCCTTTCTTGATAATTACTTGTGATTTATGTTGGCTTATTTTACTTATTTGTTATTCTATCTTTCATCAAGCAATTACCAAATTAGATTGTATGAAGATTGCAAGAACAAGGAACACAAGTTATAGTTACTCATTTAGGGAAAAACCTTTATCCATGGAAAAACCCAGTCCAATTCTTCCACTAGTAGATTCAAATCAATATAAGACAATCCAAGACCCTTTTGACCAAGACAAATACCTCCTTCAATCACCAAATCAGCCCTTCCTTCAAGTAGATGATCTCTACCAAAGTCTCCAAGTGTTTGCTTTACAAAATCAACTTCAATCCAAAATTTTGGTCCCCAACATTAGAATTGTGGAACTACTTGCACTTCTAAAATTTTTGGCTTGCCTACACTTCTAAAATTTTGGCTTGCCTGTACTCCATGTCACGCGGTTTGGGTTCGAATTCGAGTTCCGCTATGATTAAGTTCAATTTGAATTCAAATTTTATGATGAGGTCCACATGAGGTTCGGCATTAAGTTCGACTATACATATTTTTCAATATATATATATACGTTGCACGGGGACTCGTCCCCGCCTATATTTCATGCCATTCGTGCCGTTCTGGCGTTCCGGGGACTTTGGAACTCCTTGGAAACGTTCCAGATTTGCTGGGGACGTCATCGGGGACTTGTGGACTTCAAGGTCGTCTCCTAGTCATCCCTCAAAAATTCGGGGACTTTTCGGGGACTTCCAAAATGTCCCTCGATAAATCGGGGACTTCTGGACGTCCCCAATAAAATTAAACATCATGAATTAAAAAAATATTCAAATATTTCGTTATTTTATTTTTATAAAAAAAAAAATTTAAAACAATTTTTTTATAAAATAAAAAATTTTAAATTTACTTAACACATTCTAGTTCTAAAACCTATTGCATATAAAATGCCATAAACGGTTAAACCTAAGTTCTAACGCATATGCATTTGGAGTTTTGGGATTTTCGATTTGCCATTTGCTATTTCGTTCACTGAAGAGAGCGATCGTCGATAGCTCGACAATAGAGAGCACGCAGACTCCAGCAGAGCAGACTCCAGGCAGCGCAACAGGCAGACTCCAGGAAACGCGAGAGCAGACTCCAGGAAGACTCCAGAGAGTATCGAGTTGAGAGCACGCATAATCCAAATAGTTGAGAGCAGCTTAACCACCTGCTCCGCACGCAGAGAGCAGCCAACAAGGAGCCCATCGTGCCACGACAGTTTAGAAAAAAAACGCAGCCACCATAGGGGTTTAAACTTCACACCCACACAGCAAAAAAAACACAGCCACCACAGGGGTTCAAACTTCACACCCATGCAACAAAAAAACGCAGGGGTTCAAACTTCATGTTTACATCTTTATTAAATTTTACTTTTAGTACTATTTACTTTTAAGCTTTAACTGCTATTTAAATTTTGAAATGATTCATCATGCATCAATGATCATAAAATGATTATGTAGATATTAGACAGTAGTAGATTGTAATTTGTAGGTTGTAAGTTGTATGAATATTGAAATTAATAGTACTTTTTAACTTTAAGTTATGCAATGATGAAGAAATTTGTTTTTGTGATGGGCAATTCTCAATGACAATTAGATACTATTACAGTCATAGACTATTAGTTGTTTACTATTAGTCTTTAGATTTATCATTTATGATTTTAGTATTTCATTAATTTTGATTCATGTTTAATTATATTTTAATTTTAATTTTTTAATAAATAATAAATATTAAATATAATAAATAGTTGTCGCACTTGCTGTCCCCAACCCGCCGTCCCCTGAAAATTTGGGGGTGCGCTTTACCTGTCCCGGAAACTTGTCCCCCCGTCCTCGTCGTCCCCACAGGAAGTGCAACATATATATATATATATATATATATATATATATATATATATATATGACATAAAACAATAAAAAATAAAAATCGATCAATAAATCTATATGAATAGCAGTGAGCACCCACGAGCCATAAATCATGACCATTATTCACTTCATGCTCCGAGTGGCGGGGACAAGCAACCTCTACAATTCAGGAAATTACAGAGAATACAACACATAGCGGCAACACTGAGCGCAATAGCTCGAGTACACTTAGAATGAAATTGGCTTGTGAAAATCTATCGACAACCATGGTAAATAAAGTCAAACCAGTGGCCACTACGGGAGACTAATTGGCGGGAAGAAGAACAAGAGAAAACCATGTGTTGCCCATGGTTTTTATCATAAAACTTAAAACAACTGACAAAAGCTACCCGAACTCTAACATCAAACCCCTCTAACTCTAACCTGAACGAATTTGAAATTTGTTTTTGGGTTATCTGAATTTCGAACCTCAAGGTTCAAATTCGATGAACCTTGTGACATAGCTTGTACTTATGAAATTTGCACCCGTGCTAGAGATGCCCAAACACTTTGATTTAGTTCTTTCCAATTTCTTTCTTCCTTTTCCTTGCTCTTCGCTCTTCTTTTCTTGCCCTAAAGTTGCAGATCGAACTTGTAAGTGAGATGATGCAAATAGCTTGAGTTGCATTTCTATTTATACTGCTTTTGCTAGGTTGAATCATAGTTTTAAAAAACGACCGATTTGAATTGGACTAGGCCTGGTCGACCGAGCCATTAGGCTTGCCAATCTGACCAGGCACAAGAAACGGCCAGTTGGCCAGTTTTTTACCGAGCCGGCCGGTTTTTGTACCGGCTCGGTAACAAACCGGCCGACCAGGCCTAGTCCAAGTTAACTCAGCCGAGCCAATTCCGCTGGCCAGTGGGCTCAAAAAATCGATTTTTATGGACTTGAAACCGAATTTAATTCTGCTGTTAGGTTTGTTTGAGGTTTTCTGAAGAGTTGTGGAGTTGGTCTTTGGAGCAGCTTCATGGTAATGTTAAATTCTTAAATTTTTAACATTACCATGAAATGACTCACGATGTTTGAGAGTGGTTCCAACCTCATTGGATTTCATATGGAGAAAGTAGAATTTTAGATCTCATTCAAAATCTAGCAGAATTATCAGTTTTTCAAGATTTCAGGATTGGGTTATTGCAATGTTTCCATCGAATTTTGTCATGTATTAGGGTATGGAACTCGTATTTAATCAAGAGCACCAATCCCTCTATGTACCTTGATGACATGATGTTAGTGACATTGGTTATGTTTTTTGTTTTGATCTCTATATCATCATCTTGTATTGGACAGTGCACTAGGTGCAATTTTGATATAATGGATATATTCATGAGCCTACTTTGATCATATGTTGTCTTTTGTGACTTATCTATATTTTAATGCTTTGTGTTTGGAAACATGAATAAAAATCTTTAAATTTATGTTTTTGTACAAAAAAATTAATATTTAATGTATTTTTTACAAAAACCGAGTCATTGAAATCGAGTCGACCGAGTCATTACCGATTCGGAGTCATTACCGAGTCATTACCTCAGCCTGGTAGCTGACCGATTCCATTTTTTAAAACATTGGGTTGAATAGCCCTAATCCAGGTCAACTTCATCAAGACAAGCTTGACTTGGTGTGGAGGTGACAAATGACATTTTTTGACTAAAAAATAATTCTTTTTACATGATACAAATGGCTAAAAAGGGTTTAATAATTGTAACAACGACTCTTTTGACTCTTGACAAACCTAAAAGCCTTCAATGGAGGCTTTAACCTAGAAAATAAATAAAAGAGGATGAAATCCATGCTTCATAATAATTTTCTTTTACAATAAATTTTTTATTTTTCGTTATTTTCATCAAATATAATTATGAAGACCGATACTAGTTACATTTTTCAACACTTGCTCTTAACTAGGGAGGTATTCATAATTACATATATACATAGGTACATGGACGATCTCAAAATGATATGCTCTATGAAGAGTCACAACGCATGCAATGCTACAAATACATACTCGACCAAGGTATCTAATTGGGAGGGACTAAGGTGTTCCAAGCTTCGGCCACTCTAGGTACCATTAGGCTTCAACTCTAACACCTACCGAGGGATTCAGGTGCATATCGAAGGCCGGAGCTCTAATACCACCGCCACCCTCCCTACTTTGGGATCTAGACCAACGTTGCACGAAGCGGGGACGAAGCGTGGACGTTTTTGGAAGCGGGGATGCGGAAGCGTCATTTCCAAAAAATCTAGGAAGCGAAGTGTCTCGGTAGCGTCTACTATATATATATATATATATATATATATTATTTTATTTTTTTGCATTTATATTAAAAAAACATCCAGAATACCAAATTAATTTTAGAAGATATGGAAGCATGCATATTTGTACATAAATCAAGATAGATATGACATCCATTGTACATTAATGATTAATTATTTGAGCATCAACCATCTATAATCTAGATTCTTCTCCTCTTGTCTAGCCTTTGCCTCTACCTCTAGTACTCTACCTCGATTATCTAGGGACATTAGTCGAAATTGCCCAAAATTGATCAAACTACCTAATGCAAGCCTTAAAATATGGTAGAAAGAACTTAACATGCTTGATCGATGATTTTGAGTTGATTGAAATGTAATTTTTTGCTAACGACATGACAAAGGAGTTCAACAATTAACACCACCAACACTAGGGTACATATAGGGCTTGGTGCTCTTGATTAAATGGTAATCACATACTATCATACATTATATAATCTAATGAAATGCCACCATACCATTGATCTTGAATTCCTGAAAACTGTTAAGTCTGCTGAATTTTGAATAGGATGTGAAATTCTATTTTCTACATATGAAGTCTGATCAGGTTGGAACCACTCTCAAACATCCCAAGTCATTTCATGGTAATGTTAAAAATTTAAGTAAAAGCATGAAAATGAAAAATAAAGGAGAATGTCACTTTTACTTTAAGAATTTAACATTATCATGAGGGAGCATCTAAGAAAAATCTAAGGAGGTGAAGAGAGTTTATATCTTTTTCATCCTATCCCTAACTCAACACTAACCCACCCTCTAACCCAACTAAATTTAAAAATTAAAAAATAAAAATAAAAAAAATCGTTTTTTTTTTGCTGCACTAGTCGGAAGCGTCAATTGTTTTAGGAACTGTGTTTCGGAAATTCCGAAATGCGGTTCGGTGTACGGATCCCAGACGGATCCGTATGGGACGCGTTTCGGGCCTTGGGGGGGGGTGGGAAGTTTCCTTCAACATTGATCTAGACATCATCATAGGCCATCTAGATGTCCTCACAAGCATATTTTTCCCCCAAGGAGCTTCATCTATCCCTATAAACTAATTCAGATATATCGACCAGTCCAAGCATGCTTCTGAAAATATTCAACCTTCTTTATGGAGATATCTTGCACAATCACAACCCTAATTAGTAATAAATTTTCAATATATATATATGTATGTTTAGCTCAAAACTTCGGGGTTTCTCAATATATAGATGTTGCTTAGATCATCATCATATCAAACACATCTAGTTGGAAGCTTTATTTCTTCAACTTTCCCAGCAACCCCAAATTCAACCTCAACACTTTTTCCATAAACAAGCCATCAATAGTGCTTAAGTTATTTTTTGATCTCAAACATCCTTATGGCCTTTTCATCGAGTCATTCACTTCTCTTTAAGCTCCCTCTTTCCATCATGCCCAACATGATCATCAAATATGAGGTAAGCATCTTCATCATCTTGAAGACTGAGGATGTACCTGTAAACCAAACACAAATATATATGTACCTGTAAGCCAAACACAAATATATATGAAAAAGAGCATGAAGTCAACTTTATCAATATAGGGTTAGCATGTCATTATAATAGGAGCATACTAAATCAGATTTTAGACATTCAAGACCTAAACCTAGTTGGATTTTATAATCAATCAAGAATTACATCCATTAGATTTCTTGCGACAACATTTACTAGGGTTTTGTCCCAAACCTTAGATTTCCTCATCAAAACTAAATCATATCAATAATCAAGTTAGCATTCTAATCATAGTGAAAACATTATGCTTCTAGTGTTTCATTATTATGCCCTAGAATATCAATCTCTACCATGGTTTTGTCGTAAACCTTAGATACATACATCAAATTCAAATTTAGATATACAACAAGCTTACTCAGGCTAGTAAATCATGCGGTAGCGCATACACCTAGGGTTTCATTCCTAGGACCTTACTTTAACTACTACAAGGGTTTTGTTCATTAAATCTAAACCCTCATTCATCAAACCCTAAAAATTTAGGGTTTCATCATATATCCTAGACATCAATAACAAGCCCTAAAAGACTAGGGTTTTATTATAACATTACCAAAACCCTAAACATCAAGAGAATATGATTTCATCATGAGTTCTAAACTTTAACATCAAACCCTGAGTAGGCCAGGGTTTCATTGTCAACATACCCAAAATATCCAAAATATACGAGTACAATAGTGTAATGATTATCTAGGGTTTTCATTACCTTTTCCAGATTGAATTTGAATGGATTTTGAATGCAAACCTTAACTAGTTCTAAGGGCATTATATCAAAATCTAGATATCATTCAATTCTATATAATCTACAAATTCTATATATAAGTTAGGAACAAGAGAATTTCCATCTAAGGTCTACACTACTAGATATTAACAAGTCTTATCACAATGAAAACTTACAAGAACTGAACTCTCAAACACTTAATGAACAATCTCAAAATTACATACCTCTGTCTTTCATGATGAAGGATTTGTGTCCCATTGATTATCTAGGGAGGATTTGTGTCCCATTGATTATCTAGGGTTTTCATTACCTTTTGGAGATTGAATTTCAACGGATTTTGAACACAAACTTTAACTAGCTCTAAGGGCATTATATCAAAATCTAGATATCGTTCAATTCTATATAATCTACAAATTCTATATATAAGTTAGGAACAAGAGAAATTCCATCTAAGGTCTACACTGCTAGATATTAACAAGTCTTATCACAATGAAAACTTGCAATAACTAAACTCTCAGACACTTTAGTGAACAATCTCAAAATTAGATACCTCTGTCTTTCATGATGAAGGATCGGTGTTCCATAGAGCTTGTTGCTTATTCCAGTAAACTGAAAATATATAATTAGATATTTGAGATATTAAGAATAGAGATAATAATTACCTAATTTTGATGAGATCTTCAATGATTCTTCCACAAGCTGGTGCAAATTAAATTGAACAAGCTCTTCATGTTGTGGACTTATTCTTTCCTTAATACAAAGATGACAAGCTTGTTCAAGCTTGAGATTCATTCTGGTTGATTATTATAATATTGTTAAGGATCGGCTTTCCCTTGTGCACAGGTTTCCTTTTCTAGTCCTTCTGATGATAGTAGCTTGAAGTAAGGTTTCCAATGATTGTTAAGAATGCCTTTATGTTGCTTGGTCTTGGTTTCTTGGTCTCTTCGCTGGAGATTAGGACTGTAACTAGTCCTTTAAATATGGGATTCGGTAACTCCTTGGGAGACTGACTGATATCCTCGAGATTGATTTAGAGGTGTCAAGTAAGACTTTAGACCACACAAATTCCCAGTGTTAGATCGACTAGCTTCAAATGGATCTAGAATAGGGTACCAGCTTCATTTGTCAGATTACCTCCAACATTAGACGAGCATCCAGATATATATATCTGTTGTTTCTTCCTTTCTAGCTTGGATGGTAGAAGAGCAGGGGTCCCTCACAATTTTATGCCTTAGGATTGTTAAGCGAGATCCTACCTTGTTGCTCAAGTACTTCGACAATGAGCTGGTGCCTTAATTGGCCCTCTTGCCCTTGATAATCAGGCCTAGGAGATGTCGTCTTTTATGCCATCCATCTCTCTCTACATCAAGATGTTTATTTTTTGAGTCATGGAAACTTATTTTCTATCAATACTCCTGTGATGTTGTTATATATCTTTTGGAGTTGGTTAGAGCTAGTGATCAGCTTAGTTAGATGCTTTATCTACACTTCTCTTTTTCTTCATCTTTCTTTATTTTGCTTTCAGCATCACCTAGGAGTTGCTTTAGCACGGTTGTGGTAATTTGTTGGGTATTAGTCAATGTCAAAAAATCCCTAATGTGATTTTAGCTCCCCAGTGTGAAGGCTTTTGCTCATACCTGTAAATAACGTAGTTAATTTTCAGTTTTCGTAATTCTTTGGGAATTTACATCAGTTTTTCTTTTGAGATTGTTATTCTTATCAATTGATGTAGAGAATCTTTGGCATTGAATAGCTTGTTATTAGATCAACTGCCATCTGAAAAGTCCATCGAATATAAATAAAATATAGATTTGCTTTGAAATTTCAACATCTAATGCAAAAATTCACATGCCCAGAAGCTTTAAAAATTGTCATTCACGTAATTTTCCAACCATTTCTCATCTTATACTGTGGTTGGGAATTACAGATTTGTATGATCTATGTGTCACGTACCTCCATGGTTTTGCTGCATTCACGATAGATTTATCAAATTCTTTGTAATCTTTAGCTTGAGTTGCTTGAATACTGTGATAAGCAGAAGTAACTCAGATTTTCAAAAAAATTTACAAGATTTTTTCATAAATTTTTTTCCATAATTATTTTGTAGGTTTTTTAAACTAAGCGATTGTTATATGCATCTTTTCGGGGGTTCACCAAATATACCAGAGCTGACTACTTGAAGTGGAAGTCACAAAACATAATTATTGAGTTGCTTGAATACTGTGATAAGCAGAAGCAGCAGCATAAAAAATTATACTGAAGACAAAATTTGAAAATTATTACATCAAAAAAGTACTTCTGAAATCCTAGACTTCTTAATATTATCAAAATAGGGGAATTATCTTTGAGCACTCCTTAAAAAAGGATTGATATTCTTTTTTACTATGTTGAACAATAATGATGATCCTTCATTGGGAGACAGGCTTTAAACTGGTATGAGGAGCGTTTGGAAAACCACATGGAACTTGTGCACGCGTGGCGATAGGCCAAGTGCTCCTTTCAGTACGATGCCCAAGAAGCTCTGCGTCGTGCTAAGTTCAGATTCCCTGGCAGGCAGAAAATGGTATGCTAATCCACCAATTACTTGTAAACGTTTTACGCCTAATTACCAGAGACAAAATAATTCATTGTTATAGGAGTTGTATACAGAGGTAACAAAATGAATCTGGTAATTTTTTTTTGAAAAAAATTAAGTAGTGTAGTGTTTAATGGTGGAAATAGATTCAACACTATCAAAAAATCTTTAGAACATTTAATATTTCAATATCCTGAAGTTTAACACTGGTAACCCAGATTTTCAAAAATTTCTACAAGATTTTTTTCATAATTTTACTAGACTTTTCTAAATTATTTTGTAGATTTTTTTAAACTAAGCGATTGTTATATGCATTTTTTTCAGGGGTTCACCAAATATACCAGAGCTGACTACTTGAAGTGGAAGTCACAAAACATAATTATTCCCGATAGTGTGAATGCCAAGGTGAGTGGAAGTGAACGTATTTATATTTTGAATGTCTAGTTGATTATTTTGTATTATTTTAATTATTTCCTCCTACAGAGGCTTGGTTGCTGCGTTGGATTGTCCAACCGACGTCCTGGGTAGGCATTCGTCAAGCCAGCTCATGATTCTTCAGCTGAAATAGTTGCTTAAATAAATAGCCTTAAAAGCTTGCCCTGTTCATCAAGGTGTAATCTGTATCATTTCTTAATGACTCGAGTTTATCTCATTAAGATGCTCGTGAGTGATAGAGGTCCAGCAGTTAAATATTGTTTATGTTTCAAATTTCTTTATTTCATAAAGATAGTTTTATTACATTTATGACAAAATTGTACGATTGGGTAAGCAACTGGGAATATCAAAATGAGATTTTGCATTCAGTAAACCAATCCATGGAAGGCAATATAATAGAGTGCTAAACTAATGATATTGTGATCTCATCAATATCATCTTTATAATTGGATACTAATTTTAAGGATAATAATTTTAAAGAAGTGAGTAGAGCATGTCAAAAGTATTCCCAAGAGCCTGAAAGGTTTATTTTTTTCATGTGCAGAATTGATAGACTTGGTCTCCTCTCAGGGAGATTTGGATTGAGTCAACGGGATTGCCACTATATTTGTAAGCCTAATCATGCAGAGAGTTTGAAAGGTTTATTTTTTCATGTGCAGAATTGATAGACTTGGAGATTTGGATTGAGTCAACAAGATTGCCACTAATATTTGTAAGCCTAATCATGCACAAGACTAGCACTATATTTGTAAGACTAACGTAATCATGCACAAGTCAGACAGGTCTTGTATCATGATGCCAATAGGCCAATAATGCCATTGGCTTGTTCATTAATTCTATAGGTTTAAATTCTATCTGTTTAAACAAGGTTATGATGGCCAATGAAAAATGTCAAAAAAAATATTTTATTAAATTATTAATTGATACATGCATTGACAATGTATATTTATAATATGGATCGATTGACAATGTAAGTTGTACTAACAAATACAAATTAAAAAAAGAAGTGATTTTGGCACAATCTTTTATGTATGTATTCTATTATAATGATATAAGAAAAATAAGTATTATAATGATATAAGAAAAAAAAATAGTATTATATGATATAAGAAAAATAAATGGAAGATAGGTCAATTTGGCTGTTAATTCTTTTGGGGGTTTTATTAAATTATTAATTGATACATGCATTGACAATGTATCATTAATAATATGGATCGATTGACAATGTAAGTTGCACTAACAAATACAAAAGTCAAAAAAAAGTGTTTTTGGCACAATCTTTTATGTATGTATTCTATTATAATGATACAAGAAAAATAAATGGCAAGAGGATGATAGGTCAATTTGGTTGTTAATGCTTTTTGGGGTTTTGGGGGTCGGGGCCACTTTCATAGACTTCTCATGTTTCGTGAAGTGATTGTCAATTGTTGCGTACCATTATCCGAATTGGAGTTAACAATATACGAAATGGGTTCATGTCCTTCATCGTCGGGTGTCATTGGAACCTTGTCTTGCTTGACATTCATTGAAGGCTATATACTTGTGAGCTCAATTTGATTGTCACCACGTTCACATAATAATAAATTCGGTAAATTACTCCATTGTTTTAAAAAAACCCATTTGATCAACATCTTCGAGTTTGGGAAGATCTTCATCCTGTGGAGAAAGATTTGAGAAGTCCAACTCCAATATTAATATTGTAGAAGGTCCAAGAACTTCCTCTCATAATAGTACCTCTCACGCGTGATGCAATTCACTAAGAAAAAACACTTCTCTTGCATCGACACTCGCGCAAAAAGCAGATGTTCGATCCACATTCAAAGCGTTCTATTCTATTTATAGACACAATTTGACACGAAATTATCTTCAAATCACTGTTGTGGTTGCTCCATGTTCAACCAATATAGCTCCAACTTGTTCTTCCAACATTGGTTGAACATGAAGCAACCACAACAATGATTTTAAGATAATCCGTGTCAAATTGTGTCTATAGATAGAACATAATGCTTTCGAATGTGGATCGAACATTTGTTCTTGTTGCGATGTTGGTGCAGATAAGTGTTTTTTTCTTAGTGAGTGCATCACAAGTAGAGGTACTATTATGAGAGGAAATTCATGGACCTTCTACAATATTTCATCGGAGTTGGAGTTCCCAATTTGTCGAGGATGAAGATCTTTCCAAACTTTCGAAGATTTTTCTCAAATGGGTTTTTTAAACGGTGAAAATAATTTACTCGGCTTTATATTACATGAACAGTTGGTGATCGGATTAGGCCCTGATACTATAACCTTCAATAAACCTTAAAGCGAAACAAGGTTCCAACGACTCGACGATGAAGGACATGAACTCATTTTAGGTATTGTTAATTCAATTACGATAATCTTTCGTGCAACAACTAAGCAACCATACAATCACTTCACACCCATGGGAAGTTTATGAGAGTTAACAAAACTTGAAATGGGTTCATGTCCTTCAATGTCGAGTGTCACTGGAACCTTGTCTTGCTTGAAAGTCATTGAGAGGCTATGTACTTGTGGGCTCAATTTGATTGTCACACGTTTACATAATAATAAATCAGGTAAATTACTCCATTATTTAAAAAACCCATCAACATCTTGAGTTTGGGAAGATCTTCATCCTGTGGAGAAGGAGTTTGAGAAGTCCAACTCAATATTAGTGTTGTAGAAGGTCCAAGAACTTCTCTCATAATAGTACCTCTCCTTGTGATGCAATTCACTAAGAAAAAAACACTTCTACTTGCTTTGAGCACCTCGTTTGCAAAAACGGATGTTCAATCCACATTCAAAGCGCTCTATTCTGTTTATAGACACAATTTGACAAAGAATTATCTTCAAATCGCTGTTGTGGTTACTCCATGTTCAACCAATATAGCTCCAACTTGTTCTTCCAACATTTCGATTGAACATGGAAGCAACCATACAACGATTTGAAGATAATACGTATCAAATTGTGTCTATAGATAGAACATAATGCTTTGAATGTGGATCAACATGATCGTTTTGTTGCCAATGTCGGTGAAGAGAAGTGTTTTTTCTTAGTGAATTGCATCACAAGGAGAGGTACTATTATGAGAGGAAGTTCATGGACCTTCTACAATATTTCATCGAAGTTGGAGTTACCAATCTGTCAGGATGAAGATCTTTCCAAACTCGAAGATTTTTCTCAAATGGGTTTTTTAAACGGTGGAGTAATTTACTGTATTTATTACGCAGAACGAGTCGGCAGATCGGATTGAGCCCACGATACATAGCCTTGCAGTGAGACCTCAAGCGAAACAAGGTTCCAACGACACAGACAATGAAGGACATGAACTCATTTTAGGTATTGTTAATTCCAATTACGATAATCTTTGCGCAACAACTAAGCAACCAACGACAATCACTTCACACCCATGGGAAGTTTATAGAGTTAACAATACTGAAATGGGTTCATGTCCTTCTTTCGTCGGTGTCATTGGAACCTTGTCTTGCTTGACATTCATTGAAGGCTATGTCGTGGGCTCAATTTGATTGTCACCACATTCACATAATAATAAATACGGTAAATTACTCCATTGTTTAAAAAATCCATTTGATCAACATCTTCGAGTTTGAAGATCTTCATCTTGTGGAGAAGGATTGAGAAGTCAATTCCAATATTAATATTGTAGAAGGTCCAAGAACTTCTTCTCATAATAGTACCTCTCGCTTGTAATGCAATTCACTAAGAAAAAACACTTCTCTGCCCTGACATTGGTTGCAAAAAGCGGATGTTAGATCCACATTCAAAGTGTTCTATTCTATTTATAGACACGATTTTGACACGAATTATCTTCAAATCGGCCATTGTGGGTTTGCTCCATGTTCAACCAATATAGTTCGAACTTGTTCTTCCAACATTGGTTGAACATGAAAGCAACCTACAACAATAATTTTAAGATAATCAGTGTAAAATTGTGTCTATAGATAGAACATAATGCTTCGAATGTGGATCGAACATTTGTTCTTGTTGCCGGTGTCGGTGCTAGAAAGTGTTTTCTTAGTGATTGCATCACTGAGAGGTACTATTATGGAGGAAATTCATGGACCTTCTACAATATTTCATCGAGTTGGAGTTCCCAATCTGTCGGGGATGAAGATCTTTCCAAGACTCGAAGATTTTTCTCAAAGATGGGTTTCTTAAGCGGTGGAGTAATTTGCAGTTTATTATTACATGAAACAGTGACGATCGGATTGGGCTCACAATACGTAGCCTTCAATGAACCTCAAGAGAAACAAGGTTCCAACGACGCCAGACAATAAAGGACATGAACTCATTTTCAGGTATTGTTAATTCCAATTACGATAATGCTGCGCAACAACTAAAGCAACCACGAGCAATCACTTCACACCCTATGGGAAGTTTATGAGAGTTAACAATACCTAAAATGAGGTTTGCATGTCTTTCTTCAGCACGGTGTCATTTGGAACCTTGTCTTGCTTGACATTCATTGAAGGCTATGCACTCCCGTGGAGCTCAATTTGATTGTCATGCCACGATCACATAATAATAAATCCGGTAAATTACTCATTGTTTAAAAAACCCATTTGATCAACATCTTTGAGTTTGGGAAGGTCTTCATCTTGTGGAGAAGGATTCGAAGTCCAACTCCAATATTAAAGGTGTAGAAGGTCCAAGAACTTCCTCTCATAATAGTACCTCTCTCAATCGTGATGCAATTCAACTAAGAAAAAACACTTCTGCGTGACTACTGGCTCAAAAACATATGTTCGATCCACATTCAAAGCATTCTATTCTATTTATAGACACAATTTGACACGAATTATCTTCAAATACGACTCTTGTGGTTGCTCTATGTTCAACCAATATAGCTCCAACTTGTTCTTCAACATTTCGATTAAACATGAAGCAACCCACAACAACGATTTAGAAGATAATACGTGTCAAATTGTTTCTATAGATAGAACATAATGCTTTGAATGTAGATCGAGACATTCATTCTTGTTGCCAATGTCGGTGAAGAGAAGTGTTTTGTTGGTGAGTGCATCCTAGGGAAGATACTATTATGAGAGGAGTTCATGGACCTTCTACAATATTTCATCGGGAGTTGGAGTTCTCAATCTCATCAGGGATGAAGATCTTTCCAAACTCGAAAGATTTTGACTCAAATGGGGTTTTTAAACGGTGGAGTAATTTTTACCGGATTTATTATTACATGAATAGGTCAGTGATTAGATTGAGCCCACATTACATAGCCTTCAATGAACCTCAGCGAAAACAAGGTTCCAACGACAGCGACAATGAAGGACATGAACTCATTTTAGGTATTGTTAATTCCAGTTACGATAATGTTGCGCAACAACTAAGCAACCCAGCAGACAATCACTTCACACCCATGGGAAGTTTATGAGAGTTAACAATACCTGAAATGGGTTCATGTCCTTCATCATCGAGTGTCATTGGAACCTTGTCTTGCTTGACATTCATTGAAGGCTATGTACTTGTGGGCTCAATTTGATTGTCACCACGTTCACATAATAATAAATCCGGTAAATTACTCCATTGTTTAAAAAAACCCATTTGATCAATATCTTGGAGTTTTGGGAAGATCTTCATCCTGTGGAGAAAGATTGAGAAGTCCAACTCCAATATTAATATTGTAGAAGGTCCAAGAACTTCCTCTCATAATAGTACCTCTCATCGTGATGCAATTCACTAAGAAAAAACACTTCTCTCGCATCGACAGTGGCTGCAAAAATAGATGTTTCGATCCACATTCAAAGCGTTCTATTCTATTTATAGACACAATTTGACACAAATTATCTTCAAATCACTGTTGTGGTTGCTCCATGTTCAACCAATATAGCTCGCAACTTGTTCTTCCAACATTGGTTGAACATGAAGCAACCACAACAATGATTTTAAGATAATCTGTGTCAAATTGTGTCTATAAATAGAACATAATGCTTCGAATGTGGATCGAACATTTGTTCTTGTTGCCGATGTCGGTGCGGATAAGTGTTTTTTCTTAGTGAATTTGCATCACAAGGAGAGGTACTATTATGAGAGGAAATTCATGGACCTTCTGCAATATTTCATCGGAGTTGGAGTTCCCAATATGTCAGGGATGAAGATCTTTCCAAACTCGAAGATTTTTCTCAAATGGGTTTTTTTAAACGGTGGAGTAATTTACCGGATTTATTATTACATGAACAGTCGACGATCGGATTGAGCCCACGGTCATAGCCTTCAATGAACCTCAAGCGAAACAAGGTTCCAACGACATCGACAATGAAGGACATGAACTCATTTTAGGTATTGTTAATTCCAATTCGATAATGTTGTGCAACAACTAAGAAACCATCGACAATCACTTCACACCCATGGGAAGTTTCATGAGAGTGGCCCTTCACGATTTCTTCATGAAAAATTGTCAAAAAAATTTACAATAATATATACATGCATTGACAATGTATCATTAATAATATTGAGCGATTCACAATGTAAGTTACAATAACAAATACAAAAAAGAAAATGTCTTTTGGCGAGTCTTTTATTTATGTATTATATTACAACGATAAAAGAACAATAAATAGCAAAGAGGATGATAGGTCAATTTGGTTGTTAATGCTTTTGGGGCTTTGGATTGATGGATTAACAATGTAAGTAACAATAACAAATACAAAATTAAAAAAAAAGTGGCCTTTGGCACAAATTTTTATGTATGTATTCTATTATAATGATATAAGAGAAATAAATGGCAAGACGATGATAGGTCAATTTGCGTTAATGTAGATTGTCTATAATGTCTTTGGGCAAAGTGATCAAAATGTGTGTATGTGGTATTGTCTTTGAAACTTTTTTTCTAGTTTTATAAACCCTCGGTTCATGGAGAAAGTATAAGAAACATTTTATTAGTGTTTAGGTGCTTGTTAGTTAAATTGTATTCTTGGTTTATTGGTATTTGTGGTAAAGTATGTTGCGGTAAAACCTAATAAAGAAAGACCTAAAAAGGAGGCTCATTGTGGGCTTCTCAAGTTAAATGGGTAAGGGGTTGTGAAGCACCCTAAAGCATAAAGCATAGTGCATGGTGTTACCAATAATATAAACAACAAGAGTGCTTGGAACAAATTTGGGTCGGTTCTCCTTGGTAAGTCATTAGGTACGACATCTACATCATGCGAAACAATGCTCATTCAAATTCAAAGTTTTTCTTAGCTATGCTCATTCAAATTCAAAGTTTGTCTTAGCTAATTATTGCACGAAAGGCAAGTACACAATTTGTGAGTGCGTAGCTAGAGAAATCACGGATGGTGGATGAAATCCAATGGGCCAATTAGAGGGGATGGTGGATGAAATCTAGTGGGCCAATTAGAGTGCTAGATCAATTTGTGCACTTGGCTGAAAACCCATGGCTAAATGTGGCAGGGGCAACTTCCAACATGAGTTAAATTAAATTCATAGGGACGGGCCAATTAGAGGGGATGGTGGATGAAATCTAGTGGGCCAATTAGAGTGCTAGATCAATTTGTGCACTTGGTTGAAAACCCATGGCTAAATGTGGCAGAGGGCAACTTCCAACATGAGTTAAATTAAATTCAACGAGATGTTTATTCATATTTATGGATGAATTTTTTATTAAACTCATCCATTTAGAATATGATGAGGTGAATGTAACTTGCACAAAAAGAATGACCCTTAAATCCCCTTCAAATGTTGGGGATTATTGATTGGGAGTCACCACTTGTACTTAAAATGTTTAGAAATATTCTATCCCTCTCCCAAACACACCTAATACCTCAACACAATTACTAAGAATTAGTCAAATGGGTAACAACATTAACAACAACCAAATGAGTTAATCCCTTAAAATGTTTGGAAACATGTTATAGTAAAATAAAACAAATATTTCAATTTTAGATTCATTAAATACTAAAAAGAAATCTAAATTTATTTAAAAAGAAAATTAACTATAAACATTTTTAAATAAATTTTTAAATATTTTTTTATCTATTTAAATTTAGAGTTTTTTTTTAATAAATATATATATATATATATTTTTATAAATATTTATTTATCTATTTAAATTTCTAAAAAAGCATTTTATTTTTTTTGAAATATATATATATATATATATATATATTTAGATTTCTAAAAGCATGCAATTTTGATTTCTAAAAGCATTTATTTTTTTAATTAGCAATTTTGAGTTTTAAAAGTGTTTATTTTTTTATTTTTTAATTAATACGGTATTCTAAAAGTTATTGTTGTATGGTCGGTAAATTCTTTGAAAAGGTATTCATAGAATAAATGTATATTACCTATAATTTTTTATGGGTACGGTAAATTGGTGAAAAAGGTATTAATAGAATAAATGTATATTATTGAACGAGTGAAAAGGTATTTATAGAATAAATGTATATTATAGAATAAATGTCATGTTTTCTCATACATATAATGTGATTTATCGTCTAACTTTTCGAATGTGCCATATATACAAAATCGAAAACGATATTAAATACGCGGCACGAGCAACGTCGAATAACTATAGAACGTCTACTATGGTGTCGGCTGGGTTTCTAGTATCGCACGCATTTAATGGAGACACTGCGCTACCGCTCGTTCAGATAAATTTATTCTTAAAAAAGCGGAGAGCTGAGAACGATCATATGTTCAAACATGTTGGAAAACACAAATGTGAAATGAATTATTACGGTTGGAAAACACAAATGCGTTGTGCGCTGTTGTTAACTTCTCAACAGGATGAAATAGGGAGGGACGCCGATTGTTGGGCGCTCCCGTCTCGACATAACAGAGGCATAAACCACGTGGACGTTGTACGACGGTGCCCACTCGGGACCGAGCCACGTGTTGAGTTGGTGGGTCAATTGGATGTGCGAGTTTTAATGCCACCTAGGGGTTTGTCTTTGTCCGTGATTTTCAACGTCCATCTAACTCGCGGTACATATCTTTACATGGGACATTCGATCTACGTATAGTGATGACATGCATTAATAGGTAGATTCTGAGCTACACGCAGCTTTGTTGGAATCTCACGTTAGCGGTTGTGCGTTTTTAATGAACCTCACTACTATATTCATTGTATGTCGCCGGAAATGTAATATGCATGTCGTCCCGGGATTCTTGAGATTGTTGGGTATATGCATTTGTTGCTTGCTAGGCGTTGCACTGCTTGACGCCCTCCTATTCTTGAGCACGAAGTCTGGCGTTGTGTCCATGAATCTCTACCGATGCTTTGGACCCTTGAGGGTTTGCAGTTCATTGCTCTTTCTACCGTCCAGCTTTGTTCAGGTATTGTTGCATTTCTTTTATTTTCTTTGGTGAATGCCAATTTTGATGATAAATTGCTGATTTTCTTGTAATTATGCGAGCCGAGGTTCCATGGTTGGCATTGGCGATGGCGAGGTTCATTGTGGCTGACTTCTCGCATCCTCGGCGGCGGCGGACGCCCTGGCGACCTGCGGTAGGATTCTGCGAATCCTACAATCATCGTGTGTTATTTAACACTTTCTCCTTGTGTTTATCAACACTTTTCGATCCTGTCTATTCGGTGGAATTATGTTTATTAGTTCTTGTTTTATTGTATTGTTGGTATTGGACCTTTATATGGATATGTTCTTGTTTTCTTGGGTATATATTGGTATTGGACCTTTATATGGATATCTTGCGGTAGATCCGGTCATGAATGAGATTGGGTGTTTTTCTGTTATGAAGCCCCATATTTTCAAGTGGTCTTATACATGGCAAATGTTGTTATAGTGGATCATCGATTTAGGAGTTCACTATCTTAAGTTAGATCTTCTGTTTTACGCAATTTTTTGTTCAAACCTTGTAGCAGGATAGTTTATTTGTTTTCTGTTTTCATCTCCATTCACTCGATTTACCTTTTTTACGGATAGTATGCATCATAAGCGATGAGTGAATTCTAAAAATAACGAGTAGTTAAAGAAAGTCTTCGTTGCGTTGGTGCGTAATAGTTTGGACTAATTGCCCTTAATCGGTGTTACTATACAGGCTTAGTATTATGTCTCGTGGTAGCTCTCCTATGATTAGTAGGGATGAGAATCAACATTTTTAAGTACGTGTTTTCTTTGTTTTTAAGTACGGATAAGTCAAATTCGCATGCCGCGTTCTTCCAGTGTATAATGTATCCACTTCCCCACTCGCCTCGCCTTTACGATTTACTGATGGTTCGCCCATTGTGTGTCCCTTCCCCCGCATTACAAGTTCTTTTGGGACGAACCGCATTGTACTCACCTCACCTCATCAAAATTCCCGGAGTGCTTTGGACTCATATAATGTATAAGTGAAATTCCGCATGGGCCATTTTTATGGTATTGTTCGGGGCAAAAGGTCCATGAAAAGGGGAATAGCACAAGAGTGTCTATGCTCACAAAGTTATGCTCGTCTTAACAAGAGACCGTAATAGGTCATCATTTAGTGTCTTCAAAAATCTAATGATACGATTGAATTTTCAAATACTTATTACTTGATTATTATTAAAAAAAATTATCGTAATTCATTATATATCACGAGTTTTTTGTCATCTTTTAGTTTTTCAACAAGTATTTATAGATTTTGAGATGGGCCATTTTTATGGTATTGTTCAGGGCAAAAAGGTCCATGAAAAGGGAATAGCACAAGAGTGTCTATGCTCACAAATTATGCTCGTCTTGACAATATCACTGTAATAGGTCATCATTTAATTGTCTTCCAAATCTAATGATACAGTTGAATTTTCAAATATTGACAGTTGAATTTTCAAATACTTATTACTTAGTTATTATTAAAAAAAAATTATACTTGATTGTTACTCCGACTCTTTGCTGTGCTTGACTTTAGTCCATACGATAATTTATAGATTTGAGATGGGCCATTTCTATGGTATTGTTCAGGGAAAAAAGGTCCATGAAAAGGGAATAGCACAAGAGTGTCTATGCTCACAAATTATGCTCGTCTTGACAATATCACTGTAATAGGTCATCATTTAATTGTCTTCAAAATCTAATGATACAGTTGAATTATCAAATATTGACAGTTGAATTTTCAAATACTTATTACTTGATTATTATTAAAAAAATTTATCGCAATTCATTATATATCAGTTTGCTGTCAGCTTTTAGTTTTCAACAAGTATTTATAGGTTTGAGATGGGCCATTTTTATGGTATTGTTCAGGGCAAAAAGGTCCATGAAAAGGGAATAGCACAAGAGTGTCTATGCTCACAAATTATGCTCGTCTTGACAGAGAAAATGTAATAGGTCATCATTTAATTGTCTCCAAAATCTAATGATACAGTTGAATTTTCAAATACTGACAGTTGAATTTTCAAATACTTATTACTTGATTATTATTAAAAAATTTTATCGCAATTCATTATATATCACAGTTTGCTGTCAGCTTTTAGTTTTCAACAAGTATTTATAGGTTTGAGATGGGCCATTTTTATGGTATTGTTCAGGGCAAAAAGGTCCATGAAAAGGGAATAGCACAAGAGTGTCTATGCTCACAAATTATGCTCGTCTTGACAATATCACTGTAATAGGTCATCATTTAACTGACGTTACAACTGCTCTTAGTAAGTCTTTGTAGCATCAGGTAGATGCAACATATATTAGCATTTACCATGGGTATTCCTCACTCTTACAAGTTTGTTGCAAATGTGTTTCTGTAGCATTAACTCATGTTGGTTATTTTGATAGAGATTCATGTAGTGTTACTCCTATTGAGCTTGAGAGGATGCTAGTTATAGTAGGCCTGTGATATCTTGAGCCTTCTACTGCAATTTTACATGAATTAGATTGTGCACTTTTTGCTAATTCTGCATGTTTGTGGTCTTCTTTTGAGGCATGCTTGTAATCTTGGCACGGCCCTTTTTTGAGCCATTTCCCTCTTGTGGTGCGTGCAACCAAGGCACATTTTCACCACCAATTTTGCAGGCTTTTGGGCACGTTTTCAGCAGTTGAGTGAGCAGCAATGTTATCATATTTTCATTATGTATTCACTTATTTTACAACATATTTTGAGCATTTTTTACAGTGTATTTTTTATAGTTTAGGAATCTTTTACAAAGAGGTAATTATTTTGTTGTTTCAAGTTAATTACTGCTGAAACAAATTAATTTTTTTGGAAGGTTTCTTGTTTCTTCTTTGAAACATGGCTTGTTATTTTGATAGAGATTCATGTCTTGTTGTTGGTTATTTTGATAGAGATTCATGTAGTGTTACTCCTATTGAGCTTGAGAGGATGCTAGTTATAGTAGGCCTATGATATCTTGAGCCTTCTACTACAATTTTACATGAATTAGATTGTGCACTTTTTGCTAATTCATCCACTAATGATATGCAAGAGCTTGAGTCTAACACTTAAAATGATTTTTCACATATTGATTTGCAAAAACCACATGTTGCATCTTTTGTTCAACTAGCATTGGATTCTTCACCAACTACATCTTAATTGTATTGGCAACCTCATCATTGTGGTTGGAGGCATTCTCGCTCTCTATCCAAGTATCACTATTTTATGCCAATGATTCTTCTTACTAATCTGTGAAGAAGAGGCCAAAAAATAAATATGGCTGGGAAGATATCTTGCTTATTAAACAGTCTTCAAAAACTATGACAGCCCTATCACAGTCATTCTAACATATCACCGATTTGAAACTAGTTTTGTCTCATAAAAAAATAGCTCCTAGGTATGTTCATAAACAGTCCCTTAAAAAAATATACATATAGATATTCACATTTAAACAGTCCCATGATTATACTTAGTGTAGTAGAAAGGAAATTTGAGATCTATTAAGATATAAAATTCCAAACATATAGTCCATCCAAAAATCCACATCATAATGTGGTTACATCCAAAAACATCTAACACTCCATAATTGTTGACGCCCTACTCTCCATATCTTGCAGCGTTTGACAAGTAAATCAAATTGAATCGTTCCATTTCGGGAATCCATGGCGCCATGGCGGCTTGTACCAGGGATTTCTGAGATCCAAGTAAGACACTTAAGTGTTTCTGGTAGAATACTTCGGTGTTACAAGAAACACAATAAGACACTTATTGTGCTTCTGGTAACACAGAAGTATCCTATTAGAAACACTTGAGGTGTCTTACTTGGTTCTCAGAAGTCCCTGGTACAAGCCGCCATGGCGCCATGGATTCCTGAAATGGAACGATAAAAAGTATTTACTTTGTCAAACACTGCAACATATGGAGAGTAGGGCGTCAACAGTTATGGAGAGTAGGGCATCAAAATTCATACTTTGGGAGTCTTGTTTGAGATGATCCCAACAAATAGAAGTTGGGTAATGGATCCAACTAGCTGCCTATAATGATGTACGAAGAGATTGTATCTATTGAACCCTTAGATTAACATCTCATGTTAGGTAGATATAACCAGATTGGTTTTGATTATGCTATTAGGCTACCTTATTTTCCTAAAAAAAATGATTTAATTATGAAAAACAAAATTACATTCACTATGTGTTTTTCTACATTTCAGATATATCCTTAAGCATAGGAAGTGATAAAAGTATGGTTGGGAAGATATCTTGCTTCATAAACAGTCTTCAAAAATGTCAATATGATAGCCCTATCACAATCATTCTAACATATCACCGATTTGAAACCAAACGTAAAGTCCATCCAAAAATCCACATCATAATGTGGTTACATCCAAAAACATTTAACACTCCTATTCTTTATGGCCTTGAGAATCTTCAGTGCCAAACACTGAGTTGCCTGATTGAGCCAAGTAGGTTGGCCTTCCCAAGAAGGCTTGATTAGGTGGTGGTTGATTGCTGCCATATAAATGAGACCAATTTGTCCCTTCCATCCATGGAGGAATTGAGTACCCGTACCTCACACTTGCGTTAAGTGGAGGTGTGTGCTGAGCATACATTGAATTCAGACCTCCTGTGGTAGGAATAAGGCAAGTGGGTAAACCCCGATTTTGATAGTGAGGAACTTGAATGTTTATGAGGTCTTGGAATAATGTTGTATTATTTGCAATGTTGTCCAATGTGTTGGACATGTTCCTGGATTCATTCTCATTAACTGTGCTTGCATTTATGTCAACCATATGAGTCAACCCTTGTTCCCTTTCAAGCATTTGTTGAGCCTTCCTTGCTTCCTTTTCCTGTCTTGAGATTTGTTTTTGTTGCTCTTTCTCTTGCCTTGCTCTCTCTCTTTCAAGCCTTTCATCTGCTCGACGTTGTGCTGCAATAGCCCTTGCTGCCTTCTTCTCCTTGGCTTGATCTTTTTTTTCTGTTTTAATTCCTGAATTTCCATTTTCTTATTTTCAGACTCAACAAGGAGCTTTATATAGTCTTCAGAGGTGAGTAACTGTGAACTTCGCCCCAAACGAAGACTATTGGTTGTTCCTTGCTTCTTTTTCATTGACACTCTTTCTACTGGTAGCTTTAAGAACCGCCCAAGTAACTTCTCCCTCCCTCCCACCTGCATGTCATTGCTTGGCACTTCAGTATCCATGGCACTTGATTGAACTATATTGTTTTCTTCATCTGTTGCCTCATTATGTCCTCCATCTTCTTCCATTGATCTATTGTCCACAAAAAAATGAACAATTTCACTATTCAATTCAGCCACTTGTGAAGGCATGTTCATGCTTTGTTCATTGGTTCTTGAGACACTATGGGCGTTCAAATTAATCATGTTTTATGCCAGCCATGATGGTGGGTTTACTTGGCTAGGCAATGACAATTGGTCATTTTCAATTTCATGCCCAATATCAGCAATTTCATTTTCTGCATTAACAATATCAACATTTTCTTCATGCCCAATATCAGCAATTTCATTTTCTGCATTAACAATATCAACATTTTCATTTTGAACTAAATCTGCATTAACAATATCGGCAATTTCTGTTTCAACAAAATCTGCATTCTCAACTGCATGTTCAACAGTGTTGCCATCAATTTGTTGACAAGTATATTGTGTTTCACATACCTGCTCATCATCATCAGCATATAACTGTCCTTGAGAGAGGGAAATTATATTATCAGTTGCAACCACATCATCATGTTCATTTACTTCTTCTTCCACTTCCTGTCTTTCTTCCTGACCATCCACATGGAAAGCTTGGCTACAAGCAGTATCATGCATAAGAGCATCATAATTTAGTGGCCATATTCCTGTCCTTCTAAAGCCAACCTTGATATTTGATGGTGTCAGAGCCCTTTTAAAAGCCTTACTTGCAAGCTCTACTAACTCGAACCTTTTGACCTCAACCCCTGGATTCTTTGCCATCCATGCAGCACGTTCTGACCTGAAATAGTTTTTGAAAGGGCCAAACACACTGACATCAAGTGGCTGCAATCTGTGAGTGGTATGAGTGGGCAATGTTAAAAGGTCAATGCCCAAATTGTATGCTTCCTCAATTGTTTGTAGAGCCATGTGGCTTCCATGGCCATCTAATATCAACGGGTGTCTGTTATTAGGTGAGACACCACCTGGCACAGATGCAGCAAAGTGGCAAAGCCAATTTAAAAACAACTCTTTAGTCATCCATGCATGGGGATGTGCAACCATGCATGCTCCAGGTTCACAGTTTTGTATATAATTTTTCAACTGATTTTTACCTTTGAAAAGATAAAATCCTGGGATTGAAGCACCAATTGCATTGACACAACATAAAATGGTTATCCATTCCTTGCTCTTAGGCAAAATCTTTGGCACGTTTCGGCTACCTCTTTTCGCAATTACCCTCATGCCACAATTCCTTCCCGCCTGTAAACCTGTTTCATCACAGTTCCATATATGGTCTGCAGCATAAGAATGTTTATCATATGCACTAGAAAGAGTGTCATAGAACTTACATACAACTGTAGGGCGCAAATTTAATGCTCTGTCTCTGTCAAGGCCCTCAGCTGTACGCAATACAAGGTCTGGATGCCTTTTTTTAAACCCAAACCACCATGATTTACCGGGAAACCCATCTTTGAATGGGTTTGGCCTCCCTTGACAGATTTGAGCAACTGTAGATTTGAGTTGTATCAACTCTAGCCCATGTCCCAATTGGGCCATTTCTTTACACCAATCAACCACCTCGGCCTCCTCCTCTTCAGTCATAACTGTAACAGGCCCTCTATGTTTGGTGTGAGTCAGCCCATTTATCCAATAATGTATTGATGAAGGGGGAATAGTATGCTTCTTTGCAGATGCCCGAACAGAATATCCATTGAACTCTATGTCGTCAATTGCAGCTAACATTTCTTCTTTTGTCCAACCTCTTATAGCGCGGATCTTTTTAGTCGAAGTTGCACCTTGGACTGTGGTTGACGGTGGCTCTGTGGCTGATGGTGCCACAACATCAGCTTCAGCCACATGCTCATCGTCAACAACATTTCTTGGAGCATTGGTGACATTGACATCACCTGTTCTTTCTTCATCCGATGAGGTGCATCGCAATTGGGCACCCCTGGTCACTCTTCTGCCACTTCTCCTTGTGCGAGCGACATAACTCACTCTTGCCATGGATGCAACTACCTGTAGGCTGCAAAAGCACCAATTGCAAGCTGTTATTCATTATTTAAAAGAAGGATTGTTTTCATATGATGAATACAGCATCTATGCATAGCAATTGCAGATATATATGTTAATTTCAAATGCTACAGCTTCTATTTTCAGCTACTGTAGATATATATGTTAACTTCAAATTCTACAGCTTCTGTGCTCAACTCCCTATTGCAGATTTGCAGATTTGTTTTCAGCGACCTATTTATTCAAGGTTTTGTAATTTCTAGCAACCTATTTATTTTAATTCCAATTGGTCACTCAAAGATTGATCTATAGTTGATAGTAACCAGGTTATGTATGAACTGGCAAGAGTGATTGTATGAACTGGCAAGAGTGATTGAAAAAGTTTCATTCTGTTATAAAAAAATACAATACAAGTAATGAAGGCTTCAGTGATATGAAATGGTTTGAGTTTATTTTTCTGAATCCATCTTATTGAATTTTTTTTTTAAGATTTAGATTACAAATAGAATACAATTGTGATTTGAAATGGTTTAAGTTTTTTCTTTAAGTGTTTTTTATCATGAATATTTATAAATTCATCCTATAAGTTGCCTTGGGGGCTCTAGTCTTACTTGAATGCATAACAAACTGTTTGTAGCCAGTTGAAAGTGGGAAGTTACATAACCAAAATTTATGATTCTGTTTGCTCCGTGCCATTTGGTTGTAAAAGTACTAAAAGTTAAAACATACATTTGGCAAGATTTGACAATAAGTTTAAAGTAAAGTATCAAAAATATGGCAGAGCTACATTGAAATTACATTGTCTAGAAATGCACTTCCGTTCCAAGAGAAGATAAGGTAGAGTCAACAATAACTTCACTGGTCACAAAACTGAAGTTAATCTACTTAGTGTGCAGTTGCATCAGTGGGGACTTCCCATTTTCTTGCACCCTATGGCTCCTCTTGTCATTAGGAGCTTAAGAAACATATTCAAATCACATGCTAGGATTACAGAGCTGCGCACCACCTCTTTAAACCTATTTGTTTTGGCCCAAAATTCAGAGTTAAGCATGCGAGGAACTCTCTCAGGTGCACTTGTTTCTGTTGCTACTTCTTTAATAGCAGCTCATTTAGGCTGTTGTTTTACACAGAATTCTTTGTTTCACAGTAGTTGGCTTTTATACAGCCTGGCTGTACTTGTTTGATTGGACGTGACCTTAGGCCTCTGAGATGTTTTCAAGGTTTGTGTGCTTTACACCTATGCAGGTGGCTTCACAATTACATTCAGGGTTTAGCAATAAGATGTTATTTTCCTGACAATTCTTTGGCAGCAAAGTAGTTTTTTGTTTTGAAGTCTGGCTTTGCTTTTGACCGGTCTCATGTAGCCCTAGATCTTTTCATTACTTTGAAGATATGTGCCCTTTAAACCCCTCCATTTGACTTCATTCACACAATTAGGTTTTGCCTCTTTGGCTAGCTAGTCATCTGCCTGTCTTTTTGTATTTATGTTGAGTGCGAAGGCAAATGGGGAAGTAGGAGATACTAAAATTGTTTGGATAAAGGGACCAAATCCTCTGGACAAACTTTAACAGGTTCTGACGACAAACTAATTTTAGATAGTTTGATCAACCCAACAACTTGAGACTTTTATCTGAAAGGTCTAACTTGAGACTATTATCTGAAAGGTCTCTTATAACTTGATTGTTCATGCTAACCTATCATTTTTAATATAAAATTTGCAGGCATATATTGACCAGTATAACCTTTCCAATTGTTTGATACATCCTAGAATGGAGACTACAAAAATTGTAGTGTACACGCAGGGTGGGTTTTTCTACAAAAATATAGTGTTTTGGATACATTTTTCTATAAAATTTGCAGGCATATATTAACCAGTATAACCTTTCCAATTGTTTGATACTCGCTGTATGTGATTAGATTGATTAGATGAATACTGGACACCTTGGTAAGAGCTTGTATTACCTGAAGTACTGTAGATATGCTGTTGTAAACAAGATACCTTAGTTCAATGAACCTATAGCATTAAATAACATACCTTAGTTCATTAATGTGGATTTAGAAAATTCTGTGTTGCTCTTTCAGTTTGTATCTATGAGTTTGGGACCTGTGTCTAATTTCCACAGAATTGTGATCCAGAACATTTAAGTTGTCTAGTATTATGGATGAATGTCAGAAATAACTGAAATAAAGACTCATAAATCACTGAAAACTGAGACTCAGAAATGAAAATAAAAGTGTAAGAAAGCTGAAATAAAGACTCAAAAATTAAAATAAAATTGTAAGAAGGATGTAAACTAGCCTGAATATACTGTGTTCTGTCTGGGTTGTCTCCAAGGCTGGGTGTGTTTTGTGCTGGATTGTCTCCAAGGCTGGTGAATAACTTGAAACTAAAAAATGTAACTTCAACAGTGGTTGAACTTCTTTTATAGTTATTTGCAGTTGAATTTTATTGGTGACAATGATGGACATGGATTGCAATGGCTTCATTTTGCATGTGTGATCAGGATTGAATTTGATGTGATCTAATGGCTGAGAATTTGTTTTTGTTGATCCATGTGTTTGATCTGTTTTCATAGGAAATCATTTATTGAATTTATTGGGTGGGTGTCATTTATTGTACACAGTGGGTTTAAATGTTGTTATGGGGTGGGTGTCATTTATTGAACACAATGGGTTTAAATGTTGAATAACACAACATTTATGGTTGACATACATTTCTTTTTATTATGTGCAGGTATTGATATTTACTTCTCATACACAGCATCAGAGCTGATCAGATGGGTTGAAGTGACTGGCTTTTTGTACTTATTGACTTGACCATTTTGGAAGGAGAAATGGTTTTATGAGTTTTCTAGTTTAAATGTTGGGATTTGTAATCTTGATACTTATTAAGCTATTTATGGACAGTTGTGGGTTATTTATGGACACATGTGGGCCCAATCAATGACTTGGGAAATTTTGAACATAATTTAATATATATTTGAACTTCATGTTATTTTATTCTGTTTAATTATTGGTTGCATATATGTCTATTTTTGGTGGGTTGATGGGACCAGTACTATAACAATTACTGGTCCCTGCACAAGATTAGACAACTCTCCCATGGAATCTCCAAAACTGTAAATAGCACTCGTGTAACAAGTTCTCCAAATATTTGTGAGGTTTATTGATAATATCTAATTGCACCTGAAATTTTTAATAATGTAATACAAAATGACAAAATGCATTACGTTTAAAGATAATACACTTTAAAATGAACAATGTGAGGTGAATTATATAACATTGAATTGAATTATATTATATGGAACAATATGAAATAAAAATATAAATGAAATGAATTGAATGTTATTACAAAAGGAAGGAAATTATAAAACAAGTAAAAAGGAAATTATAAAACTAGTCAAGATTCATTTTAATTCTTGATTTATTAAGGGTGGAGAGGGATCAAAACTCTCAAGGTGAAACGAAACTTGAAGAAAGATTTTGCACAGCCAAAAATTTGATCTTTTTGATCTTTTGAGAGCTTAATAAATCTGAAGTTAAGATGGATCTAGGCTAGTTTAATTATTAATTTTATCTTTTTAGTTTAATTTTTTCTTTTATATAATTTCACTTAGTCAAAATGTTTTAATTAATAATTTTATTTTTTTATTTTTATGTAATTTGACTAGGTCAAAATATTTTGTTAAGATAATATAAGTGGACATTACAAATATTCCATAGTGGGATAACTAATAAAATGAAACTACAAAATAATATTTATAAAATATTTTGATTGTGAAATGAGAGATGAATTTTGAGCATGTGGTATTGATGTAATGGGATGGTATGATTAATAATATGCATGGTGAAGTGGGGTGAGTATCATGGTTAAATCTTGTTAATTATAAGTATTATTTTGATTGTGAAATGAGAGATGGTTTTTGGGTATGTATTATTGATTAGCCATCGTATTGGCCCATGGTATTGTATGGTTAATAATATCTAGGGTAAAGTGGTGGTGAATATCCATCATTAAAAATCTTCTTATAGTGTAAGTATTCATTTTTTTTTGCTTATTAATGAAATTTAAATATGGTTACAAAATTATTATTTTAATTTATATGGTGAAATATATCTTAATTTATAGATACCTTTATATCTTATATACTTTGATCTAAAAGAGGTGTAGATATATCTCAAAAGTAATTATAATATTTTTTCTTTCAAATTTAATAAAAAATGTTATAAAAGTAAATTCAAATAGAATATTTATTAAATATTTTGAGTGTGAAATGAGAGATAGATTTTGGGCATATGGTATTGATGAGTCATGGTATTGGCCCATAGTATTGTAACAAATCCTATTTACAAGCTAAAATATATGTGGATGATTAAACACATTGTTATATATTGTAAGTTTATATGCTTATTAATTAAATTTAAATATGGTTACATAATCATTATTCTATTTTAATAGGTAAAATGGATCTTAACTTATTGTTACTACTTATATATCCTATTTACAAGTATATTTAATGTAACATGTATATTATGAGTTTTTTAATCTAAAAAGTTATTCTTATATTTATTAATAAAAACAAAATCACAATCTAACAAATTCCAATTTATTATTTTTATTACTTTTTAACTTTTTACAGACATTACAACATCTTTAGTGGGCTCTATATTAATTTTAATGTACATGTAAACGTTTACCAATTTTCTTATTATAAATTGGACATATTAATATAAATTCAACATATTAAGCTAACATGTAAATTTTTACCAATTTACATATTATAAATTTGACATATTAATATAAGGAGGTCATCAACCCCACCCTAAAAGATCAAAAGTATCTCTATGTTTTAACTAGCTCAAAAAAGAAAATAATATAGCCAAGATTAGAACGAACTCTCATGAGCTCCATAGTCAAACAGGTCATTGGACAGTTCCTAAAACACCATGGATGGAAACGATCTGCCATCTTGTGATAATATGAAAATCTAGGATGAAAATCACTTCCTCTTAGAGTGCCCTAGGTACAACCACATTAGAGCTCAATTTCATAATTTTTGTTGCAATAGTGACCTTCCTAGCTTTTAAGATGTCAAAATAATAGTGAGCTCCGGAGACTTCTCTCCAAGTTTTTTGAGCATAGGAATAAAATCTTAAATCAAACTAAATAACTCTTTTCTTTAGGTCTGATAGAACAAAGATTGGTCTCAAAGGACGTTAACCATCATCATCATCATTATCATAAATTCAACATCTTAAGCCGAGATGTAAAAATGTTTAGAAACTTTCTTACATTACATATACACATTTGGTCTCAAAAAACGTTAACCATAATCATCATCATCATCATCATAAATTCAACATCTTAAGCAGATATGTAAAAATGTTTACAAAATTTCTTAGATTACATCTACACATTACCCCTATACTAAGCTATAAAACTGTTAAATAAGTGAAATTTTTCAAAATAAAATACAGATTAATAAGATTTCCAAACATTTTCACATTAAATCCATTTTTTTATATTCTTTTATTTAACATAAATATGAAAATTTTGGAAACCTTCTATTATTGTGTTTCTGGAATATATAAATAAAATTATAAAACATTTTAAGCATTATCTTACTTTGTTAAAAATAACAGGTCACTTTGGGTTTATGTGGACATTAGTTATTATATCATCATTATTATAACAGTCACTTCTAATTTTCTAATCAATTGGATCTCTCACACATGAATTTGCTCATACTTTTTCAATATAAAAGTTATTTTCACTTCAATGGATTTATTCATGCTCATATTTTTTCCACCTTAGTGGATTTGATTCATATAAATATTTGATTCATGTATACATTAATTTAAATGAAGAAAACATGTTGTTAAAATAATAATAAATTTTGAATATTTATTTTCGAGAGGGGAACAAATAATTTGGTTGAAGTGTTATTATGTCTTTACTCGATTTTGTTAGAGAGGAGATGTGATTAGCTTGAAGTGTTTTTTGATTTTAGTGTAATGATATTCAACAATGCCAAATTATATAAGCATCTCATATGTTGGAGGATTTTAGCATCAAGAATATTTATGTTTTTTCTTTTTCATCCACAATCTATAGTGCCTAACAGAGAAGTAGATAGGATTTCCAGGTAAGGCCTTTATGTATATGGAGACATATGAAATATTTAATAATTCATAAACGATGAATATTTCATAAATTATTAGAAAACTTCTATAGATGAAAAAAAAAATGGTTTTTAAGTTCTTGTGGTTATCATTTTTTGAAGAGTTTCTCGGATTATCGATAGTATCAAGGAACATTTGTCAACGTTTCGAATCTCAATGAGGATCCATATTTAAGAAAATTGAATGAAGGGTGTTATTAATAAAATCGCCCAAGTTTTGAGAAAAATGATATTTTTCGCGCAATTTTCAGCAACAGGGACTATTAGACAAAGAATGCGACCAGTTAAAGATGTTATAAGCCCGGGACAACTTAAAGGAGTGTACAAATATTGGTGAAACCGGGCGTTCAATTCAGAAACTACTTAAAGAGCACAAAGCCAATATTAATTATGAGCGAGTGCGCACCTCAGCCCTTGCAGAACACTCCTCGAAAACTAAACATCAAGTGCGTCTTGAAGATTCAAGGATCATTGCTAGAGAAGATCACTATCAAAGATGAAAATTAAGACATACCCTTGAGATTATAAAACATACAGATAACCTTAATAGGGATGGGGGATGTGAAATCAACAACAGTTGGTGACCTCTTCATCGACAAATCTGTTCCTCAAAAGCGCAATACTTCTACGTATATTTTTTCAGGTAGAAGATCTGAGGTTTGTTTCTCTTCTTTTGAATTCTAAATTTCGTTTTAATAATATTTCTCATTAATTAATTTTTATTTTGTAAAAAATAAAAATTAATTAATTAATAAATAATTATTATTAGTAACTACTATAACCCTAATTTATCCCCTAATTTATCCCCTAACATAAATTAATTATAATATTAATTATCACATTAAATAAACATAATTAATTAAATATATATAATTAATATAAAACAAATAATTATTTACTTTATTAATATTTATTCACATCTTTAAATAAACGTTAATACTAATTAGTAAATAATTAGTTTATTTTTATAACAATTAGTCATACTAATAACCATCTCTTAAAAAAAAATTAGGTTTTTATTAAACTTATTTTATCCTAAATTAAATAATAAATTAAATAGATCAATTAACTAAATTAGTATCTATGTAGAAAAATAATTAGCTATTTACTTGGTTAATATTTATTTTGAAAATTAATATTAATACATAGTTATTTTATTAAATACTAATTAATTATAAATATTTATCACATAATATTTAAATAAATTAAAATGATTTCATATTATTAAAATAAACTAAAATAAATCAAAATTAGCTCATATTATTAAATTAAATTAGAAATAAAACTGTTAAAAATTGGAAATAGAATTATTAAAATTTGGAAATAAAATTATTACCCATTTTTTTTTTGGAATTAAATTAAATAATATATAAAATTAAAATCAATAACTTTTGTCAGTTCTTGCCATATCTTTCGTCACTATTAATGGCCTAAAAATTCTTCTTCTTCCAATTATTGATTCAATTGTCCTCAAGATGAAACTCCGAAACATCGAAAAATGTTCCTTGATGTTGATAATTCGAAACATAGTCTATAATTATTTAATTTTCATATATAATGTTGTTATAAAAATTATGATATTTTTCTACAGCCTTTGAGGTTATTTCTCTTCCATTTTTTTTTAAATTATGGATACTTGGATTTTTTTTTTTTTGTTCGATTATGGATATTTGGATTTTTAATTTTCAGATAGATTATGGGTACTTGGATCTTTTGATAAATTGTGGGTATCTTTATCTATTCATTTTGTTGGACTATTTGGGACACTAGTGGTGAGAGAAAATTTTAAGGATGGAAGTTTATATTAAAGTTTAGAAATCTTTACGAGTCACTAATATGCAAATTGTAAAACTTTTGGTGATATTTTGTAGAAATATTTAGATTTCCAATAACTTTATATAAGTTGATATAACATTTTCGCTATTTTTAAGGTAAAATAATGGTGTACTATAAAATTTAGGGAATCATTTTAAAAAATGGAAAATGTCAAATCTTATTTTTTTTTGGAAAAAAACATGGAAAATTAGCCCACATTCACCCGTAAAATTTTGGCTACTCATGATCAAATAATATACATTTGTTTAATTACTACTTATTTTTTCTTTCTTTAGCCACTAAATGGATCAACGCATATATGGTTGAATACACAACTAGTTGTGTATATGAAAAATGTAACTTTGTTTACCATAAAAATTAAATTAGTGTTCAAACAAAATAATAAGATTTTGAATAGTTTTCTATTGGAAAATCATAGAATATCCACAAAATATATATATATATATATATATATATATATATATATATATATATATATATATATATAGGGCTAGTTCATTAAAACAAAATAAATGTAAAAGTTGGGATTTGGGCCGAAGGAGTATGAAACTTTAGGTTTTTTCACCATAGAGTGATTTAGAAAAACACCTCTTAATGCTTTAAGGGAGAATACATTTTTTAATTATAAAAAAAATGAAAAGAAGAATATTTTATTTATTTTTCTATTTAATAAAAAAGAAATTCGAAATCAAAATATCAACTGAATTGGGAAAAAAACTAATTTCACTCTTGTTTAAAATAGTATAATATAAATATTAAAAATCCTCTCAAAATCATTCAAGCATAAAATAACATATATAAATGCACAAGAACCAAAAATAAATATAAATGTTAAAAAACGAAAATTAAATCTAATGTAAAATTAGATATATTCATATTATCCTACTTTATTTGATATATGTTTTGAAGTGAATTTGGTTATATTTTTTGGTCTACTTTGCCTAGAATTTGATAGGAATTTGTTGGAATTACAAGATGAATTGTTAACTTTTTGCTAGTTTAGGGTCTTTGAATTTTTCAATGAAAAAATACATTTTTAAAAACAACATCACAATTTAACCAAAATAGTTTTTTTTTTTTTCAAAAACTCTACCACTTATAATAATTAAACACATACCTACAACTTAAAAAAAAATGAAAATTTAAAATAATTTTGAAGACAAATGTATTGTTTTTAGTGTTTAAATATATAAAGTCATTTGGGTTGTTAGTTGATCATTAGGATATTACTACATATGTGTTATTTTATAAAATGGCATGAATGAAAATAAATTATATATCTTGTTAATAATGCATTTTATCCCAAGCTTCAATAATAATAATAATAATAATTATTATTTTTAACCTAAGTATATGGGTTTCAATATTTAGGAATTTGAGTGTGAGTGATCATTATCATCTTATAAATATATGATAATGTGTTCCATACTAATAAATTAGGTTTTATTTCAATAAAAGATCGAGAAAGAATCGAGGAGACAATTAAAAGGAATCTAAAGGCAAATAATTAGTAACAATATCAAAGTTAAAGTCACAATACCATATTAAATTATTTTAGTAGAAGTAGGAACTTTTTCATTGTAGGAAACTAATTAGGTTAATAAGTTATTTAAGGAAGGATGAAAACATGGGTAACGAGTATTGGGCCAAGATATTTATGGAGAAATTATAGGGTAGTAAGAAACCATAGATGAAGAAAAAAAAGATGGTTGAGTAAGTAGAGTGTCAAACTACATCAATGCCATGAAACCAAGGAAAAAATAAAACAAATGTGCCCTAGGTCTAAATTCAGAAGTGCGAGAGATTTCTTTCAGAAACCCTAGAAATAGCACCCTTTCATAGAGATCAGAAGAGGATGACTTGATTAGAATTCATATCTTGTGTATATAACATAGTCACCTCCAAGGTTTTACAAACCCCTCATTGATAAAGTAAAGTAGGGAAGCCTATGAAAGTTGCAACATCCTTGATGCAATAGCATGGCTCATCACATACCACAAATCCAAGAATTTTACCCTCTATAACAACAAATATAGTTATTTTTTGATTTAATGATATTCCATTTTCACAACATCTATCCAATATTTTCCTTAAAGGATCGACACGTTCTTCCCATTATTGGAATAAACAACTAGGTCATCTAAATAAAAAACCATATAATTGTTGAAATTCCCATGAAAATAAATATACATTACTCATTGGAAATTTCTTCTTGCATTTATGAAACCAAAATACATATTTTTATAAGAATAAATTCCCCATTTAGTTCTAAAAACTGGTTGTAACCAAAAAATCAATCAAGCAAGGAAAAGAGTTCCAAACATAGGAAAAATTGTAAAATTTATGCCATTCGAAGAGTGGGGTAGTTATATTCCTAAAATTATTTATTGATGTTGAGAAGATCAATGCAAATATTTATGTCACAATTTTTCTTTTGAAATAGAAGTAAATTTGACACCCATTATGAGTGCTTAACATGAAAGATGGTCCTATATTTTAAAAGTTTATTTAATTCATATTTAATTTTACTTTTAATTAGACAATGAATTTTGCTTAGTTTTTGTTGAAATAGTTTGGTGTTTGTTTTGATTGGAATTTCATTTTGGATAATTATTGTATTCTAAACTTTTAGGTCATCATATTACCATGGGAAAATATAATTTCATTCTTTAAAAAAATTAATGAATTTGATAATTTCTGAGTGGAGTATGTTCCCAAGTAAACAATATGTGGATTCCTCTTAGTTCTTGAATTTCTGACTTTGCACTGAATTAAAAAATTGTTGGATTTACAATTATACTTCATTTTAACTTGTTCTTAAAATCTTATAAACACTTAAGATGAACGATTGATTTATGGATAGGATTTTTTCATTCTGGTTCATCGAGAGAACCTGAATTTAGCTACAGATTATGTTGATCCTCATTTATTATTTATTTCTTAAAGGGTCCTTTCATAGCAAGGAAATACATTATTTCTCCATCAATATTGAAAACTCTTCAGTTAGATATATTATTGGGAATTGATGGCCTAGAAAGAATCTCCAGAGATAATTTGTCAGGAGAAATTTTGTATAGTGGAAGGAGCCTAAAAGCTATGTTGGCTAAGAGATCAACATCAATGATTTGTGATGAAGGTATAGAATTTAACTCCAAACTATCAAATTTTTGAACTAGATCATACGCCTCTTGTCTATAATTTTTGGGATGATTAGAGACACAATGAATAGTTTTATTACATTACTTGATTATTATCTTTGAATCACCTAAAACAATCATTTTCTTAACTTCCATATCTATATATTGTTTAAGGCCCTTTAACAAATATGTGTTCTAGGAATCATCAAGTGAGTACATTAAAATTAAGTTTGTAAGAAGGGAGAAACTTACTACCTTGTGGATCCAAGAAATTATAACCAACAATGGCACCTTATCATGACTTAGAACCATTAATGTACAACACCAAAAATTCAATATTTACGTCACTAACTAAAATAAAGAATAATATGAAGTAGATGAAACTTGTTTTGAATTACAAATAAGTGTTGGCAGGGGCTTGTGACTTTTAACTTCTTACTCCTAAATAGATGATTTTGTTAGTAAAAATACTAAGATGTGGCATGAATCAATATTTTAAAAATTGATTTAATTTTCTTATTTTGTTTTGTGTATGTTACTATTCTGAGGTAAAAATTTATGTACGCGACTTGACAACTAGATGATATCCAATCAACTTACTTTTTCCCTTAATTCAACATTTTTTTATCTTGAATGAGTATGTTAGTACTTCATCAACATTATATAGACAATAACCATGTGCAGTAGGAACATAATAAAACATTACACATAAGAAACACATATAAACACCATCATTTTTAGGTGGAAACCCAATGTGTAAGAAAACCACCATTTTTTTCGTTTATGTCTTCTTTTTGTTATTATTAAGTAATTATTAAAATATTGTACTAGAACATACTCATA
Source organism: Pinus albicaulis (assembly GCA_034641835.2). Lineage (NCBI taxonomy): Eukaryota > Viridiplantae > Streptophyta > Pinopsida > Pinales > Pinaceae > Pinus > Pinus albicaulis. The sequence goes on from CM076574.1 coordinate 1,118,284,499, forward strand.
ATAGTACAAAAACACCCACCTGTAGAAGCATTCAAACTTCTCTCTTTCTCCAACACCCACTCGAAGGGAGCTCCAACCCCATGATTCAAAACACCACAACTTGTAGGAAAAGTTTCTTCAAATTTTCAGACTAGACTCATTATAGCCATTTAAGCACAAAAACAAATTCCAATACTGAAACCAAATACAACATCAACTCATTGAACCAACTGAAAATCATGATCCATAAAATGTTAGAATATATCCATGTCTATCCTTTAGGATATCTGCAGTATACGTGACTTCATTGAAGCATACCTACGCAAAAATATCAAAACACTTAACCTTGTATCTAAATCACTGACATTGTGAAATAAAATCCACATTACGCACAAAACCACTGAACCACCAAATATCTTCAATCACATACAACTAGTAGCATCATCACACTTCAATCAATAAATGAAACTTTAATAATCATCGTTAAACCTAGATCATGAAGTAAAACTTCATTGACATAAAACATAAAACTAAAAAAAATTATTAGAATCATTGTACATCATATTAAGAAAAACCCAATCTTATATACGTAGTCTCGTCAAAACATTTCTGCATGTATACATGCTTTTTGGGTATAACACTCGCGTACAGATCTATCTAAACTATAGAATTGACATGCAACTTATCACAGTGAGACCCATGTATGAACGCGTCTTTCAATTATCAAATCCATGTATGCATAAGCCTTTTAGTTTATCAAACTCATGTACATATTTCCAATTATCGACTTGCACATTAGCTACACATGAGAACTTTAGAAACTGGCCCATACCTCGACATACATAATAAAACATGGATCACACATTAATATCACATACGAAACCAATCAATAAGAAAATTTGCAATGTATATTCATTTAAAATCTATCGGATCTCATCCATCATCATATTCCCATTTTCAAAATTAATTTATATAAAAAAACTCATCAATAACGTGTACCATGTATACTTGCTTCATATCAAATTATTCATTAAATACCCATGAATTGAACACCAGAAACACTTTGATCTTCATATCCTTATATAGCTTAGGCCTTAGCCAATACCACAAGTGATCTAAAATAGGTGGCTGAATTGTTTTTTTGTGCAAGCACCTTGTATTCCATTTAAATAATCTAAGGATCGTTCTCATACATCGATTTCTATAATTGAATTCCTGTGTCAAGCTCATGTGTTTTTTCTCACATGCTTTATGTTTAAGAAATTATCAATTTTTTTTAGCTGATTAAATGCCTGAACAACAAACATAAATTGCAGAAAATTAACTAGAAACACACAACAAAAAAATAATAAAGGAGTTCACCCTCAACACTTGGGCTACGTCTCCTTGAGCCTCCATCAATGGACTAGGCTCTGTGGGATTAAGATGGTCAAATTATTTTACAAGATGATGCTCAAATCCATTGGTTTCTCAGACTGTACCAATACAATAAGAATACCAAAATGCCCCTTCATTGACTGTTCAATCACTGGAAATGGACCATGCCTCCCTTTGGCATGAACTCTTCTGTTGGTGGCCTTGAGCTTCCCTGTGATATCCTATGGAAAAAACACACTTAAATTCCTTATATACTCATGAAACATATATCATTATATCTATAACATGTCATACATATAAAATGCATTCTTTATTCACTCAGAATGACCTTTGGCTCCCCTGGCTATGCCTCCAACACCTAGTTTCCCTGGGCTACATGAAAATTCCCTATAGCATTTTCGCGTCTAGAGGTCTCCAAATGCCTTTGAAAGCTACACCATTGCTTCAGACGATCCAATATAGTCCAAAATGACGATTCATTTTTGAAATTTGGATGAGTGATGCTTAGGATAGAGCACAATAAATTTTGCCCAATTTCCTCCACTAAAACTAGAGAGACTGCCAGTTAGATTTCTAAATCTGGAAAATCCGCCATAAATGGCACACTCCTCTAAACCTCCACTGTTTTCAACTTTGGTTAATTAATCCTTAAATTGGATTATACAGGTGAATAACTCCGAGTTTAATGGAAAAGCGCATTTAGCGCTAATTGCGTCTTATCGTGGTTAAACCATGTTTAAATGTTAATTAAATGTAATTAATAAAATCACGCTAGTTCCGTTTTATTAGTGCTCGGTTCTTTTCTTCTGGCCATATGGGGAGGGGGCTGGCCCCATCCAACCCCCAAATTTCAGGCACGTAAACTATAACATGATGTGGAAGCCTTAGTGGTTAAGAACCACAAGGTAGAAGAGCTGGTAATTCGTTTTCCTAGTGGGCAGAATGTCGTGGGTTCGACCCCCACTCCACCACATAAATTTTACATAAAATTACAATGAAAATTCTCTAGCCATACTTGTCAACTCTGCTAGGTTTGGGCCTCCGTCAGTTTAGTTGGAGGTTCCTCCAGCTTTAGTTAAATCCATCGAGTGGGTTTTAAACTATAATATATATGTGTGTGTGTGTATGTGTGTGTATTTTCACCATGTAGGTCTAATTTCTAACCTATAATGTGCAATTGATAATTTATACTGAAAGGTTGGAGAGGGTCTGCAAGAGAGGTCACGTGGCACCCTCTAGTTGGGTCGTACTCTAACCTTAAGAAAATTTCAAATTCCAACTTAGGAAGAATATTGGAGGTCATTAGACAATTTATCTCTTCACTAACTCATATGGCGAATTTGAAGATGACACTTGTCATAGTCTCGCTGGATAATATATGGAGAATATCCGTGCAATGTTGACTGTACCTGCCACATCATCACTATACTTGTTCTTCTCCTTTTTTTCCTGTTTTTGAAAATGAACAACAAACGATAATGAAATCATACAAACTCGGATTTTGATGAAACGAGTTGTGCCAGAATCTTGGCAACGAAATCTATCTGGTCATTTAGGTTCAAAGCAATTTCAAGCACTTCGAAATTTTAGCTAATTTCAGGCCCTGATCCAAATTCTGATCGCACCTTTCCACTAATGGGAATTGGGACCCACAAAAGCTGATAACTATCTTCTTGAGCTTCAATACTCTTCTACTTTCAAGTTATATCAACTGATTTTACTTGAAAAGTCTTTTTGACAATCATCTTGACATGATTTGCCTCGCAACTAGCTATGTCTCTCAACCACCGCTCTCTGGCTATTATTGAACCACTTAAACATTACAGACTGTTGTTGACTGATACATACCCTGATATACCGAATCGATCTCTATGTTCTTGGAAAACTATTAGCCTTCCCACTGAGAATGAAGTCCCTCTTGCAACAAATTCATACAAGATTCTTCTTGGAAATCCTCTTATCCAAATTAAGCTTTCAATATAAATGAACTTTTGGTGTCAACAAAAGAAACCAATTTTTTCTCCAATGGTTACAAAACACTTTGCATCCCATCCACTTCTCACTGAATGGACCTCAAACTTCCTGTGACATCTTGTCACAAGAACACATAATCAATATTGAAAAGAAAGAATTATGCAAGAATTGAAATGACGAACACTTCATTTTTTTTCTCCTTCAAAGATATGACTATCACCTCCTCTAAAATCAAGTACATGGCGATCTTCTTACACATTGGTATATCCAATATTGACTTACAATCTACAATCACCATCGATTAAAACATAATATCATCAATATAATCAACAAACATAGTCGAAAAACAACATGCGACATCAACAACACAAGTCAACATGAAATATGAAACACAATCTACATAAATCGATATGAAATTTGTGTGACACAATCGACACAAGTCGATAAACATATAATACATATCAACAAAACTCATGCATGTATCTATTTACAATGAACCTATCACAAGTCCTCTATTTACACATATAAAATCCTATTCATATGTAACTTTTTGAACTATCTCTTTCAAGTACAAACAAGTACACAAATCCAAAACATATGGGTGACCATAAGAGTTGAACTAAATGATAAATTTTTTCAATATAAATGAGTGACATACACATATTTTACACCATCTTGGTGATATTTTGCAACAAAAATAAATTCCTTCAACAAAAAAACATTCACATGCAATCTTTCATCATACAAGTTGTGATAATCTATTTCAACTTGTCACACTTTCAAAAAAAAATCATGCATACATAAGGCTGAAATTTGAATCTATGTACAAAGGAAATGCATGCCTTACTTGGTCAAGAAATCGAGCCATTTCTTACCAATCCACTTCAATGGAAATTTTTCCGGCTTAACATCCTCTTCTTGTGAATTATCTTCACTCACATTGATGATGGAATATTCTATTCCATTCTCGCCATCATTTTTCTCCACTTGCTTCAAATCCTTTGGATGAGTTGTTGGATGCATTGTCAAACATTGGTCAATGAGGTGTCCCTTCTTCTGAAAATGAGTGAAACCTTTTCCATATTTTGTTCAAGTCAACTTTTCTTTGATTGTTCCTATATGATATCATTCTCTTCGAGCATCTTGAAAATTGATGGTTATACAAACCATGATATGAACAAAAACGTTTTCTCCTATTCATCCATGCAGATTTTACATGCTTAACATAATCATAAACAACATGATTATATGAATAATTATACCTTGAATGTCTCTTTGAATGTTCATATTTTTCACGTTCTTAAGAAGATGAACTTGAAGAGGTTCCAGCTCTCTTTTGAAGACCAACAACAATGTTCATGTCCTTAGAGATGCCTAAACTCTCTTGTTCCCCATAACCAATGGCTACATGCTGAATAACATATTATTCTTCAAAGTGGGTTTCAAACAATTTCATTAATCTTGAATACAAACTTTGCATTTTTTAGGGTTTGAACCTGCAACAAAAGTCCTTCTTGGAATTGTTTCAAGTGTTTTCATGGATTTGGAGTTTTCTCCATAAAGCTGTCCATAGCCAAGACCCAAATACTTAGGCCTTTCCTAAACCATAATTGGATTGACTATGTGTTACAAAACATTTTGTCATTTTCCCTGCAATCCCTGTCTCGCACATTGGAGGGTCATTTCTGTGACTAATAAGAAGTTTCATGCCTTGAAAAAACCATCATTGCATCCCTTTACACGAGAGAAATATTCCTTCTATTGAGAATTCCTTGAGTAGAGCTTCAGAAACCCCTGTTTTTTCCTTGGCGCGAGTAGCCAGTTCTACCCTTGTGCCACTGAGGAAGGTTAACGCTGGACCCCACACCAGTGTGCGCTCTATCCCAGTTATCCATCTCCATTGCGCTGTTTATGGATTTAAAAAAAAAATAGAGGTAGAGGTTCCACTCTAACAACTTTGAGGATGAGTCATTGGGAGTGGTTGGACTAAATAACCATGAACTCCCTCCTTTATTTTATGGTTTCCACCTCTTGAGGCAACCTCCTAAAGGATAGGCCTCCCTTCCACCCTTGTAGGGATCCCAACCTAGTCATTTTCCTCTATAAAAGGAAGCTATATCTCCTTGCGTAAGCTAGCTGAACATGGAGAAATGAGTATACTATAGCTGAACTGTTGAAGAGATAGAACAAGAATGAACTTCGTTGAGAGAGCTTAAGTCCATGCCCTCATCCCATCTGAATCCCCTGATGAGCATCTGAGATGCGCTTCGGCTGAACCCCGCTGGAGGAGACTGCGACATCAAAGATTTGGTTGTAACTCTTCCTTTTATCAATACATATACATGACTATTGTTTGGTTCCCATTTTTTGTCATGTTATTTGTTTAATGCAATATGCTTAGCCCTATTTAACTGGCTAGTAGTTATGAATGAAGTTATTATGTCGTATGTTGTTCTTGTTTGTTGATCTATGTGCAGGTATCCTAGCATGACTGCAAGGGGATTGTGACTTGTCAAGATAGGAGCGAAAGGCCACCACCACTATAGCCGCGACGACAACATTGGATTGCAGGGAGGTCGATCTACCATGTCCTCTTTTCATTCAGTAATTATGAACCTACAGTCTAGCATGTCTCTTTGTTTCTAGATCCACTCTAGGGCTAGAGGGATCATCTCCGTCTATAGAGAGGATTTACTTGCATAAAAAATTGGTGACTCTGCTAGGGATCAGTGTGAGCTTTTCATTTCAGCTTGTTGGGTCAACTTCGGTCATTGACTTGCTTATCTGTCCTTTTCTAGTTTTCTTGCTTGTTTTAAATCCTTTGTTCATCTCTAGAGTTTCAAGATTGACCTCTTCTCATTGGTTTTCCCCTATTCCCATATTTATTTACTTTGGCGCACTTTTCGCTGAATAGTCATGTTGATTGGCACATGTTGCTTTTGTCGTAGTCGCGACAACCCCTCTTTGGCGCTGATTACCACCTTAGACTCATGCCGAATCTTGTAGGATTTGGTTTGACCTCCTTGATGAGTCTTTTTGTCAATTGTGCTCGACTCTGGGTTGTTTTTTGCGTGTAATTGAGCCTCTTGGACTATTTTGACTACTATAGGCTTGTTTTTCTCAGTTGTTTGTCTATTTTCTTATCAGTGTAGTTTAAGGTCTTAAGGTTTCTAAGTGTCTTACTACACTGAGACTTCTGTTTGGAAATCAAGTATTTTTTATTGTTGTCAGTCTCATTCCCGGGTTGATTGCGCTAAGTCTTCTTGATCCTTTTGAGTGTTTGATTTGGTTGGACAATCATTTCGTTTTTCATTGATTCTTCTCTTGTGTTTTTTTTGCATCGATTGAGTCATTCAATTTTGATTCCTACATTTGCAATACTCAGGCTAATGTTTATTTTGTTTTTCATGTAATTAGTGCATTGTGTGCTTCATTTCATTGGACAAAAAAAAAAAATGCATTCTTTCCTTTGCATCGAAAGTGAAACGTTCTTTTGCATAACTAGCATTTGATAGTCTAGGAAAGAGTTTTTCATTTTCGTTTGATTGCATTAGATGCATTAGTGGATTTATTTTCATATTATCATTGTTTTCTATTGTTTGAAAGATCTCTATCCTTCTCGTAATTAGCATTAATTGAATGGAATATGATGTTCTTTTGCATATACCTTGCATTTAGGAAATTTGAGATCCAAATTCGGTAGGGCCTTGAAACTGAAACATAATCCAAGGTAAACTTTAAAATTAATTCAATTAACCTAAGGTAGGATTGGAACGTAATGCAACATATTTATTCTTCTAGGCTAGAGAAGTGTTCCGGTGTCTTAAAACCTAGTAGTTGTCATTCTCTATCTATCTTTAGACAGCGCTAGTACGGAATTGTGCTCCCCATACCGTCGAGTATATAAATGGAGACCCCCCTAGGTTGCAATACTTTTATCCATAGGAAGCAAAGTATGTTGCCTTGTAACCGTGATAAACGGAACACAACATTTGGGGAGACTACCTACACATACGTTAATTCCTTGGCCATTTCTCTTTCATTTGATCACCAAGGTGTATATGGCAGTTTAGGGAAACTTGGTACACCCTCTTGCTTAGAGTAGCTGATTAGTCATTTTGATATTTTTGTGACTCCTTAAAAAGAGAAGTGATCGTCGAGCACTTGTCCTTTCACGCTAGTTTAAAATTGAAAGTGACTAGAGTCATATTTTTCCTATTTCTCAACTCGTAAAATATGAAACATTGAAGTCCGGTTTCAATGTCATAAAACTAATTGCACACGATCACACGCTCATTAAAAGTTTTATTACCTGGCCTGCTTTTGTTTTGCTTAGATTTTGATCTTGGAGCCCTTGATTGGTTATCTCTTTTCCTTCTTGTTTTGAAATACAGTCACAGTGGCAGAACCACTAGTTTTTTCATTCTCACTGCCTCCTAGTGGTGGCTCTCTTCCGAACGTTTCTTTTGAAACCCCTCAGTCCAATATGGCTGCCGAGTTTTCGTAGCCTATTCTCCCGTCTGCCTTGCCTCTTGCTACCCGATCTCCCCATGAAGAGTCAGTTGAGTTAAATTGGCCTCCTTTAGGTGCTTGGTCTAGTTTCCGGGAAGAAGGATAATTTCCTCCTCTTACATCAAGCTCACCATTTTTAGCTACTGTTGTACCTCCTATTCCCCATAGTATTTTTGAAGATCTTATGGCAGAGTCAGACATGGATTAATCCGATCCTGTTGGCAGTGAGGGAATGCATATTTCTACAGGAAAATATCAAGTTTTTCCTGAAGATCTCCCTCGTGTTCGTACTCAGTCTTCTCCATCATTAGTGTCACTTCCACTTGGATATAGGTCCTTGAGTCAGATTATGTCTGGTGTTGCATCCATAGCACAATCCAGTACATTAACTCATCCATAGAGTTTGGTCCTCCCTTCCTTAGGACTATCACCTTCAACACTTGATTCATCGGTTACTATTACATCTGTCCCATTCCAACCTACTTTTTGTGTGGATTCATCCACATCGGTTGTTATGAATCAGTCGTCAGGATATTTTCACACTCACAGGTCTATTTTTCTCAATCCTATGTGGCCTGTCAATCCCAGTCTCGGTAGATCACAATCTAGTGCCACGGAGGCCTCGCCTGCTTCTAGTGCAGTTTGCACTGCCCCAGTGATTCCTAGCGGCCTTACTTTTAAAGAGTATATGTTGGCCATTTAGCAGTAGAGCTCTCAGGGTTCTCAGCAGCCCCAAGATACTAGCAATCCTTGATTCCATCACTATGAGACTCTCGGTAGCCCCGTTTATTTGTTTCTACATCATTATGATGTATATGGTAATATTGTCTATTTTCCTCTTATTGATCCTCATTAGGCTACTTATGATCCTCATCAGACTGTTTCTCATCTTTGACCCACCTTACCTGTGTAACCCTTTGGCTTGCAGGGAAAACCCTCATTGGGACAACCTTTGGCTCAGCAAGGCTCTGCCTCTGGTCCACAGGGACAACCTTTCGGTCCAAAATGCCAACCTTCATAAGATCAACCTTTTTTCCAACAAGGCCAACCCTATAGTCTGTCCGATCAACCTCTTAATCAACCAGGACCATCTCATACTCTTCGGGGGAAAAATCTATCTACCACAGGGATAACACTTTTCACCCAAACCACCGCCACACGTTCAGTATGGCCAAAAAATTGTGCAACAAGGGCAACCCTATGCTCCTCCTTTGGATCAACCTGGTTATCAAGGAAAACCTAGTCCATCGCAACCATCAAGCCAATCTCTCCCACAATGGCAACCCAGTGGCCCTCAGTATTCAGTTCAACCAGCTCATCAACGGATTCAACCTGCTGTCCAACTAGTTCAATCGGTTTAGAAACTAGTTCTACCTGTTTATCCAACTCAGCCAGGTCTACCCACTCAACAGCCCGCTCAACCTGCTCAGCAAGGGCTGCCTACTCAACCACAAGGTTCTTATTACCCTGAAGGTCAATATCAGCCAGTATATAGTGCGCCCCAAGTTTTTTATCCTCAAAATCAACCTTCATTGGTGTATCATCAACCTCAAATCCATGCTTACATTATACAACAGATTCCATACGTTGCTCAGCAAGGACCTCAATGGTCTACTCAGACTCAGTATCCTGGTCCTCAACCCTAGTATCAACAGAATTGTCCTACTTCTAACCCTTATGGTCAGAATCCTTAGGGAAAAAATATATGGTGGCAGAATTCCTCTTGGACTAGGTGGAATGTGAACAAGGGTCCTTATCAGAGACCTCCAATGACTTTTCATACTCAATTACCATTTCTTGTTACATTGGAATTACCAAATGTGTCAAAGTTAACGAACGATCCCATTCTTCATAACCCATATTGGCCTTTGGTTCTGACCAAGATTCCTGGTGATTGTCCTAAGTTTGAGGGAGAGTTTGGCGAAGACCCCCAAGTGCATGTTATGAATTACCACTTGTGGTCTTCCTCTAAATCTTGGGTTGACGATACTATCCAGCTCCATATTTTCCAGCGAACTCTTACTGGTGCCATTGTAAAGTGGTACATTGAGCTATCTTGTGGCATCTTCCAAGACTTCAATTCTTTAGCCATGGCATTCCTTACACATTTTCTGTTACCGTTCTGCTATGAGACCGGGATGCACCTCCTCACTTCATTGAAACAATATTGAGCTACTCATATCTCAGATCATATTTATGAGTGGCGACAACGTTGTCACATGATCAAATTTGAGATTCCTAATTAGCTTCTGAATCATTGGTTCACCACCTCCTTTTTCAATCAGATTGTGACAGACATAACTATGGGGGCATGCGTAACCAAGGAACAAGCCATTTCTTACACCCGGTACCTTGATCTTGTGTACTCTTAGTCTGGTGCATTGTATGATATCTTGCCTGATGCTCCCCAACCTGGAACTTCTAAACTGCCAGCGACTCCATCCATCGATGGTATTATTGGTTCCGTATCTTAGACTTCTCAGAAGTATTCTTCTTCATACTCTGGGAAGCTGAAGTCTACTTTTTCTAACAGTATTGCTTCTCAATCCACCTCAAATTCTGGTAAGGCCGCAGAAGTTAAAGCCGTTCAGGCCAATCCAGCTGATAATGCTTCTAAAGGTAAAATTAAGGGTAAAGGTAAGGCCAAAGCCGATACCCCGAAACAGGATTCTGAGAAACCTCGTGCTGACGATGGTTCTCATTGTAAGTCGAAGTACCCTTGTTTGATTTGCGATGAAGATAACTTCACCAAGGACTATCCTCGATGGTTCGAAGTGAACCTGTTGCTCAAAGGCACCTAGGGAACTACGACCATTCTTAAAGAACCTTTCCCATCTCAGCAGATCCATATGGTAAAGTGACCTCAGTCCTCTACCCCATTTGGTTCTTAGGTGTTCATAATGAATGGTTCTGCAACCGTTTCTATTGCTACTTCATCGAAAGATTACATTGGATCATGTTAAGCAACGGGGAAGGAGATCGTTGATGGTCCTCCTCCTCTCCCTATTTCTGGCCCTCTTAAGATTGAAAGGCCCAGTGCTGAATCCATTGTACGACCACCTTCCAAAGGTGTACTCTACAAGTCTTCTTATAATTCCAACGCATGCGTCGCTCACCATTACAATATTTTTAAGGATTTGGCTCAGGCGCTGTCTGCGATGTATGCATTAGAAGTACTTCTGAGTTATCCATCTCAATAGAAAGCTTTGTTTTCTGTGATAGGCAAGATTGATCCTACTGATACTAGCCTTCTCTCTTTCGTTTTAGAGAATTTCGTTCCACGAATTCCACATCAGATTGTGCTAATTATCCGAGTTGTTATTAATGGTCTCGACATCCATCAAGCAGTTGTGGATGAGAGTTCATGAACCTGGGTCATCTCATCTTCTTGCTGGAAAGCTATTGGTTCTCCAGCCCTAAATTCATTGTCAAATTCCCTTGAAGCATTTAATGGAAGGTAATCAAAGCCTTTAGGTGTTCTCGCTAGTTTACCGATTATTTTGAAAGGGAAGATACTCAATGTCAAGGTAGAGGTAGTTGATTCCAAAATCAATTATAATCTTCTCCTCGGTTGTAGTTGGACTCATGCCATGTTATGAGTCTCGTCCAGTGTCTTTCGTGTTCTGAAATTCCCGCATGAAGGAAAGATTGTTACTATTGATCAATTTTCCTTCTTCACCTCTTCTTTCGAGGACAATGTTCCGTATGTGGATGAGATTCCTACTCCCTACAAGAGCATAGGGTCGGGTATTTTCAAGGATCCTACCCTCATGGCTATTTTTCCCCTTCCTCCACCAAACAATGTTCAGATCAATATGATCTCTCGGTTTGATGACCCATGGATTATTCCTTAGCCTGAACAGATCGATTCTTTTGGATATTTAATGCCATTGAGTGTGATTGAGATTGACTATTTTGAACTCGTTGTGGATTCGGAAACTTTGTCCTCTCATCATGCTCTTTTGAGCATGTCTCTTGAGTATTTTTCCCCTTCCTCCACCAAACACTGTTCAGATCAATATGATCTCTTGGTTTGATGACCCATGGATTATCCCTTAGCCCGAACAGATTGATTCTTTTGGAGATTCAATGCCATTAAGTCCAATTGAGATTGATTATTGTGAACTCGTTGCGGCTATGGAAACTTCGCCCTTTGATCATGCTCTTTTGAGCATGTCTCTCGACATTTATTCTCAATCCCCTTGGCTTGGTGATTCAGATTCAACTGATCCTTTGGAAGAAGTGTTTCCCTCTAATGAAGCCAACGTGGAAACTATGTCTCTCGAATATCTGCTGTGGGATGATGGTCATCATCGTTCCTCATTCATGCCTGGCCTCGGGGCCATGTCTATGTGTCTTGAGAGATTTTCATCTCAAGTTCCTTCTCCTATGCTTCAAATTCTTGTTCTGAAACATGACGTATTTACAGAAGGTAAATTGAGTAATATTACATAAACGTTGGCTATTGAAATTTTTTTGAAACTAGGAATCGTCAAGAACATCCATATCGGGGTCACTTTTTATTCAGATGAAGTACAAGTTTACACTAGCCTTTTCCGCGAGTTCCGTGATGTATTTGCATGGTCCTATGAAGAAATTCCCATGATGGATCCTAGTATAATGGTGCATGAAATTCCTACTTTCCCTGGTTCAGAACCTATTCACCAATGTCTTCGTCCTATGCACCCTAGGAAAGCTGTTTCCATTAAAGGTGAAGTTGAAAAGGTTCTCAGAGCTAGTTTCATTTATCCGATACCATTGATAGAATGGGTCTCTAATATTGTCCCTGTAGATAATAATCAGGGAATCATTTGAGTCTGTGTTGATTATCATGATATTAATTGGGCTTTTCCTAAGGATAATTATCATTCTCCCTTTATCGATCAAATCATTGATGATTGTGCGGACAAGTGCATCTTATGCGATGATTCCATTATAATTTTGGGTTTTATCGTGTCCAAAGATAGAATTCGCCTTGATCCACTCAAGGTTGAGGGAATTATCAATCTCCCCTCTCCCTCCTCATTGCATCAATTGCAGAGTTTGCAAGGGAAGGCTAATTTTCTACATCGTTTCATACCTAACTATGCAGAAGTGGCTAAATGATTCACATGATTATTAAAGCAGGGCGTCCCATTCTGTTAGGATGATATTGATCAGAATTCATTTGACGCACTAAATATGTTTCTTGTCAACGCTCCTCTGCTGCATCCTTGAAACTATCATCATGATATTTCCCTCTATTTAGCTGTCTCTTCCAGCACGATTTCCATGGTTCTGGTACAAGACAATGATGACGGTAACAAACATGTTATCTATTACTTATCTTGTAACCTTCTCAATCCTTAGACACGCTATGCACATGTCAAGAAGTTAGCGTTAGCTGTGGTTGAGGCAGTTCACCGTTTTCGTCATTATATTCTTTTGCATACTATGACCGTGATTTCTAATTGCAACCATATGACCTATATATTGTCTTGAAAATTGCTAGGGGAACAATACTCGAAGTGGATTTTCATCCTCCAAGAGTTTGATTTGGAATTCACTGCTGCCAAGTCAAAGAAATAATTAGTCTTTTCTGATTTGATATGTTCCCTCCCTTTAGACTATGCTCCATCTCGTTCTGAGGAATACATTCCAGATGATACACTTTTCTTGATTTGCACCCTTAATCCTTGGTACAGTGATATCATCCTTTATCTCCAGACTTCTACTTTATGATTTGAGTTGATGAAGGATGCCCTCCAATGCATCTGGCACCAATCGCAACCTTATCGTATAATCGAAGATACACTCTATCACGTCAGAGTGGATTCCATACACCGCCAATGTTTGAATCTTGAGGAAGTTGAGAAAGCCATGAATGATTGTCACAGTGGTGCTTGTGGTGGTCACATGTCTGGTTATGCCACTGCACAGAATATTATTTGTGTCGGTTATTTTTTTCCTTCTATCTTCAAGGACTGCATTGCCGCGATCCCTAAATGTCATGATTTCCATATCTATCAGTGTAAGATGCATGCGCCACCTATACCTCTTCATCTTGTCATTACCATTGGTCCCTTTGCGATGTGGGGCATAGATTTTATGACGTGTAACCCTCACTCGGCCAAGGGGCATGCTTATATTATCATAGTCCTTAACTACTTCACCAAATGGGCCAAAGAAATGCCTACACTTGCCGCTGACGGTAAGATAAATGCTCAATTCATATTCAATCACATCATTGCTAGGTTTGGCATCCCTCAACCCATCATTACTGATCATGGTTCCCATTTTTGGCATTATATGGTGGCAGAGTTTACTTCTAGGTTGGGTCTGCGTCACGACAGCTCAACGTTGTACTATCGAGAGGCCAATGGCCAGGTTGAAGCTGTGAAAAAAGTTCTTGTCACGATGCTTCAACATACAATTGGGATCCACAAATCCAATTGGCATCTCATGTTATTTTTGGCTCTTTGGGCATACTGAACTTCAGTTAGGAATGTGACTGGATTCACTCCTTTTCAGTTGGTTTATGGTCTGGAAGCTACTCTTTGAATTGAGTGTGAAATACCTTCTCTCAAGTTGGCTATTGAATTATTTCCAAACACTTCGCTAGAAGAATAGTGTCTCATATACCTAGAAATACTGGATGAAACTCGCTGCTTTTCTGCTCTGGTTATTGAAGCATCGAAGAAGTGGGTCAAAACTCATTTTGACTAGTTGGTTTCCCCTCGTTGCTTGGTTGAAGGAGACCTCGTCCTCTTGTATGACCAAGATCATGATAAGCTGGGGGTAGGAAAATTTCAACCCATGTGGAATGGGCCCTACATTATTAAATGTTTGTTGCAGAATTCGGCATATGAGCTCATTGATTACGAAGGTCATCCTCTAGAAAAACCAAAAAATGGGTTGAATCTCAAAAATATTATGCATGAATCAGTAATTCATGAATTTTGTACATATGTGTCATTTTTATTTTTGTACATGTTTTGGTCTGGTGTGCTTTGTGAGCATTTTTCCTTCTTATTGGGTCATTCTTATTGTGTAGATGTCTATTACCCCTTATGTCAGTTTCGCGGATGGTGCTTCCCACAGTACCAGGAATTTGTCTTCAATAGCATAGGTAGTTTATGATCCTTCTGGTGAGTTGATACATCTACAAGGTATTTTTCTAGGATGGAATACAAACAATGTCGCTGAGTATAGTGCGGTCCTTAAACTATTAACTGGGGCAATCAACCTCATCATACTCGCATTTCTTGTAAATTTAGATTCACAACTTGTCGTTCTTCAGCTCAATGGTCATTATTTTGTCAGAAACCCATACATTCTAGGATTATATTTACATGTTCGTCTGCTGGAAAGACATTTTGATTTTATTACATATCAACATATTCACAGGTGAATGAATGCATTAACTGATACAATGGCTAACATTGTATTAGATAGACGTTTGCGTAATCTGTAAAATCATCATCATATGTAAAAGATCCATGTAGGAAAATACATACATATATATATATATATATATATATATATATATATATATATATATACGCACACACACACACACACACACACACACACACACACACACACACACACACACACACACACACACATATATATATATATATATATATATATATATATATATATATATATATATATATATATATATATATATCGAATGTTTTCATTAGTGTGCATCATAAATTCAAAAAATATGTGTGTTTTTGTCCCATCCTAAGACATCATGTCTCTCAAAATATGCAGACATAAAACCTAGGTGTCTAATTGGCGTGATAATCATGGTAACATGTCACTGACCATACAAGCCACCTCAGCAAGTGGTGAATTTGGTTTGGAACCCCTACGGTATGTCTCTAGTAGGAACTAGGAACATCATTGAATCATGCATAGTCCAGGATGTGATTCTCTCCAAGTTGCACATGATCTGTTCCTCCTCGCCTCCCTCGCCATGAGGGTCGAAATCATGAAAGATTTCCCTCACTATCGGAGACATGTCTTCTGGTCTCCTTGGGCCAACATCTAAAAGAACATGGGTTTGACGTCAGAACATACATAATAAAAAAAAATTATAACACTAATGAAAATTAAAAATGAGTCTTACCCAAATCTTCATCCCAATCCTCTCCCTCTGGGAGTGGGAGGTCTGGATCACTGGTAAAATATGTACCAGAGTAGGGCCAGTACTCCATGACAATAAACTGTCAGTAGAGCCAATCAAAGAACTCCGGTCTCCAAGATGTCTGTTGACCGGCCCTAGCCCTTGGCAACAAAGCCACCCATCTGGCCATACGTGGTTCCCTCGCTGGTGGTGTCAAGACTATGACCTCTTGACGCTGAAATATTGGTAGTCATTCCAGGAAGAAGGATACCATGATTGACCGATAACCAAATTGCTTCAATTTGGTCTTATTCCACTTTGTTAGCTGGTGTTTCATGTTGATTTTCACGACCTCTACCTAATTGTAGATGGTCGGTGTCAAGCAGTCTATAGCAAGAAGTAGCTATAATGTCTTTGTTGCTTCATGCAATGCTTGCAATACACAACTCGTGTGATGGTGTGTAGCACTAATTTTAGTGCCAAGTCTGGGATAGTCTGGATATCCACATTCCCACTTCCTGATCCCTTCCATGCCCTTAGACATACCTTTTTAATCACCATGGACATGTTCTCCATTCAAGGTCGAGTCCTGGTTAGGATTCGTACTGCTCCCCTCCGCAATAGTCCTATTATGAAGTATACATCAGAAAAATCAATCTCGAGTTCCTAATATCGAAGGATGAAATTTTCCTAATCCTCATCCCATATGCTGATCAAATACTGTAGCAGCTCTGGTTTAGCTCGGAGACACGATGTCAAGATCCATAGTCTCTGAGAGCCTCCATGCATCTCTCATTTTCCATGGAAAGCCCATCTTCTTCACTATGTTTCCGTTCTTTCCATTCAATCACCATTCTGCCGCTTTATACCTACAAACATGTTCATATGAACGGAATTAGCTAATTTAGAAGCTTGAATTTGTGAAAAATTGGACCCTTCACTTGCATTTTCAAAAGCTAACATGTTCTGTGTGGTTGGCATGACTGTTTCTAAAACAGTCGCGCGTGCCAATGGGTGCGCCCTAGTTTAGAAAAATGGGTGATTGGCATGAATTCATGCCCGAAGCTTGAGCCAACCGCTGTGCCCTAAAAATTGCATTTTCCTCATCATAAATCAAAATCAAAGGTTGAAGGCGATGAAAGAGGACTTAAATTGAAGGGAAAGATGTCGAATCTTACCTGGAACTGACGGATTCGAGATTGGTCTACGAGATCATCCGCTATCATCACCGCAAAATCACAGTGTAAAATGGGTAACTATTGCTCCACAGAGGTAAAAAGTGAAAAGTAATTATTTTTACCATTTTTGACATTTTATAACTTTTCACAACCCCAATTAGGTTTTAAGACATTTTTTTTTATTATTTTATTATATTATTTCGAAAAATGGGTTTTACACATATCTCTTGTGTAGCGACAGGTTTTCACGTGATAGTGATGAAGTAACAAGTTGTACTTTATACTTTTTCCGACTCGGTAAAAACACAGAAAATTCACTACGGGAGTCATCTTTTAGCTCTTTTCTGACTCTCTAAAATTGAAAATATTGTCGAGATTCTTGTCATTTTGAACTCGTTAAATGGCTATGAAACGATATCTACCCAGTATACCTTTACCCCTTTTTCGGGCTTGGATGGATTATTTACAAAAAAGGAATACATTAGCCTATTGTGACTAAGAGGTTCTTTGAGATATTGTTTTCTACCTTTTCGGATCTGAGAGACTATTTACGAAAAGGGTCATGATGGATTTTTCTTTTCGACCTTCTTTTGAAACCTTCTAAACATGAAAAGATGCCAATTTCTCCCCTTGTCAGACTCGTTAAACCCTGATGACATTAGACTACGTCTCCATGACGTTACTCAAGTTCCTCCTTCCTAGGGCTCATAAAATGTACTAGGTTGGATTTTTTTGAAGGAAAAACTTACATTACAAGCATATGTTATCCCCTTCAAGCTTGTTTTAAAAAATAATTGGGGTACTCGCCAGAAATGGTGGGGGAAAATGGAACCAAATTTTAGTTATGTTGGCAGTATGTCGCTCTTTAACATGGCACTTGTCTACATTCATGTCAGGTTGGGGACATCTCATTCTGTCATTTTTTCCTCCATGGGTTTGGGTAACCTATTTTTACCTCTCATTTTTTCTTTTCCACGTCATCATGACCTCAAATCCCTTGATGTCAAATACTGCCTAATCCAATTTTCTGTCCCTGATATGTTCAAGAGAAGTTTTCCTCTACATTTTTCAACCTCACTCTGATTATCTATTGGTCAAGACTCACTATCATCATTTTCCTCTGTCTCATGTTGATGAAGTAGGAAACATTATGGCCCTCCTTCGACCAGGTCACTTCCTGTCGACTTCAGCTCATTATCCAAGAATCTGATCTAGAGGCTCCCTTCTAGTACCTTTGAGCCTACATGCCTCAATGGCAGGTTCTTTGCATTCGACGCAAGGTCCACATCATTGGCCTTCGATTGAGTGATTCTACGGGTGTTCGATGTCAGATTTTTGTTCACATTCCGTGGATTTTACCTCTCGTACCTTGAGGTTCATTTTCATTATTGGTGGTTTCTCCCATGTCTATTAACAACTTTCATCATTGGCTGGTAATCAGGCGATTTTCTTGCATGTTCAACTTCAGCTCATATATTTGCATGTTTGAATTTTTACTTGTTCGGGTCGAGATGGAGCGTAAGAACCTGGGTTTTGTCTAATAAAATCTAGGCTGCAGGTTCTTATGGATTATCTTTACTTACTACATGAATATTTTGATTGGATGGTTGTGACCATACCTGAGTCTATTTATTTATCCTTAGTCTTGGATGGGTGTGTCCATACCCTCGATCTCAGTTCACCTATGTAGTCTATTATGGATGGCTGTGCCCATGCCACATGTTCATGTCTCAGAGATATCTATTGTACTTGTAATTTCAGGTCTTCCGACAATGGTGTTTCGTTCGAATGTGTTCTCATAAAGCATTTCGCCCCTTCCTCTCCTTTGGACCTCATGTTTTAGGGGGCATATTTTACAAAAAATCTAGTCATTGACCCTGCAATACCTGTCTCGCACATTGGAGGGTCATTTCTGTGACTAATAAGAAGTTTCATGCCTTGTAATAACCATTATTGGATCCTGTTACATGAGAGCAATATTCCTTTTGTTGACAATTCCCTGAGCAGAGCTTCATAAAACCCTGCTTTTACCTTGGCGCGAGTAGCCAGTTTTACCCTCATGCCAATGGGGAATATTGATGCTAGACTCCACGCCATCAGGCGCTTTGTCCCAGTTAGACATCCACGCCGAGTTGTTTATGGAATGTTTTTTAAAAATAGAGGCAGATATTCCACTCTAACAACTTCAAGGATGAGTCATTGGGAGCCGTTGGAATGAATAACCATGGAATCCATCCTTTATTTTATGGTTTCCACCTCTTGTGGGAACCTCCTAATGGATAGGCCTTCCTTCCACCATTGCAGGGATCCCAACCTCGTCCTTTTTCTCTAGAAAAATAATCTATCGCTCCTTGCATAAGCTAGCTGAACATGTAGAGCTTAGTATACTATAGCTAAACTGTTGAAGAGATAGAACAAGAAGGAACTTTGTTGAGAGAGCTTAACTCCATTCCCTCATCCCATACGAATCCCTTGATGAGCATCTCAGTCTTACTTCGGCTGAACCCCGCTAGAGGAGACTGCGATGTCAAAGCTTTGGTTGTAACTCTTCCTTCTATCAATACATATATGTGACTATTGTCTGGTTCCCATTTTGTGTTATGTTATTTGTTTAATGCAATATGCTTAGCCCTCTTTGACTGGCTAGTAGTTATGAATGAAGTTATTATGTCATATGTTGTTCTTGTTTGTTGATCTATGTGCAGGTATCCCAGCATGACTGCAGGAGGATTGTGTCTTGCCAAGGCAGGAGCGAGAGGCCACCACCACTATAGCCGTGACTACAGAATTGGAATCTAGGTAGGTCAATATACCGTGTCCTCTTTTCATTCAGTAATTAGGAACCTACATTGTAGCATGTCTCTTTGTGTCTAGACTGACTCTAGGGCTACAGGGATCGTCTCTGTCCGCATAGAGGATTTACCTACTTAACACTATGCCTTGTGTATATTTGCCTAATCCTTTACCTTCATAACCCATTTTCAACAATAATTTGGACCCTTTTCCTCTAATGTGCTTTTCAAAAGAACCTGCACTTTTATCTTGAGAGGAAATTGAAGAAAAACTTCAATTATTTACCTCTTCTTCAAGCACATGCTTGGCTAAGTCTTATTTGGCATCATGGAGCTTAATCTCCATCTCATGTATATTTTCAAGAAGTTCTTGCTTCTCTTTCTTCATAGCAACCAAGTTCTCTTTAAGTTTAGTTTTCTCCATTACATCTTCATACAACTTTTGCACCATATCTTTCATGATGTATATGTCCTGCACCATATCTTTATCAGAGAGTCTTGCAAAGGAGGATGGTTTAGAATCACCACTTAATGAAGTTTGCATCACAATGTAATTACTAAAGAGCTTCAAAAAAATTAGAAAAGCTTCAAAAACTTCTCTATTGTGATTTGAAAACCAAGCTATCAATCTAACTTTTCCTTCACACATAAACTTTCAAACTGTTAAATTCTCCTTGCACAATTCAACAACCAATAGCTAACCCTATCTATCCATGGCTACAATGAGCTAATCTAAGCCCCGATACCAACTTGATCTGAAATAGTTGGCTGACTTTTTTTTTTGTGCAAGCACCTTATATTCCATCTAAATAATCCAAGGATCGTGCTCATACATCCATTTGTGCAATTCAATTCCTGTCTCAAGTTCATGTTTTTTTTTTATTTGACATGCTTTATGTATGAGAAATTATAAATTTGTTTTAGCTGATTAAATGCATGAAGGAAAAACATAAATTTCAGAAAATTAACCAGCAACACACAACAACAAAATAATAAAGTAGTTCACCCTCAACACTTGGGCTACGTCTCCTTGAGCCTACATCAATGGAATAGGCTCTCTGGGATTAAGATGGTAAAATTATCTTACAAGATTATGCTCAAATCCATTGGTTTTTTAGACTGTACCAATGGGCTCAGAATACCAAAATACCGCTAGATTGACTTTTCAATCTCTAGAAATGGACCATGGCTCCCTTGGGCATGAATTATTCTACTGGTGGTCTTGAGCTTCCCTGAGCTATCCTATGGAAAAAATCCCTTATATGTCTTCATGTTCTCCTAAAACCTATCTCATTGTTTCCAGAACATGTTAGACATACAAAATTCACTTTTTTTTCACTCAGAATGACCTCTCGCTCCCTTGGTTATGCCTCCAACACCTGGTCGCCCTAGGCTCCATGAAACTTCCCTGTAGATTTTTTGCATATATCAGTCTCCAAATGAACCTTAAAGCTGAATCATTAGCTTCAGAAGGTCCAAGATAGTAAAAAATGACTATTCATCTTCAAAATTTGGCTAAGTGATACTAAATATACAACACAATCAATTTTTCCCAATTTCCTCCACTAAAACTAGAGAGACTGCTAGTTAGATTTCCAATCTAGAAAATCTTCCATAAATGGCATGCTCCTCTAAACCTATGCCATTTTAAACTGTGGTTGAATAATCGTTAAAGAGAATTATACGGGAAGATAAGTGCGGGTTTAATGGATAAGCGCATTCAGTACTAATTACGCCTTATTATGGTTAAACCATGTCTAAATGTTAATTAAACGTAGTTAATAAAGTCTCACTAGTTCATTTTTATTTTCACTTGGTTCCTTGGTTCTGGCCATGTGGGGATGGGGCTAGCCTATGGGGCAGGCCCTATCCAATCCCCCACTATCAGGCCCGTAAACTATAACATGGTGTGGAAGCCTTAGTTGTTAAGAACCACAAGGTAGAAGACCTGGTAAGGCGTTTTCCTGACAGATGGAAGGTCGTGGGTTCAACCACCCCTCCGCCACACAAATTTTACATAAAATTACAATGAAAATTCTCTTGCCATACTTGTCGACTCTGCTAGTTTTGGGCCTCCACCAGTTTAGTTGGAGGTTCCTCTAACTCTGGTTAAATCCGTAGAGTGCTTTTTAAACTATCATATATATATATATATATATGCATTTCCACCATGTAAGTCTAATGTCCAACCCATAATGTGCAATTAATAATTTTGACCCAAAGGTTGGAGAGGGCCCACCAGAGAGGACATGTGGCACCCTCTGGTTGGGTTGTACTCCAACCTTAAAAAAAATTCAAATTCCAAATTAGGAAGAATATTCGAGGTCATTGGACAATTTATCTCTTCGCTAACTCATCTAGCGAATTTGAAGACGACACTTGTCAGAGTGTTACTGGCTGCAATCTGGAAAATATTCCATGCAATGCTAATTGTACCTACCACATCATCAATGTACTTGTTATGCTTCTTTTTTTCCTATTTTTGATAATGAACAACAGATAATAACTCAGTCATACGAACTCAGATTTTGATGAAACAAGTCGCGTGAGAATCCTGGTGACAATCTCTATCTGATTGTCCAGGTTTGAAGCAATATTGATGTCAGGTCCCTATAATACTAGTGTATCCCCTTATTTTTGTTAGTGTAGCCCCGTTATTTTTATTGTTGTACCCCTGTAACTACCATATTGTTATTATTGTTCCCTTACATTATTATTGTTAGGTCGGCTAGGATTAAATTGTGGCCCCATGGACTCCTATATATAGAAAGTAGGTTTTGTCATTTGTATCATCCAAGAATTGTTCATTTACTTAATGTATTGGAGGTTTCCTCATCTAAGTGGCTGATTTCTAAGGCGTTGATCTCCCTTTTCTTCTATTTTTGCACCTGGTTTCATAAAAATTGGTATCAGAACTTTGGATTGTAAGGTTTCACTGCTCCGAACAAGTCATCATGGAATTTTCGCTATAGATTTTTTTCTATGAAGGTTCAGAAACTGAAAGGTTTATAGAGAGAGAAAAAAATCCTAAGAAATGTCGTGGAAAATTTTCAGATATTGGTTAGGAATATTTTCAGAGATATGATCTGTGAAAATTAGGGATTTTTGCAGGCTCCTGAATTTAACCTAAACAGGTCATTGTGGCATGTTCGCTATAACTTTTTTTCTACGAGGTTTCAGAGGCTGAAATTTGATAGAGCAAAGCCAAAATCCCGGCAAGCACCTTGAAAATATTTTAGAGCTTGATTTGCAACATTTTTGGAGATATGGTCTATGGAATGTAGAGATTTTTCAGGCTCCCGAATTTCATCTCAAATAGGTGACCGTGGGAAAACCATCATAACTATCTCTCTGAGCATTGGATTGGAATTCTGTAAAAAGTGGATGCCATTACACGGACTGTAGTATCATTTGTAGCAATGTTAGAGTCGAAGGAGGAAAAAGTGGCATGTGGCAATTTGCACAAGTTCACTCTACTGAACCAGTCAATAATTAGGTCATCGTAGGATATTTGGCATAACTTTGTCTTCAAGAATCCAAATTAGGTCATACCTATGGCATTAGAAATAAAATTTAGAGGGATAATTTAGGGCCGAATTTTAGATATTGAAGATATGAAATTGGAGAGATAATTCAGTTTCAATATCGAGCTCCTCAAAAGCTAAAAAATGGTGTGTATTTTTTAAACAAGTTTGCATCACATTTGTTTGAAAAAGTAGTTTGAAGTGATTACAAGGGATTATTGAAGCGTAGGTATTAGTATTGAGTTATATAATGCCTCCCAAAAATTATTCCACACCCATTAAGCCATCAGAAATATATACTATGACGCATGAAGAAGAAGAATTACAGTATGAGCTATCAAAATTGCAGTACCAAGTGAAACAAATTTTGAACTTACAAAGAGCAATGAAAGATGACATAGATGATTTAAAAGAAAAAACGGAGGCTAAGTTGGGTTATTTTAAAGATCAAATGAAAGCTAATATGGATGATAAATTTATGGAATATCACATCGAGCATCAACAACAAGTTCTCCAACTCTAAAAGGATAACCTAACTTTGGTGGAGAATCAAATGAAACAACAGGAAGATGAACATTAGAACGAAAGAAGTTCTGAAGTAGTCACAAAAACAAGAACTCAACAACTACCGAATCAATCAATTTCAGAGTATCTCAGCAAGTGGGAGAATTTATCCATTGAGCATTACAAATAGGAGGATGATAATTTTATACAGAAGCATCCAGAAATAATCAAGCGTTGAGGGCAACACTTGTTTAAAGGAAAGGGGCATTTTAGGTCCCTATAATACTAGTGTATCTCCTTAGTGTTGTTAGTTTAGCCCCCTTATTGTTATTGTTGTACCTCTGTAACCCCCATATTGTTATTATTGTGCCCTTACATTATTATTATTAGGTCATCTAGATATATAGTGGCCCCATGGACTCTTATATATAGAAAGTAGGTTTTTTCATTTGTATCATCTAAGAATTGTTCATTTATGTAATTTATTGGAGGTTTCCCCCTTGAAGTGGCTGATTTGTAAGGCGTTGATCTCTCTTTTATTCTATTTTTTGAGTTGGTTTCATAACATTCAAGCACTTCAAAATTTTAGCTAATTTTAGGCCCTGATCCAAATTCTGAACAATAGGTCAAAACTATACTAGTGCGGATGGTATTCTTTGACGCGATAAAATAGTCCTTACTATACTCAATAGTGTCGGCTAATACCATGTTAAATACCCCTCGTATTGAGAATTCCATGGTGTGTAAATTTCACGTTATTTTTCTTCTTCATACCCACTTATGTACGCAGATTTGCTTCACATAACCCACGTGTACTTCTCAAAACGCCACGTTCATTATTATTCAGTCTCTAAACTGCTATGGCTATGTCCAATATTTTTTGTTACATGTGTACTATCTTGTAGAAACATCTTGTTATCATCATGTTGACATCTCAATAAAGTAGGTTTCCATCAAAAGACAACTCATCAAGTAGGTTTCCATCGAGGACAACACATTGGTCATAATGCCAACAATCTCCCCCTTTGGACATGAAGGAAACAACTTTAGTGTTTGGTAACCACAACTTATAGATACCTATAAAAATCATCAAGCCAAGAACCAAGCTTTTCAAATACCATATTACGCATCCCATTTGACATCAAGGGAAAAGGGTTGACAAATGCTGAATGAGCATTGTAGATTTGATCTATAGCCTATATTGACCATGCTCCCCTTGAGCACATCCTGAAACTTCTGAAATAATTTCAATGAATTTGATCTGAACTTAGATAGGAACACAAAAAATTACAGATATAATGATAAATACAGAGATGCAACAATAATAACACTTTATATATTTAACTGAAATATTCTTACAAACAAAATGGAAATAAACTAGCTGGGGTGATGGTAGCTTATTTATCAGAAGATATGTGCCAGCTACATGCCTCTAAAACGTGTTACAATTATTATCAAAGGATTTTTTATTATTGGGAAATAATGGAAATCCTTAAACATCCAAAAACCTAATGCTAGGAGATGAATTGCCAAATTTGTGGTCCTCGTTGGGGTAAATTGGTACATCAACTTCCTGGGGTCGTAACATTGGCATACAATCTCCATTTGATGTGAAAAATAATTTGTTAGAAATATATATCTGAGGAATATAAATTTTGACTAAAAATATAAAATAAATGCAAATATTTTCCTCTTTTCCAAAAAAACTTCATTTAAGGCCTTAAAATAGCTCCTGAAGTTCAGGACCCGAAAAACAAGCAAAATTAGTAAATTGTGCTAAAACTAAGGAAACTGAAAAAATGAAATAAACAATGGTGGGGGTCCAAGTGGAAAGGAAGGAGGCCACCAATATCCATATGTATCATTCCTCCCCACTTAGCAATAAATGGTCAGTATTGTGTTGAGTTCGGCCACAAGACAGAGAAACGTTTATTGAAATTTGTCTCTGGTGAGCCACTTGCCTTGGTATAGGAGTTAGCCAACTTTGAAAAACCAATATATTTGGATCTTTTTCTAGCGAGTTTTCTAGATATAAATTTCCATGATTCGACCAATGGTCGAATTTTCCATGCAATCTAGGTTTAACTCTATTGGTGTGAGTTGTTTTGCAATGTCAAATGTGTCTAATAATGGTGGAAAGTATGGCAAAATGCTGTCCACATTGAAAACTAGGTGCAGGCCAAGGAAAGGTGGAATTTTGAGATCCAAATAATTATGTTCTCCAAATCTGTTGATGGTGTATTTCCCATATCGAAGTGGCCAAAGTTTTCGGTGGGGCCAAGCGAGGCGCTGCTTCTGCCAATGTAGCCAAACTTTGTCACCCACCTAGAACTTGTGTGGCACATGATGCTAATCATATATCTACTTGTAATTAGCATTGGCTTTATCCAATATTTTATGGATGTTTTGGCAGATGTGTTAGATTCACTTAATGAATATATTAGCCTTATCGGTTTTAGACTGGACATGGGCCAAAGGTTACTAAGTAGTTGCAAATGGTATGGACACATCAATGGGAAAGAGTGGCTGGAACCATAACCCCACCTTAAAGGGGTTATGGAAATTTGAGCTATGAAGATCTCTGTTGTGGTTGTGCTTGGCATAGGGGAGGCTTTCGTCCCATGTGCCAGGATGTTTTTATTTTTACATCCGCAGAATATGTATGATCATCATGTTGATGACCTCTACTTTGTAATCTGTTTGGGGGTGGAAAGTTGTGGACTTAGTGATGTTGGTATCCAGCATCAGCTAGAGACTTGAGAAAAATGTACTTATCAACCTATTGTCTGATATGAGATAATGAGTTGTTGGATCTTAGAGTGTGGCCAGACTCATTCAAAGAAGAGATCGACAATGGATTCTACTGTGATACTCTTCTTGCGGGCTGCGAGAATGACCATCTTAGAGAATCTGTCAATGACCATGAAAATACAGTCATCACCACTCTTAGTTAAAGGGAGGCCCGACATGTAATCCATGGAGATGGATTTGAAAAATAAACTAGGCATATGAAGAGGAGTATATAGGCCTTTTTCCTTAATGGTCTATTTGGAAATGGTGCAAGCAATGCAGAATCTAATGTACGTCCCAAAATCTTGCCGAAGGTTCAACTAATAAAAATAATTTTATAGCACTGCCATTGTTTTCTCTACTTCTAATTTTCTAGTGACTCGACTTTAGTGTGCCTCCCAAATCATCTTCGCATGATTGCTTGAAGGAATAGAAGGGTATCCTAGGTGACATAATAGTGTATCTTGGAGGTGGAAATTTGGAACTTTCTTCCCCTGAAGGAGTGTCTGGTATGTATTTACAAATTTTGGATCACTCTTGTATAGATGTGGCCACTCTGAAGCCTCGTTCTCTCAAGAGTCGAGCACAGTGGTCAGCACCATGATCGATGGTTGGTTGAGGAACTCTGAAACATTTCTGGTGTTGCCATTCTTTTACTTAAAGTTCAGGTGGAACTATTGCAGTTATGTGTACCATTTATGATGAAAATCGTTATGCAAGCTCCCTTGTGTCTGTATGACCTACAATAATCTATGGTCTGTGTCGATGATGGTTTCCTTCCCCATAATGTAATTATTCCATTTTTAGCATGGAATAAATTTCCACAATGGAATAAATCTCATTGTCATAGGTGGGATACTTCTATATTGTGTCTAAAAGTGATTCACTGTGATATGCCATTGTATGCCCCTGCTGAGTAAGAACAACAAAAATAACATATTCAAAAGAATCTGTCTCAATCTCAAATGGTTGTTGCAGGTTTCAGTATGTGAGAACTTGTGTAGAGAAGAGGTGATGCTTCAACTTAGAAAACACCTTTTTTTGGCATTCCTACCAAAATCATTTTTCTTTTGCTCCACCATTGTTTAATTGAATCAAAGGGAAAGTGATATGAGAGAACCCCAACACGAACCTGTGGTATAAATTGGAAAGACCTAGGATGATGTGAAGCTCTGATAGAGTGGTTAGGGTTGGCCAATCACGAATGACTTGTGCCTTGCATGGGTCCACATGCACACCTTTCTCATCAATGATGTACCCCAGATATTGAACCTGGGTAATACCTAAAGTGCATTTATCCAAATTGACACACAACTTGTGTTGTCGTAGAGTTTGGAGGACTTTGTGAATATGGCACAGGTGCTCTTCCCAACTCCAGCTTACGATCAAGATGTCATCCAAATACACCACAACGAATGAGTTATTTAAGGGTCATAATATGTCGTCCATAAGCCTCATGAAGGTTGTGGGAGTATTCGTTAACATGAAAGGAATGGCCAACCATTAAAAAATTCCCTCCTTGGAGTTGTAGGAATTATTACACACATTGGAGGGTTCGATTGGTATGTGGTGATACCCAGAACTCAAGCTGATCTTGCTGAAAAATTTTCACCTATTTACTTGCTCCAAAAGGTCATGAATCCATTAGATTGGATACCTATTCCAGACAATGATATTGCTCAGCACCTAGTAGTTAATACAAAGTGCCCATGTCCTATCCTTCTTCGGTACCAATATGACCAGGCTCCCACATAGTGATGAACTTTGCTAGATGTTCCCTTTCTATGATAACCCTTGAATTTTCCTCTTGGTTTCATAATTATCCATAATATAGCATCAATAGATCAGCAATTGGGAAGCAGTGCACCTGGGGTCAAATGAATGGGATGCTTGACCTAAAAGTGTATAGGTACCCTTGTTGGTGATGTGAAGTTGTCCCTATACTAATCCATGAGATTTTCCATATGTTTTTGTCCTGCAGAGGATCCATGTTTGGAGGCCATGGAAAAAATATTCTTCTTGCCCTAAGGATGAATCATAAGAAAAAAATATTTCCTTGTCTGGGAAAAGAGCTTACTACATTTCTTGTTGGTGATAAAAAAAAATGGTCGTAGGTGATGCTACCTTTGGTATCTAGTGCAACTTATTTCCCAAATAAAAAATAATAGTATGAGGCCAAGAATCATAGAAAACATGTGGCTTCCAGAAGTATGGTTTGTCTAATAATACATCAAAAACTTAAAGAGGAGAAACGTCACATAGTACCTCATTTGTGAAGGGCTTGATGTTCCAGGGAAGGAGACATTGCTGGCTAACACAAATATCTCATCCTTGGTGAAGAAACTCGATGATGTATGGATATGGGTGTGCTATGGTGGGTAGGTCCAAATACTTCATGACCTCTACTAAAATAAGGTTCTTTTGGCTTATGTTACTGATAATGAACTACAAGGGAGAAACATTCACCCACATGTGGGAGTGGAAGAGGCGCTCCTCCTCCTATGGATCTTCAAGCTCATCCTTCTGGATTTTGGTGGTGGAAATGGTGGCACAAGGCTCCACGTTAGTAATATTATTACCTTTTTCATTCTCTTTGTTGGGTCATAACTCATAGTCAGAGCATGAATCTAATTGAAAAGGATCTAGCTCACCCACTTGTGATTTATTGGCCCGACACTCATTTCTATTATGAGTGGGGCTCTTATGGAATTCACAGCACTTGCCCTTGTCATTCTTTGTCTTCATGGTATTTTTATTTTCTTGTGAATTTGGTGGTTTTTCATTGGCCACCCCACCTTGCCTTTTTCATTTTTTCAATTTCTTGGGGGTGCCTTTCCCTTTCTTTAGATTCATGGATCTAAAGTCTCGCTTCCTATATTTAAACTTTTGCTCCATCTTGGCAGCATATCAGTATGCTGCACTAAGCGAGGAGATGTGGAGGAGCTCCATTTCCTTATGAATGTATCTGTGGAAACAATTGTGGTACCTAAGCACCATATTTTTCTCAAAATATTTGATACCTAACCTTGTGCACCGGGTATGGAATAGAATTGTCAGCTCATGCACATCTTGATCGCTTTTCTATTGTGATGTAGTCCATTGTATGTTCTTGTCCTCGTATCTTCCCATAGGGTAATATTCTTCATTGATGGAAGCTAAAAAAGAATTTGAAGTGGGTTTTTCTTAAAATAGTGAGAATTCTCTCTCATTCCTCTATTCACAGTACATTTCCCACCAGCCATTGACATGGGGTGTGGCTTTGATAAGAAAAAAAGTAATATTTTCCCTATTGGAAAAATCATGAAGTAAAACATATCCGCCCAATAGAATTATCCATATATACATGGATTTTGCATCTATTTGGCCATCAAATATGGGAAAGTAAAATTTGAATTATACCTTGAAGAGAGTGGGACCTCCAGAGTGATTTTTGGACGAAGATGCATCGTCTTTGGGCATTTGTCAAAGGGTCTGGGCAATGTTGTCAGTTACCGCATTACTCTGTTGCTTGAGGGATTTTTCAAGAAATATTTTGAAAGGATCTCCTATTACCTCGTATTTTTTTTCTTCTGCCATGGGAGGTTTTTGGGGTGTCTAAGGCTAGTCTTGTAAAGGTTCAACCAATTCAATCCCTAACTCCTTATACCCTAACCTCATTAGGGACATGAAAACAAAAAAAATAGAGAGGATATTGCTGTAATAAAAATGATCTGAAATTAGACAGGAACACGACATAATACAAATATACTAATAAATATAAATATGAAACAGTAATAGCACTTCATTTCATTAATATCAAAGAACTAAAACATGACTACAAAAAGAATGGAAACAAACTTGCTCGCCTATGGTAACTTATCTCTAAGAAGAGATGTCGCAGTTATGTCCTCTGAACAATTTTGCATTGAGGGTCAAAGGGCTATTTATTATTGAGAAATAACAGAAATCTATAAACATCCAAAAACTGAATCCTAGGAGATGACTCGCCAAATCTGTGGGCCCCGTTGGGGTAAATTGGTACATCAACTTCGTGGGGTTGTAACTTTGGCATACGATCTCTATTTGACGTGAACAATACCTCGTTAGAAATATCTATCTAAGGAATAAAATTTTCTACTAGAAACATATAAAATTTTCAAGTTTACCCTTTTTCCAAAAAAATGTTGTTCAGGGCCTAAAAATGACTTCAGAAGTTCAGGACCCGAAAAAATTCCAAAAATAGTAAATTGTACTACAATTAAGGATAAAATAAAAAACAAAAAAGTAACAATGTTGGGTTCCAGGCCGAATATTTGGGTGGCCACCAATATAAACCTGGATCATAATTACATGAATCTATCACTCAAGTGAGGGACTCGCGCTTATATCAATCACCCGAAAAAGTGGGGTTACATATTTGACTCATCATTACATAAAATACAAAAAATTGGATTACATCCATAATTTAATTGACCGTAAATAGTCCAAACACGGCTAACTATTACATTTATTACATCATGGGTCTTTTCATGACCTTTACATCAAGACAATGATATGAATTTTATAACCAAGATAGAACAAATAGTGAGGTAGAAAGACTAGGATAGTCTTTATTAACCATCATATGTAGGATCTTGTATGTGACAACAACAATTACATGATTATCTTCAATAAGCATCATTATGTACCAATACAATTGTAAGAAAATAGAATTTCAGTATTCAAAATTCTCTTTTTTAATTGGTGCCAACAATTTATTCATACATCACATAGGTCATCAAAGAAAATTTATGAAAGCAACATTATCAGACTCTAATCAACTAATTCCATAATCAACAACCCAAATATTGAGCTTGTACCTTCATCATAGAAAAACAAATGCGAATGTTTAAATCATAACTCGTACATATACTGAAACTTCATGATTGCAACCGCCCCTAAGCCTGTATTATCTGTACCTTTTCATTGTGACTATACCAGATGCACTATCAATAATAAAAATAATGGATATCAAAACAACCATGGGAATAATCATCAAGACAACATATACATTTCTCCCCCCTGAATTTGAAGGATTGATGAGAATAACTAACATAGTGATGAAGCAAGGACCATTGCTAATTGATGTTTGAGATATTCAAATGCATCACATGGATGAGGTTTTGTAAATATATCAACAACTTGTTCTTTTGAGGGAACATATTCCAGTTTGACATTTTTTTCAAGCACTCGTTCTCTTGTAAAATGATATTTAATTGGAATATGCTTGGCCTTGCAGTGCATAACATGATTTTTTGAAATACTAATGGAACTTGTATTATCAAATATAATATAAATTGGTGGAGAACAATTGATTTGAATATCATGTAATGTTTGCATCATCCAGAGAAGTTGTGTGAAGCAAGATGCGGCAAAAAACATTCTACTTCTGTGGTAGATAAAGAAATCGAGCTTTGTTTTCTGATGAACCATGATACCAAGTGGGGCCCCATGTAGAATAATCCTCCACTAATTCTTTTTATGTCATCAACATTTCCGGCCCAATTTTTATCTATGTATGAATGAAGAGTAAGATATGCATATTTGGGATACCATAAACCAAAGTGTTTAGTCCCTTGTAGATACTTGAATACTCTTTTGATTTCCTGAAGATGAGTTTCTTTTGGATATGATTGGAATCATCCAAAAATCCAAACTACATGCATGATATATATTCTCATGAATGTAATATAAAGTAGACTTTTGATCATGGATTTAGATTCTAGTTTGTTGACTATGGGAGAATAATCATGTGAAATAAGACTACATCTTGTCACCATTGGTGTGCATACTGGTTTGCAATCTTCCATTCCATATTTCTTCAGAATCTGCTTGAGGTACTTTGTTTGTCAGATAAAAAATCCATTCTTTTTTTATTGTACTTGTAAACAAACAAATTATGTTAGTTCACCAAGTCAAGAGATTTCAAATTCTTGCTGCTGACAAAAGAAAACCTTTGACTCATGGATTATTCATTTCTGCCAAACATGATGTCATCCATGTAAACAACAATAATTAAAATTTTAACATCAGCCATATTTATTTATAGGTTTCTACGTTCAAACCCCTTAGTGAATAATTTTTGTTGAAGGTACCTGTCAAGGCAATAATACCATGCATGAGGGGCTTGTTTTAGCCAATATAATGCCTTCTTGAGTTTACAAACAAGCTTTGCATCATTTCCTAGAATGAACCCTTCAGGTTGTTCAATTTATAATTCTTCTTCCCCATTAAAAAATGCATACTTAAAACCCATTTGATAGGCTTTAGAACAATGAAATATTGAAAAGGAAAGAAACATTCTTATGGTTTCAAGTCTTCCTATAGGTGCAAATGTTTTGTTAAAGTGTATTCCTTATTTTTGAGAATATCCTTTGCAAACGAGTCTTGATGTATTTATAATTACTTCTCCATTATGGTCAATTTGTTTTTTAATAGCCATTTTTTCCCAATAACATGTTTATCATGATGTTTAGGTACTCATTCGCATGTATGATTCTTCTCTATTTGGTCAAGTTCTTCATTCATAGCCTTAACCCAACATTCATCTTTTCTTTCTTGATTTACATTTTTTGGTTCAGTTGTGGATATTAAGGATATATAATTAGGATTTCCAACAAGGGATATTCTAGTTTCTACTTCAAACTCCTTTTCACCAAGGATTTGAGATTCTAGATGATTTTTATGAACATTCTTAGTTATGTCTAGGGTGTCTCCGCTCAGTGCCTCAATCTAGTTTGTAAGGCACATGTGATTCAATACTTTGGTTAAAGGCCCTAGATCAATCTCTAATTCATGTAGCTATGGCACTATAAGTTTAGAATGGTGCATATAGACCACAATCAATTCCATGATGGCTCTAAGAGGCTTACATGGTATGTACACATATCATGCAGAACATATTTGGTCAACACATAATGTAAGACCTAGATGGGGTTTTTTCTGATGCTTTTGTATTGGTAATTCCTTCTTCAAATGTTTCATTGATTAATTGTCTTACATCCCTTTGTCTTGTTGTGTAAATACATTCATCATCTACTTGTGTTTCCCTTTGGGAACTTGTGCATGGTTCATTGATTACAACATCAATACATTCAACAATATTTTGAATTTTTTTTATTATTGCATTTGTATCCTTTACTTCTAGAGGAGTAAGCAAGTAGAATTAATTCATATTATCTAGATTCAAACCTTCCAACCTTATCATTGTCATTATTTAGGTAACATTTACTTCCAAAGAAACTAAAATTATTGACAGCTGGAGGCTTATCGAACAAAAGTTCATGATGAATTTTATCACTATTTACAATGACATGATCTTTGTTGAGAATAGTTACCATTGTATGTGGTACTTCACCACAGAAGGTATCGGGTGTCTAAGACTCATCAAGAATGACATGTGCTATTTGTTGAGTTTTTATTTCATTATTCCTGTTGCCCCATTTTTTTGAGGAGTTTTAGCTATAGGGAACTGACTTTTGGTGCCATTTTGTTCACAAAATTCAAAAAATTTAATCTGATGTGAATTATCCTCCCCTGTCAGATCTGAGACATTTGATTTTAATTCTAACTCGCTCTCTACTAAAGCTTTGAAGACTTTAAATTTATGAAAAGCTTCATACTTATTCTTTAATTAGCCAATTCAGCACATTCTATTAAATACTTCAATAAATAAGATGAAATACGATTCACCTTTAGGTGACTTTTTCCTCATTGGACCACATAAATCAGTATGAATAATTTCAAGTGGCTTACTTGTGTAACCTTCTTTGTGTTACCAAATTCACATGACTTGCATATATTATTTTATGGTAGAGAAATGTTCTGTAAGTCACGAACTTCTCCTAGCTTGCTTGAGTTATGTATTTGGGTGAAGCTTATATGTCCCAATATTTTCTGCCACAACTAACTTTATTCTTCTTTTCTTAAGTAACGTTGTTCTAAATCAGCTTCCAAGACATAAACATTACCTATAGTTCTTGTTCCTTTTATTACAGTTATTCCTGTATCGAGATTCTGAACCAAAAAATTATTTGATTTGAAAAAAACTCATTCCCTTAGTCACACATATGACTATAAATTAACAAGTTATGCTTAAATCCACAAACAAACAAAAAATTTCCATCTATAACTATTTCTTTTAGCAAAACAATTCATTTTAATTTGATAGGAGAAGGTGAATTATTTCCAAAGGTTACATTATTTTTTTTATCCATTTTATTAAAAGGCATAAAATTATATTTATCATATTTCATGTGTTTTTAACATCCACTTCCAGTGTACCATATGTTTCCTCAATCTCCTACATTTAAAGCTAGACCAAAATTCTTATATTCGATGGTCTTATTTTTCCATACATTAGATGTTGTTGCCATCGTCTCATTAAGACGTTTTGGTCACCCTTTGGTCCCACATTCAGATTCTTTATGACTAAATTAATTCCAAAAATAGCATTCAGTTACATATTGAAGAGGTGAGAAGGTATTGTAAGAGAATTTCCTTACCCTACTCTCATTATTTTATTTTATTGCTTCTCTAGTCATGATAGTTTTGTAAGAAACACATTCAACATATCTATGCACAAAATTGTGACAAAAAAAACATTTTCCATTAAAGTAGATCTTTCTAGGAGTATACTACCTTCTAATAGTGTTTCCTCTTTTACCATTCCGAGCATAATTTACATGTGAAGGATTTGGTCCTTTATTATTTTGTTGGATGTTGGAGTTTTTTTAACTAACTTTTTTTACTGCATTGAGATAGCTTCTTGTTTTTGCAGAAGACTTTATAGTGTTTTATGTTTCTTCTCTATATCTAAGACCTATCTTTATAAGAGGATATTGTTGTAATTTAATGATTTCATCTAAATTTTTAGGTCCTTCAACAAATCTACGATTAAGACTTTTTTCTTTCCCAAGTTCTTTCCTTATAATTACTATTCCATATTCTATCTTTTAATTATCCTTCTCCTTTTATATGATTTTTTTCTTCAAATTTTATTTTGCTAATTTAGCTTCTTTTAAACAAATCTTAATATGATTTATTTTGTCAATAAAAATATCATTTCTTATAGGGCATCCATGAAATTATCATCAGACTCATTAATAATTCTATCTTCAAATTCCATAAGTACTCGATATTCTTGATCTGACTCACCTTCTTGATCATTTGAAATACCATCACTATCTTCATTTGTATAAAAACTTGTCTTGTTTTCAAAACTTCTCCTATTTGTTTTTGCAATTTCTTTCTCTTTATCATTGTTTTATTTGTAAGGACACTTAGTAGCATAATGAGCAGCTCTACCACAATAAGAAAAAATTGAAAGGAATCTTACCTATGAATATTTCAATACCCACTTGGATTTTCTTTACAAAATCTTCATCTTCTTCTTTTGATACATAACATGATTCTCCCTTTTATTTCCCTTTTGTAGTTTCTTTCAATGTAGCTTATTTGATATCTGAGGGAACCACTTTTCTCATGTCAAAGGATGCTAAAATACCATGACGTGGTTCAACAATAAGATTCTTGAAGTCTTTCATTTCTTCTATCGAAGAAAATTTCAAATCGAATTTGGGAGTTAGAGACCTTAATATTCTTTCAGCCAATGATTATTATTTTATTTTTTCATCCAAATTTCTCATAGAATTCACAATATCATATACCCTATGAAAGAAACTTATGATACTTTCATTATTGTACATTCTAAGAGTTTCATATTGAATTCTTAGAGTTTGAAGTTTGGCATTTTTTACCTTGGTTTCATGTTCATAGAATTGAATTATCTTGTCCCAGATAGCCTTTGTCATATTAATTTTCATGACTTTGACAAATTATGATTATTCCAAGCTTCCTAACAGAGCACTGAAAACCTTTTCATTGGTACCATATTTCTTATTTTCTGCTTCATCTGTGGGAATGGAGGATGGATATTGATAGCCTCCTTCAATGACTCCCCATACATGTTTTCCAAGTGATTGTAATTAAGCTCTTGTTCTTACATTATAGAAAACTAGATTGATTTTGTTCAAAAATGGTGGTGTGATACAAGTTTCCCCTCTTGATTGATCATCTTGGTGAATATTCCTTCATGCTATCAAGCTCCTTCTGAAGGACCTACTATGATACCAATTGTTGGGAAATATATTAAGAGGGGCGTGAATCAATATTTTAAAACGGTAATCAATTTTCTTATTCTAATTTTTTTACACGAATGTTATGAAGTAAAACCTGTGTGTACATGACTTCTATGTAGAGAACTAGCATATATCCATTCAACTTATTTATTCAGTTAATTCAACATCTAATTATCTTGAAACAATATGTTAGTACTTCATCGACATTATATAGAAAGTAACCATGTGTAGTAAGAACATAATAAAATATTACACATAAGAAACACATATAATCACCATTATTAGGTGGAAACCTAATGTGGGAGAAAACCACCATTTTTTTTTCCCTTTGTCTATTTTTATTATGATGAAATAATTATTAAAATAAAGTACTGGTGTAGTGTCATACCAATACGGAGGCACCCACCTGCTCAAGGCTACAACCTTCTCTCATTCTCCAGCACCTACTGGAAGGGATCTCCAACCCCCTATTTTCAAACATCACAACTTGTAGGTCATGTTTCATCAAATTTTAGACTCGACGCACTAGAACCATTTAAGCTAAAAAAAAAAAACGAATATTGAAACCAAAAATTGCATCAACTCACTAAATGAATTGAAAACACTAATCATCAAAACGTGAGAATATATATATGTGACTATCCTTTATCATATCAAATTGTATACACAAACTCCTTGAAGAAAACCTTCGTACATATACCAAAACCTAAACTTGGAAACTGAATCACTGTCATTCTGAAATAAAATTCTAAGTTACACAAAATACCATCGAATCATTCTGAAGTAATAACATAATCATCACTCTTCAATCAATAAATTCAAATTAAATCATCACTATAAAGGAGGTTTCCCCCTCGGAGAGGATATTTTTTAAGTCATTTATCTGTTATTTCTATTGTTTTGTCATATTTTTTCTTAACAACCAATCCATAAGCAAATTCTCAATGTATATTCATTTCAAATCTATTGGATCTGATCAATCATCATATTCCCAAGTGAAAAATTAGTTAAAATCAAACACTCATCAATTACCCATACCATGCATACTTTGTTAAATAAAATTATTCATCAAATAGCCATCACTTGAACTAAAAAAACAATTTTACCTATATCTCCTTATACATCTTAGGCCTTATCCAATAACAGAGCTCAAAACCATACTAATGACGATGGTATTATTTTACGAGATGAAATAGTCATCACTACGCTCAATATTGTGGACTAATACCATGGTAAGGACCCTTGGTATTTAGAATATAACGGTGTGGAAAATGTACGCATGTTTTCTTCCTCATACCTACATATGTATGTCACTTTAGTTCAAAAAACCTACATGTACCTGTAAAAATATTACATTAATTATTCTTCTATCTCTAAACTGGTATGCCTTTCTCCAAATATTTTGTTACATGTGTACTATCTTGTAGACACATCCTGTTATCATCATGTTGACATCTCCATCAAGTAGGTTACCATTGAAAGAAAACTCTTCAAGTAGGTTTCCATCGACGACAACACATTATTCCTAATGCCAACACATTATTAAAATCCATAGTTACATATAAATATGTCAAGGGAATAATTACCTAAAAACCCTAAGTAATAATAATGGGATAGTTATGCTTTTCTAGATCATTAAAAATGTATTCCATATGTTACTCTCATTCAACCATCATCCTATTGGGTTTATAATTTAAGGGTGACCATAAGTGCGACCAATCCATCAATAAATATCCATTAAGCTTCTCAGTCCAATATCTACTAAGTAACAACCTCTAATATTAGGAAATATATGCAATCATAATACCAATAACTTGATAAATTTTAGGATTCAATAGTAAAAATGGGGCATAAATTTGAATTAAATTCATTGGCTATTTTACTCATTGTTATTGGCTAACCGATACATTCAAGTCATATTTTTTTTTCAATGGAATTTTTTTTTATAGTCGACACATTAATGAGCATCAGATATTCGATGAGTCTGATGTTAGATATTCATAACCAAATATGGCCAAGAATGTATTTAAGTATCTAATGATTTTTAGTAAAATATTAAACACCAACACCTTTGTTTTCCATCGAATAATCGGTATTGGATAGTCCATGTCATAATAATCTAGTGTGTCAGGAGTGTTATGCATCTGAAATTATTTTCCATCGATATGGATTTAGATATATTGCTATACTTTATTATGGTGAAAAATAAAAAATTCAATGCTACAATTTAAATTAAAATATATGATGGGTATATTATCATTAAACGAAAATTATAATTCAACATGATGCACTAACATATGTATAAATAATCAGGTGAGGGTAGTTTCTGACAATTTTTAACAAGGAGTGCAAGAATATGCAAATGCAACATGTATTTTATAATTCAAATAAGTCTCCCTCTTCCAATATTAAGTAGTAACTAGAGTACTCAAAATTTCTTGTAAAATGTTTTGTCCTAAATTCCTAATTACTAGTAGGGTACCATTGAAATTATTATAGATTCGTTATAAACAAAAGATGGTTTAATAGTCAACTGCGAAAGCATATAATTTATTAATAGATGCACAACATTTTTAGGTATATTTACCTCATGCTGACATTGTCTTCTACCAACAAACCCATGAGAAACATTAATGCAAAATGAGAGCATTCCAACAACATTATTACCTTTTAAGATAACCTCTTCTAACTTATCAAGTCTTTGGCACTCCAACAGATTTACCAAATCTTATTGGAAATTTCCATTTAGTATGAACCTACATATGGTTTTAATTTTTATACAAAAATAAGAGGAATCATTTCCATGTTCCTCTAACAAGCATTAGGATATGAAAAAACCAAATAAATTTCAAAATGTCTAGTACACACTTGTGAAGAATTATTTCTACTATATCCTTATATCTATGACCTATCTCTAGCAAAAAATTGCCATATTCAATAAATTTCATTTGAAGAGTTGAGTACTCATCTATGGATTTAGCTGAAAGAGTAATGGGACTAGAAAAATTCTAAAACATGAAAAATGTGGATTTGATATGCAACTTGGAGTCACCTTTCTATGTTGATGCATAATTTAATTGAAAAGTAAGAAATTAAAATTAATTTCTTAATATCCAATGGCCAAAAAAACTCCTCCCAAGAAAATCATGAACATAATATGAATCCTATAACACATTAAACAAAGGTATACCACCTAGGACATGTGAAAGGAAGTTGTTGAACTCACCAAGGTAATAAAAAATATATCAAGAAAATAAAAACAACAACATATAAACCCCATAGTAAGAGTGGGGCTAGGAAATTAAGTTTTTTTTGGTAAATTAGACTAATTATATTAAAAAAAGAGTGTATGATACATAAAGGATTACAAGAAAGAGAGGCTAGAGATGCGGGTAAACGGAAATGATGAATATTCAACCTCGGTCCCATGATTAGCCAAAAGTGAGCCAAAGAGAGCCCAAAATATTAACATGGGAACTAAAAGATACAAACAGAAGTCTACCAAGAATTGGTGGAGTTCTTAGTATGACATTTTTTTCCTTTCTTTTTTTATGCTCTTACCCATCCATCTTGGGGTGGATGAGCTAGAACCACTTGAAGATTGTTGGTGACTAAAGGAGATGGATCCTTATCTGATTTCGAGGAGGTGGTGTCGTGAGGCCACTTCTAAGCGCTTGTAGGATCGATGGGCTCATCAGGGTTTGTGGGGGTCTTTTCAGACTACTATTTTGCCTATTCCTTATCTGCTTCAAACTCCTCCTCATCCTAATACGAGCTGAAGGAGTCGATGTCATCCATGGGTGTGGTACAC
This sequence comes from Pinus albicaulis, assembly GCA_034641835.2. Classification (NCBI taxonomy): domain Eukaryota; kingdom Viridiplantae; phylum Streptophyta; class Pinopsida; order Pinales; family Pinaceae; genus Pinus; species Pinus albicaulis. The sequence continues at coordinate 1,118,325,213 of CM076574.1, forward strand.
ATGGTTTTCAGCTTTTGGATTTTGATTTCTGGTTGCTATTCTTCTTTTGGACTGGGAAGGAGGGGAAAGAGTTATGAAGATGCCCTGTTTGGTGACAGTGATGGCATTAGAAAGCTATGTTCTCATAGTCTGTTGTCTGAGCCTAATGGAAGTCCCCCACTTTGAGAATTATTTGATTAGGAAGGCCTTTGCTGATATCTATTTCAGCACAGATTCTACCATAGGCATAAATTCCTGATTCCCCATGGAGGTGTCTATTTCCAGGAAGTTACCAAGGGTGTCTTTGATACCTTGAAAATTTGAGAAGTTCCAAAGATGAGCGGGTAAGTTAGGGAGCCTAACCCAGATAGGGATCTTGGTGATGACGATTGTGGAGGGATTGAAATCTAGGAAACATGGTATGAGGAATAGCCTTGATTTTCCCCAAAACCAAGGTCCCTTTGTCAAATTTTTTTGATAATCCTCGCTAAAAGCGAACATAACTATGAAGAAGACCTTTGAGAAGAAGAATACCTTGGTGTTCTTGGTCCATGTAGAGTGGATCCATTTATAGAGGTCTTCTTGCAAGGCCATAACTCATTGAATTAGCAAATGATGTCATTTTTTGCTATTAATTGAGTCTGGTTATCTAGAGAAGGATCGGAGATTTCAATAGCTGGAATTTCCTTCGATTTTTCCACTAAGAAGGGCTTGAGGGCGTTAGGAGGCTACACATATTTCTTGGGATGTTGAGCATTGAGTGCGTCCTTAGAGGAGAATGCTTGTGAAGAGGAAGGCTACCTAGATGTCCCTCTGCACAGTCAAAAGATTAAAACCAGTGAAGCATTTTTCCCTATATTTAAAAAAAAGAAAGGAAGAGATTTTTCGAGTTGCTTACTCTTGTATAGTAATACTTGTAGGGAAATAGGGATCCCCAACCTATGTTTGAGGTCTTGCACAAGGCTCTGCACCAGATCTGTAGATCAAACCCAGAAGAGCAAAGTTTTACCATAGAGTCTGGAAATCTAGATCTGGAAGGTGTGAGAACATTTGTGGCCCTTGGAACCTGGGGGTATGCACAAGAGCGAAGGATCACTCTTGATGGCATCCGAGGAGACTGTACCACCTTGTCATTTGGACCTCGGGGAAGCACTTATTCGCAAAGTAGCATTCAAAAAAGGAGGGGCGTCAGAGCTATATGCATGGCGCCTGTGGTCGTGGCTGCATTCTGTTAGGGGGTGTGTTGCGCAACTGCAGCCGAAGGCCTTTTATGGAAGGGGTGCACTTTTTACATCGCGGAAGGGTTCAGGATGCTGGCTTGAGATCTTTCCGACGATATTGAGGTTGAAAAATGAATCAATTCCAAGCCCACTGATAGCTAGCGCATCGATCTGGTCATTGAGGGAGATTGTAGCTCTTTCCATGCATGTATTAGAGGTGTGCTTGCTGGGATGAACTCTTGCTATATTTTTCCTTTTCACTTCATGGCTGCCTTCAGTGCCTGTTCTAAATCCTAGCGGACAAGGAGACTGTGGCATGCCTGGAGTCTAGCCTCCTTGTGCCACAGGGCTGAGTAGGAGAAAGTTGGCGGCAATGGCTATTGGGGTAAATATCATTTGCATGAACCCTAACCATTCTGCTCTGCCTTTGAAATCAATTTAAATTCCTACCCGGGGCTAGGAAATTAAGTTACCACACCAAGAATTACAATAATTTTGAATAAAAAAATTGAACTTTCATGTTTTTAGTCCAACTATATGTCATTGAACAAAATTTTAGAAAAATGGTAACATTGAGAGAGGGGGGGGAGGTGAAATAGTATTATAGAACTATAAAAACTATTTGTGAAAATAAAACTTATTCCAAAAATTACTTCAGAAATACATAACAAGAGCATGCACATAAAAAACACAAAAAATCATCACATGTAGATATTTGTATTTTAGGTGGAAAAACCCCCCCTCCATGGAAAAAAACCACCAAACTGTTTTTTTCTTCTTCTTATTATCGAATGATTCAAAATATTCTCATTTAAATTACATCATCTAGCCGCCAATAACAATGGATCACCCACCCATTAACTGAAATGAGAAATGTTGTCCACAACCAAATTGGAGCACCCACTCCTGCAATAGATAGTTAACATGCTCTAAGCTTGAATACCTCACTCTAAGTACAAAAAAATCTGCAAAAAGAAAATATGATTCATAAAAGAAAATATTTTTACATAAATAAAGCATGCAAAAAATAAACAAACCCATGCAACCATAATTCTAAAATCAAATTGAGAGAAAAAATATGTCCACACACACTCTCCAAACTGACCTTCAATATTCATGCACAAATCTGGAACACTACTGAATAATATCTCTGAAGCACGATGTAATTATGAATCTCTGAACACACTACAAAAAACATTAGTTTTGTACTCATAAATAATGCATAGTCATTCACCCAGATTGTTAGAGAATCAACCAAATGAGATTCGTACCTTCACATATTTGTAAATTTTGATATCAATTAATTCTTCAAGTGATGGAGCTTTCCCAAATCCTATTCACATCCTTCAGATTTGGTTGCGCTAGAATTTTCGACCTTATAAAGCCACTCATTCCACTAGCCTTTTGATATTTTTGAATTTGATCATGTTATATAGGCATCACAGCTTGTACCGACCTTTTTTTCTGTAAAAATACGACAATAAACATCATCAATATAAAATTGATTCCAAATGAGTGCATTAAATCTAGAGAAAATTTTGTGAATAAACTTGATCACATGCACAACATAGGAAGATTTCGGTCGGTCACACGCACAACACTGCCAACCAAGAAATGACAAGTTTTGGTCCCACTGATGACCTGTCATCCATGTAGTTGGGGTTAAGGATAGAGTAACATATGAAATATTTCCCTCATACTTGCAACAAAGCTTTAGGGTATCATGTCAACCTGCAAATCATCCTTCCAATCCCATCATGTGATCATGAAACCAACTGCATAACTTCAACAAGAGTCCACATACATCATCAACAAGACCTTTAGCATACATGTAGCTCAACCTCAAATGAGGTCTTATTACCTCATGACACCTCTTATATATACCTTCTTAGACCATGACAACAATATACAACAACATTACAACCTCAACAAGTGTATGAAAGAATCAAGATGATACCTAGCTTAAATAGGTGACATCAATGGAAACACAAATATGCCAAAAAACTCGCCCTTTTCCAATGATGTGAACCTATACATTTTGAAAAAGAAATATGACACTTACATATAGAAAGCTGAAGCTGATCACATACATAGCTCAGTCTCTGTTCGTCTTTGATATTAATGGCAAGGGATTTTACATGGCAAAAGAAAATACATAACAACATGCCAAGAGAAACTACATATCAACAATGTGATACAATAGCCAAAATAGTTAATTTTGTCCTAGTGTGTCACCATTTATTGAGGCCTCAAAAATCCCCTTCATGTTTCTATAAAATAATTCCCCCCAATTTGATCCTCTTAAAAAACTAGTCTACTTCCATGGATTCCATCTCACGAATAATCTCATCCTCTTACTGATGGTCTTACCAAGTCTTCTAAACACATGTTTGACATGTTGACGCAATTATTATGATTTCTCCCTAAATCATACAAAATAGCTCATTATCTAATCAGATTTAAACAACATATAAACTATGAAGAAGGACATCAACAATAAAAATGAATTTAATAAAAGTGACACATATAAATAGGATGCATGTAAATATTATTTCTATCATTATTATTATTATTATTTAATAATTTTAGTCACATGTGCACATATATTTCCATGAATCCAATAACAAAGTAATTACATATTATACCACTAAATGTATTAACAAACATAGTGACACTATGTTTCCCACATAATAAGGAAGTGTGTTTGAAAAGTAGGGAACATTCTCCACAAAACGAAAGAAAATATATGATAAAGATATAAAAATTGCGTTTATTTTTTTAATTATTTTTAGTAGGTATAGTAAACTACAATTTTATAAAGTTTAAAGGAATCCTATTAATATGAATAAAACACAATTTTACTTCACATTATGCATATGCAATTGGGTCAAACAAGAAAGTTAATTCACCATGTAGTTTTACACCCCATATGAATATGAACCTTAAAGCAATGATAACTTTAACCATTAAATCTGATTGGAGCTTAATTTTCTACTTAGGGTTTCTCTCTCCTCATCACCCCTATGCATAATATTATATAATTTTTTAATGGAAGTTTTGTTTAAATATTATAAAATATTTTTACATTGGTAGAAACCTTCTCTACTAGACACGTAAGTAATACTATCATATTTAAAATACAATTCTTCTTCGTAAAATAGATATTTTACATTGTATTGTCAGATTCCATATCATTTTCACTTGTGCATAAATCTAAGGTTTCATATTCACCTTCTAGAACCTTATTAATTTTATGGATGAAAAGATTTAATGTATACATGAGAAATCCTACTTCACCTAGACTTAAAAAAAAAATCTAAATATAGAAGCATTTTTTCTTACTACATCAATAACATGAACATGTAATAATTTAGAATGACGGGGTGAAATGAAATTTTGAGAAACCATTCTTAAATATGTATATTATTTTAATCAATAGATCTTTAAAAATAGTAAAAATAACTTGTATAAACCTCATTGAGATCTATTATCGTTATGATATGAATGATTAATGTTTTATGCACTATGATCATAAACAAATGTAAATTTCAAACTCATTTATTAAAGTGAGCACCGAGGGAATATTTAGAGTCATTTATAAATTGAACAAGGGAAGCCATACGAAATAGAGACTAAATATACAACTATTTATTAAACCATATGACATTGAAAAAAGCATGATGGAAACCTCACTCGTGCACATGTCTTCTGGTTGAAAAGAGGTATTAAATCACCCACAAGTTCTATACTTGAATTTGATTTCGATTGTCCATTTAATTTATTTTTTTTACCTTTAGACCCTTTCAAGTCATGAAAGGGTTATTAAACTATGACTACTTCCCCATCTAAATTTTTAGGAGCGTCACTTGAACCATTTTGAGTCCTTGGATTTCTTTGGGTCCTCATCTTGAAACAATTTCTTAACTGCTTTCACAACCCAAAATATATGATTTGTTACCTCCTAACATTGCCAACTTGGTTATATTTTGTTTTAACTATATTGATTTATTTGGATTGGGGATTTGTTTCAAAATTTAATTGAAACACAGTCCATTGGGGTTTCGGCTCGTGGCCAACGGACGCTAGCTAATGCATTTTTTCCACTGAGGAGGTCACAATTTCGAGTCTCTGATAGCACGAGGGCCATTATGGCGAGCGTGGTGGTTCCTCCTAGGTTCATATGGGTAGGTAGTGAGATTCAACCCTGTGTCACACGAGTATGATAATGTTGCAGTTGTCGATTATCCTAGCACAAAAAAAGAAAAAAACTAATTCAAACATATGAAATATACTTGAAATTTTAGGGTTTTCATTATGATTTGAAATAAAGTACTAAGTTTTACCATGTGAGTGAAATCAAGAAAACAATTATTCTACAAGGTGCATGAATGATCATTCTAGAAAAGCTATTAATGCAGTAAACTCAACTATGAAAATCATAATTAGTAAAACAATATTCATGAGTTTTCATATGATTTATTAGAGGAATTGTTGAAGTGAATTACTAAAAGATAAATAATTGTGCACTGATTTAGTCAAGAATCACATATACTGAGGTAATAATAACTCCAGATTGGAGAAAGAGTCCAAGCCAAAGGCGAAATTGCTTTTGAAAATTAGTTTCATTTTCCTTTTAATTGTGTGCTTAAAAAAAACATCTATAAGAAATTTTGTATAAAAACCATAATTTATGATTGGAGAATAGGGGTTTGGTTATATTTGGAGGAAATGGAGAGTGACGTTGCTATGGTTCCTACATACATATTGTGTGAACTATATTCAAGAACTTTGTAACTTTTTATGCAATTTGATAATTAATACTTATTTTTTCTGATTATCATAATCTTGTGCTTTATATAATGGCACACAGAATAATTTAAATAAACTGGCCTGATCAAATGGTAATTTTTTATTAGATTACTTGGTTTCCCTTTATTTCAAGATATCTATACAATTTTAAGTTCCCAAGTTGTGATGTTTCTTTTATTTATTTCGAGTTGAATTTGGAATGCATGATATTGATAAATTTATTGTATCCTTTATAAGAAACATTATTATATATCAGAATTATGTTTTTATTTCATTATGTGATTATTACATTATTTTATGCTCTTATCTCATCGTTTACAAGGTTTTTATGGATAACATGATCATTACTATCTCCTTACAACTATAAAATGAGTAATTAACCTCCAACTATATGCTACCATAGTTTTCTTATTCAATAAATGTTTCTAGACCATGTAGATGGGAGTGCCAAAATTCATGATATTGGAATTATTTGTTTACACTTATTACGATAAATATGATTTATTACCATTGACTTTTTGTCTTTTTATTTTTACATTTTATTTATTTTCTTTACTTTGTTATGAATCCTTTTGATGTTTTTTTGTATCAGAATTTCATTTTTAAGCTTACATTGAGTTCAAGGAATCATATAATTTATAAAGTTTCATTTAGTAGAAAAGCTTAACCATTCATTTCTTTAAAATTAGTCTTGTATCGTCAATATAACTCTATATTTATTTTCTTATTTGAATACATTTTGAGGATATAAATAAGAAATAGCCCCTCTCGTGAAGGGAGGCCAACTCTTTTAACCTAAAGTGAGAGAATTCATATCATTTGTGAATGTCCCAATTGTTGGTTCTTTATTGCTAAAACAATCGAAAAACCAATATTACCTTGGTTTGTGTTTGATTTCTATTTTTAGTGATTTTGGTGTTATAAGTTTCTGCTTTGATATTTTCATCATGTTCTCTTCTTTCATACCTTTGGGTGATTTAAAATTTCTCTCCTTTTGAATTGTAGATGAAAATTTAGGGCCCTTAGAACTTTTATGTTTTTTCCTTATTTGGATAGGGTGGAACGTTGACATGGAATCCTACATGGCATGCTGATGTAGCGTTATTAACTTGGAATAGTTCTTGTGTCAAACATTTCACATGTTACTTCCACATAACCACCATGTGTTACTCCGTTTTAGCTATATCCACACCCAAAATTTCTTTTCTTCTTGCCACATGGCATCCCCATGTAAATCCCACATCACTTGGGAGGAATTTCGTAGTCAATGGAAACATCCCACATCACTTGGGAGGAATTTGGTAGTCAATGGAAAAAAAATAGTAGCCAATATTTTGGGATCACTAGAATTCCAATCCTTCTCTCATGGAGAACTTTTGATGTATCCATTACCCAAGTTAAGTCGAGGTAGGGGAGTTGGGTAAACTTAAAGCTAGGGAGCCATCGAAGCTTTAGTCTAGGGAGCCACGAAGATGGTTTTTTTTTCATTTATTGTTTTATTTAATTATATTATTTAATGGATCGTGATTCCATAACAGTTTTTCATTATTCAACATCTAATTCACTCATGGTTCAGATGTTAGGGTTGGGGTCCCATGAGATATTAAACATATTATTTATTTTATTCAATTTTATTTTTCAATCAACCCTGGAGGTTTAAAGGTTGATTTAATTTATTTTATTACTTCAATATAACTTCCCATGTGATCAAATAATTTACCGCAAATTTATTCTACTATATCCTCCTCATTCTTTTCACACAAACCATTGTAAAATCATGATACAATATAAAAAATTCAAATTAAATGCCTGCCATGCATTTACTATAATATTTTTTTATATTTAATTAAGGACCATGATTTACCCACATATTTATTCAATGGTTGTTGAGTGTCTACTTCGTGACACGAAATATTGAGTTCTAGAGCACCAAATTATGTGTACGATGGCTCGTTGGAAAGAAATAAACGAAGAGAACAATATGGGATTGTTAATTTTGTAAAATATATAAAATTAGTTCACAAAATATTGAAGTAAGAATAAAAGAAAAATTATAAATTAAATGCATGTTTTAGAGATCCAAATTGGACATAGATCAATTCATTAAGTGAATAGAATCATGGGGAATATTTATTCGTGATTAGTTTTATCTATTTTGGAGGAAATAACTAGTAAAATCCATCAAAATATTAATGAAAATTTTTTATTTTTATTTTTTCTGAACTTTTATGTTTTATTTCACTAATTAAATATGTCTATTTCCCATGGGTATGTTCTTGGTCACACATGATATATTTCTGATGGGGATCACTCATGGAACCTTCAAATATGATCCTCCATCAAACTACCAAATACCAACCATCCATATTGGTTCCATTTTCAATTATGCATTACAAGATAAAGGCATTTTGAAGGAATTTGTAATATTATTTAAACAAATCGATGGGACCTAGAAGGGGGCGACTTTTTGGAAAAAAAAGAAAAAAAAGAAGTAATTTTGCACTAGTGTAAAATATATTTAGTTAAGGATCTTAGAACCGAGAGGATTGGACTAGATATGAGATGCTGAAGATCAAATCAACTAATGTTTTCATGAACATTATTTGATATATATTTGGAAATATAGGAGAAAGGAGTGGTGAGTGGTCTAGATCATGTTTTTATTTATGTGTTAGACCCTATTTTCTAGGATTTTGTTTCGTCACCCTAACAAAAATATAATAACATGAATGTGTGTAATATTGTTTGATTAATTAATGAACTTTTAGTAGAAATTCTTGCAATCCCACTGGTTCAGTTCATCTCACCTCTAAGTTGTGTGGTTCATTCCTAAATTTGATCTTCCATATTTTTAATTTGGTATCGAAGTACAAGGCTCATCTTGAGTTTGTGATAGGGGCTAGTGAAGTGATGAGTCAACCTTGGAGAATTTATTTGTGAGAATGATAATACCCTTACCAGTAGTGAGAAAGAGTGTGTAGGTGAGTGTTGAATTAGGGTTAGTGTTGAAGGCAGGGAAGATCAATTTGGCACATTGGATTGTCCACATCATTTGAAGGGTTAATAGAAGAGCCAATTTTGAAACTTCTGAAGAAGGAGCCGTGGGAAAAATTATGCACCATCTTTCAATTGTACAGTGTGAATATTTATAAGTGTACATTGCCTTTAATAAGGAAAAGTGAGAAAACCTTTGCAACTTCTATTAAGGAAAAGTGAGCAGATCTGCAAGGTGTCTATTAAGAAAAAGTGAGCAAATTATGTACCTTATACTAAGGAAAAGTAAGCATATATGCACAAATTCTATTAATGAAATGTTCATATATCCCACTTAACTTAAGAATTTTTTCTCTTGTTTATTGTGTCTATGGTATTATTTTTCAAATCCATTTTTGTTGAATTTAAATATTGGTTAAGCTCTATTTTGTTTTTTTGAAGTTGTTGAGCTTCTCTCTAGATTTAATTTGAGCAGAGCATTGAGGCCCACAAATGCCATTCTTGGAGATGTCGATTTATCGAGCATGGTAGTTTTGAAAAGTGATTTCTGGAGATACTATTGGTGCTTGTGAAGTGTAGAGCAAGAATCAGGGCATTGTTGGAAATTAGGATTTTCTAGTCAAGATGACTAATCCTCTTGTATAGACCTACATCAATGAGGCCAGTAAATTGAATGGCTCAAATTAATTTTATTAGAAATTCAATTTGTAGACTTTGATGGAAGGATATGGATTATGGACAATCACAAAGGTAGAAGAAGAAAAAGTAAGTTTTGTTGGAGGCGCGACAGCTCCATTGATTCAAGATTGGAAGAACTGGGAGAAAAAATAAAAAGGTAATATTAAGAATATCCATGAAAGATAATATAATTCATAATATTAATTATTGCAAGACTTATAATGAAGCCTCAACTACACTTAAGGATATGTACAAGAATAAAAATAAAAATTGATTCCTCCTCTTTGAAAGTAATCTCCTTTATCTTGAAATGGAAGAAAATGAACCTGTTAGTTCTTTTGTTTCAAGAATCAATGATTTTAAGGATAAGATGGGAGACGTAGGAGAATCAGTACATAGTATTAATCGTATCAAAATCAATTTAGATGGAATGTGATACAACTATCCGAATTTTATTAAAGGCCTTTCAGTAAGGGAGAAATATCCTAATTTTGAGGATTTGACAAGTATATTGATGCAATAAGAAGAGAATCGCATGAAGTTGAAGCCTCATAATAAAGAATTTGCACTTGTGGAAAACAATAAATTCTTCAAAGGTAAAGAGGGTGAAGGAAGTGAAGGTGGAAGTCTATTTTAGAGAAGGCCATGTACAATGCCAAATCAACTTATGTCACTTGCTAGAAATTATTCTCAAATTAAATGATTTTATTGTCGTAGAAGTAGGCATCTTAACCTGTTTATTGAAATTGTCTAATTATTTTTGTGTACTTATATATATTTTGTAGGTATTGGGTTATTCGTTGGTGATGAGATTCCACTGCCACCGAATGATCCAGCTGTAGATCATATTGACAAGGAGATGGCAGAGGTGAAGTATCAAGGTGACAAACTTGTTCCTGATCAGGCGCAGATACCGGCAGGTGTGAGGTGTAGGCCAAACACCCGATTTAGGATGGAGTTGGGCGACCAACTCAGTTGAATCCTAGTTGAGGAGGGATTCAAGCTGGTTATGATTAGAGAGATACAGGTTGATGATAGAATAAAAAAGATATCGAGAGTCATGCCCTGTGATATGTTGACCCTCATACAATATATCGTTCGAGCTACCAAAGTACTGGCGTAGGCGAGGAGGGGTAGGCATTGTGGAGATGAAGTATGAAAGAGAAGCACATCATCTGATAATAATTATCATGAGTGGAGTGATCATCATTCTAGTACTACACAACCTCCTCCAGCTCACACCAGAGATGATCATGATGAGCAGTCTGCAACATGTAGTCATGATCCTGAGTAGGCATCGTATTGGAAGTTTGCACAATGTCAGCAGACATGTCCTAGTCCTGAGTAGGCAACTGATCCTAAGGAGGGCACGGGTCCATCTAAGGAGGCAGGTCCATGCACTGAGAAGGCCATCGCACCATCCACTGATTAGACCATCCACTAGTCATCATGAGTAGGTAGTTCCTCATCAGCAGACACCTCTAGATCAAGAGGCACATGATCATCATATATCTGAACATGTTGAGACTGTACCATTGACTGCGCAGGCCTCGACTAGTACTACAATTCATGTACCACCATATATTTGGCATTTATATGTAGTTATATTACTATTGTATATTTTTGACTATATATATATGTGTGTGTGTGTGTGTGTGTGTGTACTTAATTTACATTTTTATGTTCATCATGATGTGTATATTGTTAGGTCATGTTAGATATGTTCATTTAATGTGCAGCTTGCAGATAGATGTGTATGTGATAGCAGTCATTTGACATGAGATGTATATTTGAATTTTGTGTTGTGATGAAGGTATACAATGTTTTTGTTTTGTTAGATGATCATGATCATGATGATTAGATGATCTTAGCGAATTTCAATTTGTTTTTTAGTAGAATATGATGTTTGTACAATGGTTATCATGATCGTGATGTTTATTTTTAATATTAAATCATGATATTTATTAAATATTATGTCGTGAATGTAATTGAAATTTTTATTTTAATTGTATGTAAAATTGTAATGGTATTTCTAATTGTAATCTTAATTGTAATTGTATGTAAAATATTTGTAAAATTTTAATTGTAATTGTATGTGAAATTGTAAAATTGTAATTCTAATATTAATTGTAATTTTAATTTTAATTGTATGTAAACTATTTGTAAAATTTTAACAGTATTAATGTCAAATGTTTGTAATTGTAATTGTATGTAAAATTCTGAATTTGTAATTCTATTTTTAATTGTAATTGTATGTGAAATTGTAAAATTGTAATTGTATGTAAAATATTTTTAAAATTGTAATTGTATTAATGTGAAATTATTGTATACCATAAATATTGTTAATTTTTCATAATTGTAAATTTGTATGAACATAAATAATTGTAAAATAATAAATCTAGAATAATATGAATTTTTGTAACATAAGAAAGTTTAGAAAATATTGCAAAAAAATTCATGTACTTTAGAATTATCATTATTTTATTATGATCTTACATACCAAAAATAACCATATGCAATTTGAAGATATCATTCACACATTTAAAGAAATCAAGTAGTTGCATTATTTTAGGAATTGACATTACAAAGAATAGAACTTTATATAGTCCGCCATTTTTTTCAAGATCAACATAATCGAAAATTATCAAGTGAAATGATTTTAACATTAACACAATGCAAATTACCAATTAATTCAAAATACATATTATAATTTTTAGAAAAAAAGAGTCTTATTTATAAGGTAATTAAGTCCTCTTCTTTATAAAAACCCATCTTAAAAAGTATAAATGATGAAATAACACATGTACCATATCACTCTCGGTTCTCATGGTCACCCTCATTATTTTCCAACTCAGTTAGCAAGATAAAACTATTTTTCTCAAAAATATGTTTTTATCTAGGGTCATGTCTCATTAGGAACGACCAATCCCTATCCAATATGTCTCAGCAAAAAAACACCTAGTTGCAATGGAAACTTAGGGCTCCTTAGCTTCATCCCACATATTTCTAGAGTTTATACATATCAGCCTACTATCTGGATCTTCCTTTACATTATTATTATCAAAGGTGTCCCACCACTTGAATCTAAAAATAACACATTGGAAATAAGAAAAATCCACTTCAATGGTCTCTTATATCTTTCCGACGTAACCTAATGTACCTTGTACTAGGTTTTGATTATGGTGGCTAGATCGACTAGATTGATTTAAATTGACTTCCACTCCACGATCTTGTGTCATGTGTCCATCATCGACATTTTTTCTGTGAAAATGGTGTCCATATTCCCACATAGATGGGAACAAATGCACTTATAAAAAATTTAAAAAAATCATAGTGTCATGTGTCTTATAATAACCCAACTATTAAAATATAAAACATAGATGTAACTACATGTCAAAGGTGCATTATTAAGTTTTAAATGTACATAAATAAATTATTACCGTGTGGGTGCACCCAATCCCTACATTTATGGCATCCTCTTCAGCATGCAGGTAATGACCAATTGCACCGTATTTCTCTCTCACTTGGTCAGCAACCCAACTGTTGGGGCATATTTTGGCATATTTTATTTTAAATGATCGGGATAAGGCACACTTATACCATTCAACCATCTAAATTTTTTCTTGCCACTATCCCAATTCATCCTATTTTGTTCATACAATGCGACCCATGGTTGTGTCACTTCGGAATTGTAAAGAAAAAAATTATTGATTAGTTCAATTTTTTCATTCAATGATGAAATAAAACTGACTTATAGTACATATGAGATCAAAATATACATTATATCTAAGTTCAACATGAATATTTACGTTATGTAAATTTTAAAAATTATAAGTCGCTTACTCTTTATCGAGTGCCTTCTTCCATTCGTTTGGAGCAGGTCCCCTTCTCTTTTGTCTTCATCCTTTGATCAAATGGTAATTTTTTCTTAGATTACTTGATTTCCCTATATTTCAAGATATCTGTACAATTTTAAGTCCCCAAGTTGTGATGTTTCCTTGATTGATTTTAGGTCGAATTTGGAATGCATGATATTGATAAATTTATTGTATCCTTTATAAGAAAAATTATTATATATCATAATTATGTTTTTGTTTCATGATGTGATTATTAAATTATTTTATGCTCTTATCTGAGTGTTTACAAGTGTTTGATGGATAACATGATCATTACTATTTCCTTACAACTATAAAATGAGTAATTTACCTCCAACTATAGGCTACCATAGTTTTGTATTCAATAAATGTTTCTAGGCCATGTAGATGGGAGTACGAGAATTCATGATATTGAAATTATTTGTTTGCAATTATTATGATAAATATGATTTATTACCAATGAATTTTTTTGTTTTTATTTTTACCTTTTATTTATTTTATTTACTTTGTTATGAATCTTTTTGATGTTTTTTTATATCGGAATTGCATTTTTAAGCTTACATTGAGTTGAAGGAATCATATAATTTATAAAGTTTCATTTAATAGAAAGTATTAACCATTCATTTCTTTAAAAATAGTCTTGTATCATCAATCTAACCCTATATTTATTTTCCTATTTGAATACATTTTGAGAATATAAATAGGAAATACCCCCTCTTGTGAAGGGAGGCCAAATTTTTTAACTTGAAGTGAGAGAATTCATATCATTTGTGAATGTCCCAATTGTTGGTTCTTTATCACTGAATAATCCAGAAACCAATATTACCTTTCTTTGTGTTTGATTTCTATTTTTAGTGATTTTGGTGTTATAATTTTCTGCTTTGATATTCTCATCATGTTCTCTTCTTTCATACCTTTTGGGTGATTTAAGATTTATCTCCTTTTGAGATGTAGATGAAAACTTATGGCCCTTATAAATTTTGTGTTTTTTCCTTATTTTTATAGGGTGGAATGTTGACATGGAATCCTACATGGCATCCTGATGTAGCGTTACTAACTTGGAATAGTTTGTGCGTCAAACATTTCACATGTCTCTTCCACATAACCACCATGTGTTACTCCATTTTACCTATATCCACACCCAAAATTTCTTTTCTTCCTGCCACATGGCATCCCCATGTAAATCCCACATCACTTGGGAGGAATTTGGTAGTTAATGGAAAAAAAAAAATAGTAGCCAATATTTTGGGATCACTAGAATTCCAATCCTTCTCTCATCGAGAACTTTTTATGTATCCATTACCCAAGTTAGGTCGAGGTAGGGGAGTTGGGTAAACTTTAATCTAGCGAGCCATCGAAGCTTTATTCTAGGCAGCCATGAAGATGGTTTGTTTTTTATTTATTTATTTATTTAATTATATTATTTAATGGATCATGATTCCAAAATATTTTTTCATTATTCAACATCTAATTCACTCATGGTTCATATGTTAGGGTTGGGGTCCCACGGGATATTAAAGAGATTGTTTATTTTATTCAATTTTATTTTTCAATCAACCCTGGAGGTTTAAAGATTGATTTAATTTATTTTATTTCTTCAATTTAACTTCCCATGTGATCAAATAATTTAACACAAATGTATTCTACCATAGCCTCCTCATTATTTTCACACAAACCATTTTGAAATTATGATACAATATAAAAAAATTCAAATTAAATGCCTGCCATGCATTTACTTTAATATTTTTTATATTTAATTAAGGACCATGATTTACCCACATATTTATTCAATGGTTGTTGAGTGTCTAATTCGTGACACGAAATATTGAGTTTCAGAGCACCAAATTATGTGTACAATGGCTCATTGGAAAGAAAGAAACGAAGAGAACAATATGGGATTGTTAATTTTGTAAAATATATAAAATTAGTTCACAAAATAGTGAAGTAAAACTAAAAGACAAAGTATAAATTAAACGCAACTTTTAAAGGTCCGAATTGGACATAGATCAATTCATTAAGTTAATATAATCATGGGGAATATTTATTCGTGATTAGTTTTATTCATTTTGGAGGAAATAACTAGTAAAATCCATCAAAATATTAATGCAAATTTTTTATTTTTATTTTTTTGGAACTTTTTTGTTTTATTTCACTAATTAAATTTGTCCATTTACCATGGGTATGTACTTGGTCACACATGATATATTTCTGATGGGGATCGATCATGGAAGCTTCAAATATGATCCTCCATCAAACTACCAAATACCAACTATCAATATTGGTTCCATTTCCAGCTATGCATTACAAGATAAAGGCATTTTGAAGGAATATGTAATATTATCTAAAAAAATCGATGGGACCTAGAGCGGGGGGCGACTTTCTGGAAAAAAGAAAAAACAAAAGAATTTTTGCACTATTGTAAAATATATTTATTTAAGGATCTTAGAACCGAGAGGATTGGACTAGATAGGAGATGGTCAAGATCAAATCAACTCATGTTTTCATGAACATTATTTGATATATATTTGGAAATATACCATAAAGGAGTGGTAAGTGGTTTATATTGTGTTTTTATTTACGTGTTAGACCCTATTTTCTAGGATTTTGTTTGATCACCCTAACAGAAATATAATAACATGAATGTGTGGAGTATTGTTTGATTAATTAATGAATACTTAGTAGCACCTCTTGCAATCCCGCTGGTTCAGTTCATGTCACCTCTGAGTTGTGTGGTTCATTACTAAATTTGATCTTCCATATTTTGCATTTGGTATCGGAGCACAAGGCTCATCTTGAGATTGTTATAGGGGCTAGTGAAGTGAAGAGTCACCCTGGAAAATTTATTTGTGAGAATGATAATACCCTTACTAATAGTGAGCAAGAGTGTGTAGGTGAGTGTTGAATTACGGCTAGTGTTGAAGGTAGGGAAGATCAATTTGGCACATTGGATTGTCTGTATTCTTTGAAGGGTTAATAGGAGAGCCAATTTTGGGACCTATGAAGGAGGAGCCGAGGGAAAAATTATGCATCGTCTTTCAATTATATAGTGTGAATATTTATAATTGTGCATTTCCTTTAATAAGGAAAAGTGAGAAAAGCTTTGCAACTTCTATTAAGGAAAAGTGAGCGAATCTACAAGGTGTCTATTAAGGAAAAGTGAGCATATATGCACAAATTCTATTAAAGAAATGTTCATAGAACCCACTTAACTTAAGAAAAATTTCTCTTGTTTATTGTGTCTATGGTACTATTTTTCAAATCCATTTTTGTTGAATTTAAATATTGGGGAAGATTTATTTTGTTTTTTTGAAGTTGTTGAGCTTCTCTCTAGATTTAATTTGAGCAGAGCATTGAGGCACACAGAGGCCATTCTTGGAGTTGTGGGTTTGTTGAGCATGGTATTTTTGACAAGTTATTTTTGTAGATACTATTGGTTCTTGTGAAGTGTAGAGCAAGAAGCAGGGCATTGTTGGAAATTAGGATTTTCTAGTCAAGATGACTAATCCTCTTGTATAGACCTACCTTAATGAGGCCAGTAAATTGAATGGCTCAAATTGATTTTATTTGAAATTCAATTTACAGACTCTGATGGAAGGATATGGAATTTGGACAATCGGAAAGGTAGAAGAAGAAAAACTAAGTTTTGTTGGAGGCGTGACGACTCCATTGATTCAAGATTGGAAGAAGTGGGAGAAAAAATAAAAAAGTGCTATTAAGAATGTCTTTGAAAGATAATATAATTCATAATATTAATGTTTTCAAGACTTCTAATGAAGCCTCGACTACACTTAAGGATATGTACAAGAATAAAGATAAAAAATGAGTCCTCCTCTTGAAAAGTAATCTCCTTTATCTTGAAATGGAAGAAAATGAACATGCTAGTTCTTTTGTTTCAAGAATCATGGATTTTAAGGATAAGATGGGAGACGTATGGGAATCGGAACATATTATTGATATTCTGAAAATGAATTTAGATGGAATGTGATACAACTATCAAAATTTTATTAAAGGCCTTTTAGTAAGGGAGAAATATCCTAATTTTGAGGATTTGACAAGTATATTGATGCAATAAGAAGAGAATCGCAGGAAGTTGAAGCCTCAGAATCAAGAATTTTTACTTGTGGCGAACAATAAATTCTTCAAAGGTAAACAGGGTCAAGGAAGTAAAGGTGGTTCAGTCAATTTTAGATAAGGCCATCTCTAATGCCAAATCAACTTATGTCACTTGCTAGAAATGATTCTCAAATTAAATGCTTTTATTGTCATAGAAGTGGGTATCTTAACCTGTTTATTGAAATTTTCTGATTATTTTTGTGTACTTATATATATTTTGTAGGTATTGGGTCATTCGTTGGTGATGATATTCCACTACCACTGAATGATCCGGGTGTATATCATGTTGACGAGGAGATGGCAGAGGCAAAGGATCAAGGTGATAGACCTGTTCCTGATCAGGCGCAGATACCGGCGGGTGTGAGGCGTAGGCCAGAGACTCGATTTAGGATGGAGTTGGGTGACGAAATTTGTTGAATCCTAATTGAGGAGGGATTCAAGCCAGTTATGATTCGAGAGATACAGGCTGATGATAGGCTAACGTAGATATGGAGAGACATGCCCTGTGATATGTTGTCCCTCATGCGACATATTGTTCGAGCTACCAAAGTACTGGCGTAGGCAAGGAGGTGTAGGCATGGTGGAGATGTAGTATGAAAGAGAAGAAAATCATCTGATGATTTTTATATTGAGGGGAGTGATCATCGTTCTAGTACTCCACAACCTCCTCCAGCTCACGTCAGAGATGATCATGATGAGTAGTCTGTAGCATCCAGTCATGATACTGAGCAGGCATCGTATTAGTAGTTCGCACAATCTCATCATACACGTCCTAGTCCTAACTAGGCACCTGATCCTAAGGAGGGCACAGGTCCATCTAAGGAGGCAGGTCCATCCACTGAGCAGGCCATCGCACCATCCACTGAGGAGACCATCCGCGAGTCATCATGAGCAAGGAGTTCCTAATCAGTAGGCACCTCCAGATTAGGGGTCACATGATCATCATCTATCTGAACATTTTGAGGTTGCACCATCGACTGCGCAGGCCTCGACTAGTACTACTATTGATGTACCACCATATATTTGACATTTATATGCAATTATATTATTGTTTTATATTTTTGACATTATATATATATATATATATGGTCCATGTATTTTATGTTCATGTTGCAAATGTACTTAGTTTACATTTTTGTGTTCATCATGATGTGTATATTATTAGGTCATGTTAGATATGTTCATTTAATGTGTAGCTTACAGATAGATGTGTATGTGACAACAGTTATTTGACATGAGATGTATATTTGAAGTTTGTGTTGTGATGAAGGTATACAATGTTTGTGTTTTGTTAGATGATCATGATCATGATGATTGGATGATCTTAGTGAATTTGAATTTGTTTTTTTAGTCGAATATGATGTTTGTACGATGGTTATCATTATCGCGATGTTTATTTTTAATATTAAATCATGATATTTATTAAATCTTATGTTGTGACTCTAATTAAAAATTTTATTTTAATTGTATGTAAAATCGTACTTGTATTTCTAATTGTAATTGTATGTAAAATATTTGTAAAATTTTAATTTTAATTGTATGTGAAATTGTAAAATTGTAATTCTAATATTAATTGTAATTTTAATTTTAATTGTATGTAAATTATTTGTAAAATTTTAACTGTATTAATGTGAAGTGTTTGTAATTGTAATTGTATGTAAAATTGTAAAATTGAAATTGTAATTGTATGTAAAATTCTGAAATTGTAATTCTAATTTTAATTGTAATTGTATGTGAAATTGTAAAATTGTAATTGTAATTGTAATTGTAATTTTAATTGTATGTAAAATATTTGTAAAATTTTAATTGTATTAATGTGAAATTATTGTATACCATAAATATTGTTAATTTTTCATAATTGTAAAATTGTAAGATTGTAAATTTGTATGAATATAAATAATTTAAAAATAATAAATCTAGAATAATATGAATTTTTGTAACATAATAAAGTTTAGAGAATATTGCAAATCTATTCATGTACTTTAGAATTATCATTATTTTATTATGATCTTACATACCAAAAATAAAAATATACATTTTGAAGATATCATTCACACATTTAAAGCAATCAAGTAGTTGCATTATTTTAGGAATTGACATTACAAAAAATAGAACTTTGTACAGTCCGCCATTGTTTTCAAGATCAACATAATAAAAAATTATCAAGTGAAATGATTTTAACATTAACATAATACAAATTACCAATTAATTCAAAATACATATTATAATTTTTAGAAAAAAAAATTCTTAGTTATAGGGTAATTTAGTCCTCTTATTTATAAAAACCCATCTTAAAAAGTATAAATGATGGAATAGCACATGTACCATATCACTCTCGGTTCTCATGATCACCCTCATTATCTTCCAACTCAGCTAGCAAGATAACACTATTGTTCTCAAAAATATGTTTTGATCTAGGGTCATGTCTCAATAGGAACCGCCAATCCCTATCCAATACATCTCGGTTAAAAAACACCAGGTTGCAGTGTTTGGGGAAAATGTAGGGCTCCTTAGCCTCATCCCACATCTTTCTAGAGTTCATACATATTAGCCTATTGTCATGATCTTCCTTTACAATATTTTTATCAAAGGTGTCCCACCACTTGAATCTAAAAATAGCACATTGGAAATAAGACAAATCCACTTGAATGGTCTCTTGTATCTTTTCGACGTAACCTAACGTCCCTTGTACTAGGTTTTTATCATGGTGGCGAGATCGACTAGACTGATTTAAATTGACTTCCACTCCATGGTCTTGTGTCATGTGTCCATCATCAACATTTTCTGTGTGAAAATGGTGTCCATATTCCCACATACATGGCAACAAATGCACTTATAAAAAAGTTAAAAAATCATAGTTTCATGTGTATTATAATAACCCAAGTATTAAAATATAAAATATAGATGTAACTACATTTAAAAGGTGCATTATTAAGTTTTAAATGTACATAAGTAATTTATTACCGCATGGGTGCACCTAATCCCTGTGTTTAGTGCATCCTCTTTAGCATGCAGGTAATGACCAATTGCACCGTATTTCTCTCTCACTTGGTCAACAACCCAACTGTTGGGGCATATTTTGGCATATTTTATTTTAAATTATTAGGATAAGGCACACTTCTACCATTCAACCATCTAAATTCTTTCCTTTCACTATCCCATTTCATCCTATTTTGTTTGTACAATGCGACCCACAGTTGTGTTGCTTCAGAATTGTAAAGAATTAATTTATTGATTGGTTCAAATTTTTCATTCACTCATAAAATAAAACTGACATATATTACATATGAGATCAAAATATAAATTATATCTAAGTTCAACATGAATATTTACTTTCTGTAAATTTTAAAAATTATAAGTCGCTTGCTCTTTATCGAGCGCCTTTTTCCATTCGTTTGGAGTAGGTCCCCTTCTCTTTTGTCTTCATCCCTTTCATTGTCCCAAACGACTACACCTAGTCTATTTTTGACATGCTTGATGTACTCACTAGCATAATAGAAAGACTCATAAAATATCTACCCCTCTGCCATAGACCCCTCAAGTTTTTCCCTTTGTCAAACAAAAACTTTCAATTTCTTCATGTACCTCTCTAAGAAGAACATCCAATGACAAGAAAAAAACCAAAATAATTGCAACTTATATACTAGGTGGATTAGAAGATTAACCTGCAAGTCCATGAAACTCATCAACAGCTCCTTATCAAACATACAAACAATCTCAACTATCTCTTGACACCACCGTGGAATGACAGCCACATGAATCACCTTTGATGTGATCCAATGTAAAAATGTAGATAATTTAGATATGGAATGTCCTAGGTCTTGTGGGAATTCATGTTTCACACACCCACACACAAACAAAGGATAATGAAACTGCAAAGTTATAAATACATGCAATAATATACAAAATTATTTATGTTTTATTATCCCTGCATTGGATAAAATTTATTAATATAACAAATAATAAAATCATGCTTTTGACATTATACGTACTCTTAGAGGATTCAAATGGTCTTCTGATTTAAACCTCGACAAATGGCCATCCACGGTGAAGCAGCGCTGTAGTGAAGACTCGTACGAAGTTGGAACCCTCACACCGATTATAAATTCCTTTACCAAAGAAATATCATCTTCCTTAAAAATCCATGGGACATCACCTTCCCTGAAATACCATGAATAAGAGAGAATAGCGCAAGCCTCTGATCATGTACTTTCTAATCGTCTTGGAAAATGCTTCTTTTTAGTTTTTGAAGTAATAACATCTTTCTTAACAACCAATATGTCACTTTATTTCTATGATATGTGCCTCCTTAAAGAATATGAAACATTTTTAAATATATGCATGGGATCTAATAAGTGATTAATATTAATATGCTCCCAATATGGGAGGTTAGAAAAGATAAATTTCCTTTTCATCCCAATAGGAAATTTCTGAACATAGGTGTCGAAGAATTATGGATCATTGAACATAGGCTCCCCATTTCAATCGAACATTTCTATGAACTCATTCTCCTTTTCTCCCTCATATTTTCTAAGACATTCAGTTGGTGTTGTTATTGGAGGAATTTGGGTTCTCTCTCGGTTACCATTGAAAGTAGATGCTACTCTTCTATAAGGGTGTTCTTCTAGGAGGAATATCCTGGAGCAGTCATACACTGGCTTTCATAGGTCGTTGGACCATCTAGCTTTTAGAGAAGGTCCAAAAAATTTACCTCCAAAATACCCTTTTGCTACAAGACCTGCAAAATTATTGTAAACAACATATATGTATGGAACTTGATAGAATATCATGAAGATCAAAACAATTACAATGAATTAAATTGCTAATATGTCAAAGAATATTGTTACGTATATAAAAAAATTAATAAACATGTAATTTACCATCCCAAACTCCTAAACCTAGATAATCATGTGTTGTGTAAGCACATATTCCATACAATGTAAAACTCCTCTTTTCTATGATCAGTCTTGATATATATTATACATTTATCCCATCCCATAATTCCTTCAATTCATCGAAAAGTGGTTGTAAGTAGACATCCATATTCTTCAAATGTCTTCTACCAAGGACTATGAGAGCCACCATAAGATGTTCATTCTTCACGGAAAACCATGGGAGGATATTTTTATTGATCACTACTACATGCCAAATAGAATAGTTGGTGTCCAAGAGGGAATATGGGTTGACGCCATCCATGGCTATGCTGAGTCGTAGAATTCGTACTTCATCCTTGAATTGTTTGGGCCATGTATCGTCTATATGCTTCATGGTTATTGAATATGTTGCAATTATCGTAACTCCCAACTCGCTTTTGTGTGAGGCATGCCATCCCTACAACATAGCTAATTCTTTTCAATGAAAGAGCCTTTAAATCATTGGGGTTATAGGCATGTGCCTCAATATCTTAAAAGGAAGACCACATGATTTACCCTTTTTTTTATTTATCATACCTTTCATGCCCACATTTCAGACATATCTCTTTATCTATATATTCTCATCTATATAGAATAAAATCATTTTCACATGCATGATATGATATGTACTCAACACCCATCATTTTCAAAAATTTATTTGCCTATTTGCACCTACCAGACAAGACATTATCACTCGGAAGAACCTTATCTTTGAATAGACTGTAGTTGGTGGTCATGGAAAATACTAAATCTACATTAATGTCGATATATTTATTAGCTTTCATAAAATTAACCATTTGTAATGTTCATTGTGTGATTATATTTCTCAAAAGATAAGGGAGGACTTGATGGTCAATTACCTCAAAATTTCTGAGAAACATCCATTCGACAAGCCAAACTTTGGTTTCAAGTTGTACAGTAACAACATTGTCCCCAACTGGCTAGACTTTTAATAACCACCAGGTCCAAAGAGAGGCATGGTGGAAGAAAAGTTAAGGCTTTCGGAAAAGGTATGAGTAATATGAGCATCATCCCCTAGCTGATCATCGTTTTGGAATGCATCTAACAACATTGTCTCCATGGTAAACGTATCCCTTAAGTAATCATCCTTACCAAACTCTATTTGATTGCCTCCATTTCAACCTTTTGAAGAAGAACTATTATTGATGTAGTCATTCCTAATTGGTGAAACTGGACGCAGTGGGATTTGAATAGGTGGTTGATTCAACCATTCTTGGTATCATTCCTCTCCGTTTTTTCGGTTAATTCAACCTTCTCTCGATTTTACGCTATCGTGGGTTGCAACAAAATATGGTAGTTAGGTTGCTCATCATCACTGCAATCCTAATAATTTCAAAAAATATATTTGAACATGATTAGTACAAAATATATGATATCAATTAGTAAGCACGTCAACAATGCATGATTAATTGGTTTTATGTTCAAACACTTAAATTAATATACCAAACAATTACTATTACCATCATCATCCCAGGATTGTGTCTATAAGATGCAATGTTACAACTGGCAGGGTGAAGTAGTTGTCCATCTTCATCTACCAAATGTGCCTTGCGGTATGCTGCTCTTGAAAAGAGCTTCTAAAGTTTTGGAGATTTTTGAATATTTTGTGCATTTGAACTCGATTTTGAATCTGCATGAACCTGCAAATTTGTATACATTAATTTTAATTAGCTAATTGACGTGGATAAAAAAATAAAAAATTTAATTAGATAATGAAAATATAAATAACATTTGAAGTAAATATTATGTCTCGAGATGGATAACGAGAACTCCATGATGGAATTTGAAAAATATTATGGAACAAGATGGATTTTAAAGAATTGTCCATTCAATATAATTATGATATTTTCTCCCTGAATTTGAGAAAAATCAATGATAAATTTTGGTGTACATACCAAAAAGTAATTTTGGTGCCTTAGAAATGGACTTATTGTTATCAGTGCTAATGTACAGTTAACTGCACCGATGTGTTTTTGTTACTATGCACTGGTATTGTGCTATTAATTGACACACCGATGCAGTTAGATAACAAACGCACCGAATAGCTGCAAATAAGAAAAGCATAAATTTATTTTGTTTAAGTGAAAAATAAGCGGTAAATTGAAAAATGGGTGGAATATTATTTTTAGAAATATAATTTCATAAAAAATTCTTTAAATAGTAAACAAATTTCATTAGTTCATTATTTTTGCAAAAAAAATTAGGGAGAGATTTGCACGAGAGACATATTTGGAGCAAGAGAGCACGAGAGAATTGTGGAGCAGTGAAATACATTTGAATAAAACGATTCAGAGAATCAAAATTTCAAACATCTTGTGATTCTAACCCTATAGTATAGAATTTCAAACCATCTGGTGATCAAATTTTATTGTAATAATTGTTTTTGTACAATTTCCGTTTTCTTTAACTCATGGTAAGTAAAAATTTTAAATTTTACTATTCATTTAAAAGATAAAAATAAAATTAAAAAAATCCATTCTTATGCTAAACCCTTGATTATTTTTGTTTTTTCCCCTGCTTCTTCCTGTTTGTGTGAATTAAGAATTAGGGAATTAAATTTTAGATTTATAGGGTTTGTATTGCTATATATATAGGCCTATGAAATCTAACCTGTGGGATGACTTGCAGAGTCGGATCCCAATCCATGTCGACTCTTGTGTGAATTTAAAAAAAATACATTTCTTAAAATTGGTGCGCCCTGTGTAAAATAACCCATTGGTGCGCTATTTCATTATAGTGCACCGCGCACGTATTGTTTGATAAAAAAAAAAAAATTATTCTATGTTTGTGTTAATCAGTGCACCAGTTAACATATAATGGACTAGGTATCCTTGTTGAAAAAGAGCACCGTGCGATGGTCCTATGTTTTCTCGGTGCCTTTATAAGAACATGTCGCACTGCCTCCTCCACGACATCTTATGCTACAAAAAATAACACTAGAGTATTTTTATTAATTTTTCTGTATGAATCGATGCACTGGCTAACATATAACGCAACAGATCTCCTTGCTTATAAAGAGCACCATATGGTTTTTCTACTGTTTTAGTGCTACGTTTATAAGAACATGTTGTACTAACATCGGTGCTTACTTCTTGTAAGGCGCACTGTTTTCTTCATTTTTATTTTTATTTTTACCTGAAATGTTTGTGATTTATTTATAAAATATATTAATGAGTGGTATGGTACAGGTTTAATATTGATAAATATATGGATGACAAGATATCAAGTAACAAAAATACAGATAGCACATCGAGAAAAGCATAAAAGGAAAGTTCTTTGTAAATTCTTTACAAAATTATTATTTTAGAACTTTATGTAAGTTTAAATAATATGTATTTTTTATTGTGTATCATGCAGAGCCACAAAATATGAAGCTCGATAAGATTATTTCTAATCTAAGACTAAAAAAGCATAAAATCTTGATGGAAAAATTGCAAAAGGATGAATGTGGTGAATGAAAAAATACTATTGATCCAATATGAGTTTATTTTTTTAATTTTCATTAATAATATACTTAAAACTATTAGATAACATGTTTCAAACAATCTATCAATTCACATATGTTTAATGTTCTATAACGACCAACAACGAAGAAAAAAAATGTTGATCTAAGAAAAGAAAAAAAATAAAACATGCAAATGAAAATGAATTGCTCATCTCATCTGGAGTTTTGTTGTACGTTAATGAAATGGGGGAAAACTTTTTAAAAAATTTGAGGGATCTAGTGGAATGAATGTAAAGATTTTTTTTCCACTTACGCAACAAAAATCAATCCAATGACTCCAAGAACCAAATTTCATCTAAAATACAGGATGAATTTCCAGAGAGTTGGTCAATGAGACATGTTAGCCTTTTCATAGAAAAATCATACAACAACAAAAAATAAGAAGTGAAAAAGTAATATTCCTTTAAATATTTTTCTAGAATTATATGTATATATTACTAGAATGCAATCATTTATAAATATCACTTTTTTTATATTTACTTTTCATATATCGATATAAAAATTAAATAGTTTATTGTCATATTAAATTTTTAGGAAGATATGAAAATCCCAAAGGATGAACGAGCTGATATCAGAAATATGCCAGTAGGAATGTCCAAAAAGGTGTACAAGGAGATGGTTAAATAAATGGACATAATTGCATCACACGAGGAGGAATCTCAACAACAACGTGCTTCAAATGTAATATTTAAACATTTAATTTTTCGATTAGGTACAATAAATAAACAATTTAGCATTAAATTTTATTTTTCAACTATTTTCTTGGAGATATGAAAAGAAAATGGAGTCCATTCAGCACATAAAACAAGATGACAAGGAAGAAAAGGGTTGATGTCTAAGTTTGTGAGTAATTGTTACTTCCTTATAACAACTTAACTATATATGATTTTTGTATATTTTAAGTTTTTTTACAACAATCATCATTGAATGTCTTCAAACATGTGCTAACATACAAAGAAGAACCATCAGACGAATTGATTGCCATTGGGTTAAATATGGGTTGTAAGTATATGTTGGCATATTAGACGTTAATTGTGGAATTTATAAGCATATAT
Source organism: Pinus albicaulis (assembly GCA_034641835.2). Lineage (NCBI taxonomy): Eukaryota > Viridiplantae > Streptophyta > Pinopsida > Pinales > Pinaceae > Pinus > Pinus albicaulis. The sequence goes on from CM076574.1 coordinate 1,118,352,375, forward strand.
CGATCTTGTTTTACATAGATCCGTCTATAATTAATATAACAAAAAAATATTTTATATTAAATATATGATTTTTTATGGGGTATAAAACTTGTAGGAAACAAAGTATGGAACCGTGCCAGCAAATGAATTATTGAAAGATGGCATGAAATTTTTTTTTGAAAGAATGTGTATAGTTCATGAGTCAATTCTTGCTATGGTACATTTCTTTTTTATTTACATTGATGCATATTATTTAATATTGCAATTATCATTATTCTCACCAATGTATATACACTCATTACAATTTATTTTTATGTTTGTAGATGGAAGTTGAAGAAGAAGAAAACAATCAACACTTTGAACAAAACATTCCTCAAAATAAGCCAACTCATGGAAGTAGCTCGAGCAGTGACAATAGTTCAAGCGAAGAATGATGATCAATATGTTTAGATATCAAGGCAAGGCATTGTATTTTTTGAAATATTTGTCTGTGAAATCAGACATTTTGTTTAATGTAATGGACATAGTGTCCCAATTGAAATACAAAGGGATACCAATGACTATCCCATTTTGTATGAAAAAGAGTGTCTTATATATATATATATATATATATATATTTTAATTTATTCTACTGCATTCTCCATTGTCGTTGTGAAATGTTACACCACTGATTAAATATATGGATGATTAAATATTATAATTAGGAGATGTGAAATCTCATGATATGATATAACACATTAATCCAAACATAAAATTCAAATGTAGTAATAAAATTTTAGTTGATATAAATAATTTTATAAGATATATGTCGACTTTTGATGAATAATGAATTTTAAAAAATAATAATAATTGCACCGTTACAGGTTTATGTTTCTTAAAAATATAAAATGAACACTAATGTGTGTTAGTTACTGTGTACTAGTGCGTTTGTATGCTAATGCACACCGGTGCATTTCTACGACCTATGGGCATCTAAAAAAATACCAATGCCAATTATAACGATTGGTGTGCTTTATCGACAACTACCATCTGGGTGGTCTGATAGGTCACAGGTGTTGCATGCACCGGTATGGTTTTCCTTTATCGCACCGATGCATTATTTTAACTTAAATTCCTTGTATGTTTTATCACCTACACGGTGCCTGGTGCATTTTTACAACTTAATGGCTGGGTGCATGCACCTTCGACCACCTCGGTGCGACTATCCAGCTGACATGCACTACGAAATTGCTTAATGCCCCTAGGGCGTCCAAAATTTGTTTTCTGTTCTGGTGCTTGGTAGGTTTATAGTACCGGTGTGTTCATGGTACAACACACCGGTGCATTGACACTTGATTAGCACATAGATGAGAAAAGCATCCGTAACAACCTCTGCCCGCCCGAGTTTTTTTTTATTTGTGTTGAAATTCCATTAGAAGCTCCACCAAAACCTCCATTACCGAAAATAGATGTTGTAGAAAATGATTTTTTGACAATTTTGGAAAATTTTATAACACTAAAAACCTCAATTATAACCTTCACTGGACGGTATTTTCGTTGTAGTCTTCACTGCCATGCAATGTTCTTTTCCTTTATTTTTCATGTACCTTCCTACAATGCCCAGTGCATGTGATATATCAGGCCTTATGTAGACCATTTCATACATTTAGCTTCCAATTTTTTTTTTTCTAAGTAAGACTAATTCTATTAATATAACATATGGTACAAGGAGTGTCTAGCCTGTAGAATCGTTGAACTAGCCATTTCCAAAGGCATTATAAGTCAAAAAATCAAAATAGTGACTACCCCAGATGGGGAAACTAGTCAAACCAGTCTTACTGCAGCTGCCCACATAGGGGAAACCATCTTCATACAGAAAATAGTTGAGAACTATGAAAATATTCAAAAGAGAAATAGTGACCTAGAAAATTAACTGAACTGAGTAAAAAAACATGTTCAAGTTGGGTGTCATTGGGCGGAGGCGGTGGTTCCTCCAAAACGAGGCACCTGTACTCATTGGAGGAGTCATCTTCATTCTTCGTTTGTGGCACTGCTGGTTCAGGAGTCAAGGTGGTGTGTGAACTTCCCTTGCAACCCTCTTCTCCAGAACAATCTGAGCTATCACCGCCACTGCTACCACTGTGACTGCTACCTTTTCCATTGTTCCTGGAGGAGAGGGCACCTTGAATAATGGGAAGGGATTCAGAATTACGAGAGGGCAGAAGCGGGGCCGATTCAATGGTGGATTTTCTTAGTTTTTTTCTGGGGTTGTGGCTAGCAGCAAGGGACGCTTCCTCCTTGAAGCTGATGGAGATGGTGGATGTGATGCGAGGGCAGCCCAGAGTGCAGGCGTAGTGGAATTGGGTAGAGTGCTTAGTAGGTGGAGAGGGAAGCATCTCCAAATGAGGCAAAGGCAGGGATGAGCGAATGGTATGGTGGCACAATGACGAAGTGCCACCGAAGAGATAGAGTGAGGCCATATTGACTCATGACCTCGGCCTCTGCCACTGTGAGTTGCAGGATAGTGGCCTAAAACCTCATAAGGAGACGAAAAAGAAGACTCAGAGCAGATGGAATGTGGAGAACAATTTTCCCGCCCATGCCCACTGCCTTGACGGTAGTGCATTCTGTGTCGCCTGGGCATAATGGAGTTGTTGTAGGCGTTGTAAATGTAGATGGGCAGAGAGGGATGATTATAGGGAGCAGAAGGTTGAGGAATCAAAGGCTATGGAACACAATTGAAACTGCAATGGAGGCTATGGGAGAAGTGGTGACTAGGGGCGAGAACAATGCAATAGTAGAGGCTACACTGCCTCCCTGTGGGCATTCATGAGCTCGGATCTGAGACCAAAAAAGGGGCAGAAGCAACTTGAAGGTGATGCAGGAATGCTGCAGTGCGGAGGCATCTTGAAAGGGTGGTGGCCGCATCAATATTTGGGTGAGTTAATTTTTCAGAATTGAGAGTAGTTGTAAGTTATAAATGCCCACATCTTGAGCCCATGCATGACCATGTGGCTAAGCCATGTGTCACATGCTGGGCTTGCCATCCACCTGCCGTTAATGTTCACCATCATCTAGGAGTGTAGCTTCGATGTGCACCAGCTTAGTGCATTCTTTTTTGAGAGAGGTATCATTGATATTATTGAGAGTACCAGAGTAGAGTGCATGTTCATAGTCTACTACTTTATTTGCAAGTAGATCTGCAAGTTTATTTCCCGAGCATTTGACGTGTTTGAAGGAAATCACTCGATGGTGCTTTAGCCACTATTTTATGAGCTCAAATCTTGCAGCCAGATGCCAACTCTTAGCAACCTTTGAAGTAGAGGCTCCCATGAGGATGTGAGTAGTAACATTAATGAGAATTTATGAGTCTCCTTCTACCTCTATGGGGAAGTAATTGTGCTCCTGAGCTAGATAGAGCCCCTACCCCAGACCTTCCAATTCAACTGAGTTATTGGAGTCCCATCTGATGGATCCAAAGAAGATCATAAGGGGGGTACCAACCGAATCATGAAAGATGTCACCGAATCCTGCTGCTCCTGGATTTCCTTTGGAGGTGCCATCAAAATTCAACTTGATTAGCCCAGCTGGAGGGGGAATCCATGTGATGGGTGACTCTGAATGATTAGATGGAGTGCTGGTACTAGAAGGAAGTAATGGAATTAATAATTTCCAATTCGCCCAAATGAGACTCTTCGGAGCTTGAGTGCGAATATCAGAATCATCCCATTGATGTATTCCTAGTGTTTCTTGGAGATTGATGCATACATTAGTCCAAATGGTATCCAGAGGGGTGCTTTGATTCTTAAATATTATTTTGTTCCTTTCCTTCCAGAAAGACCACATGAGAAGGCTTGGGAGTAAATTCTAGAGAGTGTTTAATAACTTGCTATTGTAAGGTTCTTAGGGCTAGTTTCGGATAGTGCTAACAACATCACCTTTTATACGACTAAATCTTCGGCACTTAGAAATTATTTTTTCCCACAATTTGTTGGGTAAAGTGCTTGTATCCATTAGATTTTGGATGGTTTCTATTTGCATTAAAAAATTGGGGCACCTTCAGGGTCCTATGAATCATTTTTTTAGAAGATTATCCTAGGTCAGGATACGTTTGTTGCATAGGAGCCAGAGAAAGGTGGAAACCTTGGGCCAGATGTCAAGTCGCCATATTTGTATCCATATATAATATTTAGTTTCTTGGGTGGGATACATCAAGTTGTATGCTTCCTTGGTAGTAAACGTGCCCTGTGGAGTGTAGCCCCACCTAAGTAAATCTTTCTTCTCAGAATATGTAATTCTCTGGTTGTTGAGCTCTTTATCAATTTCCTTATATTCCCCCCCCCTCCCAATTCTTGTGTGTCTGAGCTACTGGTGTCCATTGATGGTAGCCTTGCATAGCATTGGGTTCCCATAAGTGTTTGACTTTGTTGTTCAGTTCGTTAGAGTGATACACGTGTGGCAGAGGCCGATGAATAAGATCTTCCAATTTGGGCATTTGTTGCCAAGGGTATTCCCAGAAACGAGCTGTACCTCCATCTCTGACTTCCCAAAATTTGTGTTCTTGAATAAGGGCTTGGTTTTTTTTGGCAGCATTCCAAATAAGAGAGCCCATATCTACTGTGGCGAGTCTGATAAGATCTTTAGGTGGTCTGTTGTTGGAATATTTGACATTCCAAAGATGCACCCAAGGGGTGTGTGGCATGGATAACCATTTCCACTAGATATGGGTGCCCATGAATGCGTTTCTGTGATGCGGATCTCTTAGGCCTAGACCACCATCCTTTTTTGGAGTGAAAACTGTTGACCATTTTAAAAGAGCCCATTTGCGATTATGTCAAGACGAGCCCCAAAGGAAATTGCGTTGCAAGTTCTTGATCTAATTGAGCACCCATTTTGGTGCTTCAAGAAAATAGAAGAGTTATAGGGGCATGGTTTTCAAGACTGCTTTGATGAGGATAAGTCGACTAGCAATATTGAGGGATCTGTAAGTCCAAGAGGAGAGGCGGGCTTCAAGTTTCTCTAAGAGCTCTTTCCAGGAAGAGTGTGTAATCACATAATCAATTAAAGGTGCTCCAATGTATTTGGCAGGTAGAGAAGCTATGGAAAATCCAAGGATCCTAGCAATATTACATTGTGTAAAATCTGGGGTGTTGAAGAAGAAAATTTGAGATTTGCCAGCATTGATGGAGATGCCTGAGGCATCCGAGAATATATCAAGAAAACATTTGAAAGTATGAGATTCTTGAACAAAAGGATGAAAGAACAACATATTATTGTCAAAAAATTGTTGATGAGTGGTTGGATGAGATCGATGAATGGAAATTCCACAAAGGTTATGATTGTGAACTTCATTTTGAATGAGACGTCCTAGCCCTTCTGCCATTATGAAAAATAGGAAAGGTGAGAGGGGATCACCTTGGTGTATGCCTCTAGAGGGAGTAAAAGGGTGGGAGGGGACACCATTGATGAGAATAGAGTAGAAGGGGGAGGATAAGAGGTTCATCATCCATCTAGTCCATGAGGGGCTGAAGCCAAAAGAAATGAGCACCTGCTTGATATAATCCCAATTTAATTTGTCAAAAGCTTTCGAAAGATCAATTTTTAAGAGCATACCTTCCTTGGTGTGTTTCAAGGAGTGAATGACTTCATGAGTGAGTATGATCCCATCCATAATCCATTTTCCTTAAACGTAGCCTATTTGTTCTTGAAAGATAAGCAGAGGAAGCATGGTTTTAAGCGTGTTAGAAATGACCTTGGAAATCACCTTGTAGATAACATTACATAAATAAATGGGTTTGTATTTGTCTGGAGTGTTAGAGTGTTCCTGTTTTGGAATAAGGGATACAAAGGTAGCATTGAGAGAAGGGAGAATCCAATGCAGTTCTCCAGATTCCTCAACCAGATTCCAAACATCTAATTTGATGAGATCCCAAAAGTGATGAAAGAAATTGGAGGTGAAACTATCCGGGCTTGGAGCCTTGCCATCTTTGAATTCAACCATTTATTGTTCAACCTCGTGAAGGGAGACTAGGCAGAGGAGCATCTTGTTATGTTCTTTAGTGACCATCTTGGGGATATGTTGTGTAACCTTGTTGATCTCTTATTGTCTGCTTCCCTGGGGCTCTTGTAAAATAAGTTTGAAGTGTCTGAGAATCTCCTTATCTATGTCCTCATGTTCCTATAACCTTTCTCCATGATGATTATGTAGCAGTGCAATCCGATTATGCATACATATTTGAATGGTTGAGCGATGAAATAATTTGGTGTTTTTCTCCCCTTCCTTTAGCCATCAGACTCTTGATTTTTTCTTGCATAGAATTTCTTCTTTCCTTCTTCTTTCTTCCAGCTTAGAAAGTCGAATCTGTTCTTAGGTAGCAAGAGTCTCTTTTCTTCCTTCAGTGATAATGCGTTGCTAGAGTTTAGACATTGTTTGTTCCAGAACCTTCTGTTGATGAAAGATGCTCCCAAAGGTGGAGTGGTTCGATTGCTTGATCTGGTTCTTGAGATTTTTTAGCTTTTTTTGGAATTAATACATTTTCGATCCTTCCGGAGGTATGAAAATGCTCCGGTTTTTTATGACCATGCATTTAAAATTGGGGTGAGTTAGCCAAAAAGCTTCAAACCTGAAGGGGCGCCTAGAGGAAGCCCCAAGATGCAGCCATTGCAAGAGAATGGGTGAGCGATCAGAACCAGTTAGAGGGAGAATGGAAAAGTTTATATCTCCCCCTAAGTGAATGACATTATCTGATATTAGGAAGTGGTCAAGATTTGAGGCGATTTGCTGGGAGCCTATGCGCTTGTTGTTCCATGTATGCATACCATTGGAAAAAGGAAGGTAAATTAACCAGTTTCTTTGAATGAATTCCTTAAAGTGGTTGCTGTCCATATCAATTTTTGCTCGGCCTCCCCTTTTTTTCTTCTAACTTAGTGATCATATTGAAGTCTCCTCCAACAATCTAGAAGCATTGAGGATTTCCATCGCATCAAGAAGGCAACTTTGTGGATCAGATATTGAGGGAAGTAGACATTGGAGAGGTGTCTGTGGATGTTGGATCCGATTAGATGGAAGGATTCTTGTATGATATTGTGTGAATCATTAAAGTCAGAGAGAGAAATGATCTGAGGATACCATGCAATTGATAGGCCTCCGAAGGCTCCTGAGGCATCTACTGCTACTATGTTGCAACCAAACCATACTTTGGAGCTGATGGAACTGAGGGTTTGGCTATTGCACTTAGTTTCATACATGAAGAAAACAGATGGGCTTTGTTTCTAAATCATGTTTTTAATCATTCGGTGTTTCGCGGGGCTATCGAGCCCTCGAATATTCTGTGATGTGAGTTTCATTGGGAACTATTGGAGATTGGCCGACAGTAATTAGTCAACTTGGGATATCTCCCAAATTCAACCAAAATTTCCCCTACAATGATAGTGCTTTCCAGATCTATTCTTGATCCTCATTTTTTTGTTTCTTTGAATAATTTTTTTCCATCCCAATGACTTCCTGGTTGTATGCCTAGTGACATTTGCTGCTGCGCACGAAAATGAGTCGCCTCAAGGCTGTCAATCTGTCTTTCAAGTATTTTTTCATACTCTTTTTTCTTACAAGCTTGCTCCTAGGTCAATTCTTTCATGTTCCTCATTCAGATGAATGGGTTGGCTTCCTTATATCACATATCCAGATTTGAGGGATGTCGCTTGAGATTGGTCATTTATGTCCATAAGATTGGGCTGCCAGAGTACTATATTTGAGTCATTGCTGAGCTTGGGAGTGAAGATTTGAGTTTCTTTTTGAGATTTAGGTGGAGGCAAAGGGATCTGGGGTTCAACAGATGGTTCAGAGATGGTGGGTTTGGTTATTTCAGCAACTTGGCATGAGGATTCGCCTTCTGTCAGAGATTGTTTAGCTAAGATATCAAAACTGTTATGGGTTGGAGGGGTGGGGGATGCGTGTGGTGGAAATTTGGGGATGGGGGTAGGTTTCTTATTGTGCTTTTTGTAGTTAGGGACTTTGGTGAAACCCTCAGCATCAGTATTTTAAGGGGTAGCAGTGGGTTCTGGTGGTTGGTTTAGCGGGCAATCGAAGAAGAGATGGCCATGTTCATGGCATTTTCTACATCGAAAGCAGAAATGATCATAATCTATGGTTTGCACCCATTCAAATTCATCATGATAGATACTTACCAAGTCGATGAGAGCCTTTGCCAAATGCATGTAGACACAAATTCTTGCATATTAGGTATATCTTTTGAGTTTGGTTTCCTCTACAACCTTGATGAACTCTCCTACTCCATTGCCTATGTCCTTTAAGGATTCCTCATCCCAATATTCTAGAGGTAAATATTACATTCTGATCCAAACAAGAGCCCATTTGAAATATTCTTTGTCTCCGGTGAATCTTTCTACCCAGTCCCTGTGATACAGTCCTGCAGAGTTGAAAAAATAGGGGCCTCCATCCAAGATACGGTTTTTGTCTTCAATGCAGTTAAATATAACATTAAAGAAGCATTTTGGCCCTAACTGAAGGGTGACATGTACCTTTGGCTTCCATTTGGAGGCAATCCAGCCATGAAGGGCTTTCTCAGTACGCCAAAATCTGACAAATTTTCCAATAAATGCATGATATTTCATGTACTGTATTTTAGCATTGATACGATGGCTTGGATGGTGAATCTTTGGACGTTATTCCATGATAGGAAGAAAAGTAGATGAAGTTTCCTTATGCTGGTCTGTAATCTCTGGATTCTCCGTAGAATTATCGTTTTGCACTGTGGTGGGTCCCTTATGTGGCCCTGCAGAGTCAGAGGTCGAGATTTGGGAAGTTGAGTCCAGATTGACAGTGTCATTGTTGCCAGATGGGGGAGGGATGCACTCCCCTCCCATTCGGGTTGTCATTGATTGTGGCCAGAGACATTAGAATGAGCTTTGCTGCAATAGGTTCGTGAAGCCACTGTGAGTGAAGGGGGCACCCTGGTAGGTGTTGTTGCAGGGTTTTCAGAACCCTAGGTTTCCATGGGGAAAGCTTCAACACTCTCTCATTATCTTTAGCTTCCAATTGTTGATGCATATGGAACTTTAGACATATAATCCATTTCTTCTTCAGTATTGGGGCACATCTCCTTACTAAGTTCAAAATGTCTAGCCAATGGTGTAGTAACTTGTTTTTCATTCTGCATATTAAATCTTTCCAACACGTTTTGTATGTCCTCATTCTGAGACAATGTTAATTTGATATTTTTTCTGTCTCCAGTTATTCGCATACCAAGGATTTATTTTGAAGCTCCAAAGTCCTTCATTGCAAATGAATTTTCCAATTATTGTTTGAGCACATTTATTTCCTGCATGTTAGACCCTTCAACAAGCATGTAATATATGTAAAATAACAAGATAATAGAACTTTCATCATTTTTATTTTATAGATAAACATAATTGTAAGAGTGACATCTAGTATAACCTTGTTTAGATATAAACTTGTCAAGTTTTAAATACCACTGCCTTGCAGCCTACTTTAATCCATACAAGTTGTTATTTAACCTCCATACTAATTTTTTCTTCCCTTTGACCTCATATCCTTGTTTATGCTGCATATAGATTTGTCCCTAGAACTCTCCATGGAGAAATATTTTCTTTACATCTAACCTTTAAAAATTCAAATCTTCCGCTCCTACAAGACTTAAAAATAGTTATGATTTAAGTCATTTTAACAAAAGGAGAAAATATTTCATAAAAGTCAACACCTTTCTTCTGTGCAAACACCTTCACCACAAGTCTATATTTGTACACTTGTTTTCCTCCATCTTCTTCCTTCAACCTGTAAACTCATTTATTCTGCAATGGTGTTTTACCTGTAGAAAACTTGACTAAGTCCCAAGACTAGTCATGTATTAAGGATTCCATATCTTATTTCATGGCTAGCTCCCAATTCTTCCTTGTTTCTAACTGAATTTCTTCTTCATAACATTTTGGTTCATGATAATCATGTGGAAATTCAACAAGAAAATGCACCACATACTAGTGTGGGATTCCATTCACACATGGGTGAGGAATTAAGTGACACAGTAGTGCTAAATGTGGGCTTCTAATTTTTAAGTAAATTGGACAATAAATTGTAATCTTATCTCATAATAACTTGTAATAGTTAACTAAGTGTGATAGACTTAGTTATCTTAAGAATTTTGAGTTGAGGGTCAAATATGAGGCATGTAGAGTGATTCTATTATTTATAGGGTCCACTTACAGTTGTAGCACTACTGTGGTGTGAGTTCTATTAGTTAACTCAAATTAATTGAAATAAAATCAGTTTAACTAGTTCTAACTGAGTGATGAGCTAGTGGAAGTTCAAGTGAATTAAAATATATGTAATTTGCAAGTAGTGATATACCAATTAACTGATGATTCACTATTAATAGTTGCATGCATGTCAATTATGATGACAACCGAGTTGAGAAAAAGTTTAAAGGTAAGTAAAATATCAGTTGAATTATTAGTGAATTACTCGAGTGAAATTATAAACCCACGGGATGCCCATGATGGATTGCGCAGTCAAGGAAAGTTGGAATTCCTATTTAATAGGAATTATTTTTCATAGGGATTACGTGAGCAAGTCAAGTTGAAGGTGGGCAGGAAATTGGCTATGTATTGGTCTAATTTTTCCTAGATCAGTGTGAGACAATTGGTAGAGTGTATGAGGTTCTTGTGAGCACACATTCATTGTATTGTTTCATGATTCCTTGATTGATTATAAAATAACTATGGAGGGGTTTTAAGTAGTTTATTTCCCCAGGAAAATCTTGTGTTGTGTGATTGATTTACTTCTTTATCTTACTTGCATATGATTGAGTGATCATGATTTATATTCCGCAAATATTGTAGAAGGATTTAGTACCTTCTTATAGTACATTGCATTATTAGATTGAATCCATTGGTGTAATTTGTACATGGTATCAGAGTGTCAGGAATCACAATAGTGGAAAATAAATTGAGCTTGTGTTGAATAGTATTCAAATTTGTAGACACTTTCTTTGGAGCTATAAGCTAACAAGGATGTCATTCATAAGCTTGAGACTCAAATATGCACTAGAGGGAAATTAGAAATACATTGCATGGAGGGACATGATGGAGGTAGCATTGGAGGGTAATGGGTTGAAGGAGTTCATTGACACTAACATTCCTGAACCAAATCAGGCAAATGTTGTGCAACATGAAGCATGGAGGAAGAATGTCACAAAGTCAAGGAGGATATTGGTAGAGGGAGTTTGAGATCATATTGCCTCAATTCTCCATGGAAAGGAAACTCGATATGCTATGTGGAAGGCCTTCACATATCTGTTTCAAAGCAGCAGTGACCACAGAAAATTGGCACTCAAGGACAAGCTGAGAAAAATAAAAATGAAGAAGGGTGGCAATGTGGCACATTCCAAACATACTTGACCAAGTTCAATCAATATTGATATGAGCATGGAAGTGTTGGGATTACTATATCTAATAATGACTTGGTGGGACTAGCACTTCTAGGACTTCCCAAGAGTTGGCATAGTTACCATGACTTTTTGAATGAGAAGGAGAAGTTACCAGATTGTGAGTGAGTATGGTCGGATTTGGTACAAAACTAGTTTCTGTGGAATACTAGGGACAGATCCTCATCCAAAACTGATGATGAGGAAAATTGTGCCTTGGATGGTAAGGAAATGAAGGCTAATGGGAATATTTCCTCTCCAAATCTGAGGCCGGAAAAGAAGGCAAGAAGTGTGACATGTCAAAAGTGAAATGTTTTCATTGTCATGATCGTGGAAACTATTCCACAAATTGTACACAAAAGAAGAATAACAAGAAGAAGGCTCTGGGAGCTGCAACGGGTGAACATTTGGCCTCATAGTTTGAGTTGGACTTCTCTCTCATCACATGCATGGTGTAAACTGTGATAGGATCTATGTGGTACTTGGATAGTGGAGCATATTTCCACATGACAAGAAATAAAGAACTCCTTAGTATCTTGGAGGAGAAGGATATTTAGAGCACATCAATATGGGTGATGATGGGAGGTATATCGCTACTAAGATTGGTACAGTTACTTTCCAGAGATAGTCAAGTAAAACTTCCATATTAAAATAGGTCATGCATGTACCAAGATTGAAAAATAATTTAGCTTTAGTTTCTATTTTGGAGGATATTGGATATGATGTGGTTTTAAGTGAAGGAAAGGTGTTTCTTCATCACAAACTCACAAGACAAGAAAATAATATTGGGGTTCGTGTAAAGAAAATCTACAAAATTGATGTAGATATTTGTGCAACATTGACTAGTAAAGCAGGGGAGGTGGTAAGCCGAGATATAGGTGAGTTATGGCACAGGATATTCAGCCATCTACACCACAATGCTTTAATGATCATACAACATATTTATATAGTTCTTCGAAAGGGTATACTTGCATAGATATACACATGCAAGGGACGTACCATGGGGAAGTATAGTAAAGACACTTTTCATGAGAAGGAGAACTGAGCAATGACAATCCTTGAGAGAGTTCACTCAGATGTGTGTGGACCATTCTAAATATCTTCCATAGTAAAGCACATTTATTATGTGATTTTTGTTAATCATTTTTCTAGAAAATTTTATATCTTATCTCTGCAAAATAAAGATCAGACCTTATCCAATTTTTTGGAGTTCAAAGCACTAGTAGATAAATATACAAGGAAGAATATAAAGGCTCTGAAGATAAAAAATGGTGGTGAGTATATCTCTAATAAACTTAAGAAATTTTTTTCCAAAGAAGGAATTCAGAGAGAATTGATTGCACCTCAGAACCCATAACACAATGAGGTTGCAGAAAGAAAGAACAGAACAATTGTGGGCAGAAGCATGCAACACAACGGTATTTGTGCAGAATCGTAGTCCTCATTGGATATTTGGAATGAGTACAATAGATGAATATTTTTCAGTTAAGAACCTGGATGTTTCATATTTTAAATTTTTTGGCTCATCTTTCTATTTCCATGTTATCAATATTCTAGGAAGAAGATACAACAAAAAACATAGGTTGGGATATTTGTGGGGTACACTAATACTCTCCAAAACTATCGGATGTATTTTTCGGCTAAGAGGATGACAGTTGTCAAGAGAGATGTTGAATTTGATGAGGATAAACGCATGTGATTGTCCCTTGAGAGGGAGATTGACTTTCATGTAGATGAGGAACTCTTAGTTTGAAAGGATGAACCTTAGGATGTGGAGCAGACAGAAGCAGGGGATCATCGAGTGGCATAAACCACTCATGTAGATCCATACACCAGAAAAGGTAGGAAGCACACCATAAAGGCTTAGATATTGATGCCAGATGCAACAGAGAATGTAGGTGCACCTACATCATAACGCAAGTAGAGAAGGTCCCACACTGGTATACTGGATGCATGGATCTTATGATTGATTTTATTGCAATAGAACCATCCTCTTTTGAGGAAGCAGTGCAGCAGCCAACATGGGTTGGTGCCATGGTTGAGGAGTCTGAATCCATTATCATAAATAGTGCATGGGAAGTGGCCCCAAGGGTAGTGGCCAAGTCAATGGTTGGATCCAAGTGGATCTACAAGGTGAAGCAAGCAGTAAATGGGAGTGTGGAGAAATAAAAGTCTAGATTTGTGGGCAAAGGGTTCTCATAGGTGGAGGGGCTTGAATACGAGGATACTTTTTCACCGATTGCAAGGTAGTCATCGATTAGATATATCCTTTCACTCTCAACACAAATGGAGTGGCAGATACATAATATGGATGTAAATACGAGCTTTCTAAATGGAGTTATTGAGGAGAAGTGTACATTGAAAATCAAAAAGGTTTTTACCAGAAGGTTTTGAGACCTTTGATAGGGAGTCAGATGTGTGGAGAATCAAGAGAACATTGTATAGGTTGAAGAACACACCACGTGCTTGGTACATCAATATCAATAACTATTTCACCGGGTTGGGCTTCAGAAATAGTGAGGCGGATGTGAACCTATATCATATTTTCGTTGATAGTATGATTTTCATTATTGTACTTTATGTTGATCTAATACTGACAGGTGATGAGAAGCACACAAATTATTGCAAAGAAGATATTGGAAGAGAGTTTGAGATGAAGTACATGGGGCTCTTACACTATTTCCTTGGCTTGGAAATATGTCAAAGATATGGGGAGCTATTTTTATCTCAGGGCAAGTATGCCAAGGATATTGTGAGGAAGTTCCACATGGAGGGCAACAAACCCATGGAGACTCCTCTTGGAGTAAACTAGAGGAAGGAGAATTCTAATTTAGGTGAGGTAGTGAAAGATATTGTTTACAGGAAGCTTGTGGGTTCACTTATGTATTTGGTGAACACATGACCAGACATATGCTACGCAGTTTACTAGCTTGGTCAAGTTATGGTTAATCCTACCAAGCTCTTTTGGAAGGCGGGGAAGCATGTGTTTATATATCTCAGGGGCACTTCAGAGCATGGATTATAGTACATATGGATAGAGGAAGTGAATATTCAAGGCTTCACTAATGCATATTGGGCAGGTAGTCCATCAGAGAAGAAGAGCACATCATGGGGCATCTTTAGCATAGGATCAATAGTAGTTTCTTCATAAAACAGGAATGAGATATCAGTTGCACTCAGTTCAACCGAGGTAGAGTGCATGGCAGCTAGTTAGGCTACATGGAAGGGCATCTAGATGAGGAAGATACTTCTTGGTTTGTTTGGTCATTAGATGGATCCGACAGTGACACATTGTGATAAACAGAGTTGGATAAAAATCTTGGTTAATATGGTATGCCATGACAGGTCTAAGCATATTGAAATTTGGTACCTCCATCTCAGAGATTGTGTTTAAAGGCACATTATGTTGTTGCAGTACATTCCGACATAATATTACGATGAAAATATCTTGACGAAGGTGATTGTAAAGAGAAAATTTGAATACCACAGAGGTAGGATCAGGGTTTTTTATAATCCTTTTCTTTTTGAGAGGGAGTGTTTAAATTCAACAATAAAATTCCCCACATACTAGTGTCTAATTCCAGTCACACATGACTGAGGACTTTAGTGACACATTAGTGCTAAATGTGGGCATCTAATTGGACAATAAATTGTAATATTATCCAATAACAACTTTTAATAGTTAACTAAGTGTGATATACTTAGTTATCTCAATAATTTTTAGTTGAGGGTCAAAGGTGGGGCATGTAGAGTGATTCTATTATTTAGAGGGTCTGGTTGAAATTGTATCACTAGTGTGGTGTGAGTGCAATCAGTTAACTCAAATTAATTAGGTTAAAATTATTTTAACTAGTTGTAATTGAGTGATGAGATAGTGGAAGGTCAAGTGAATGAAAATATATTTAATTCACAAGTAGTAACATACCAAGTAACTGATGATTCACTATTAATATCGGCATGCATGTAAATTCCGATGATGAACTATTTGAGACAAAGGTTAAAGGTAAGTAAACTATCAATTGTATTATGAGAAAATTTCTTGAGAAAAGTTATAAGGCCACATGATTCCCATGATGGATTGCACAATCAAGGAATGTTGGAATTCCTATTTAATAGGAATTATTTTTCCTAGGGATTGCGTCAGCAAGGAAGGTTGAAGGTGGGAAGTAAAATAGTTATGTATTGGTCCAATTTTTCCTAGATCAGTGCGAGACGATTGGTAGAGTGTATGAGGTTCTTGTGAGCACACATGCATTGTATTTTTTCATGATTCCTTGGTTGATTATACAATAAATATGGATAGATTTTGAGGAGTTGCTTTCCTCAGGAAAATCTTGTGTTGTGTGATTGATTTACTTCTTTGTCTTAATTGCATGTGATTGAGCGATCGTGATTTATATTTAGCAAATATTGTAGAAGGATTTAGTATCTTGTTTTAGTACATTGCATGATCGGATTGAATCCATTGGTGTAATTTATACAAATAAGTCAACAATACATAATATAATGAAAGAGAGTATCATTCATGTGATCTACTTATCCTGGTAGGTCTTATGACACGACTTTCAGGTGGTTGAGGTGACTGTTGTTGTTGTGGTGGTTTTTGTTTTTATGGATGTTGAATATTATTATTTTTAGGTACATTTACTTATAGTGTGATCTCATCAAGAACTCGGTATTTTTTGTTTTATTTTTCTTGTTTCTTTTCGTGAAGCTTATCCTTATACAAGACCTTTTCATTGAATATTACATCTTTTCTCATGGTGATTTTGTGATTTTCGTAATCATATAACCGATAAGAAAAATCATTAACACCATTTCCAATATAGGTACATTTCTTTGATTTTCTCTCAAGATTTGTCTATTTTCTTTATTAATATGGAGAAAGAACTCACAACTAAAAGCCTTTAGAAAATAGTATTTTACCCTTTTACCTATCCATGCCTCCTCTGGAATACCACCATCCAATGAACTTGAAGGCCCTCCATTTATTTTATAAACAAAAATATCTACAATATCTACCCAAAACTATAAATGCAATTCTGCATGCAATCTCATGCACCGTGATTGTCTTGTTTGTCCTTTCTAACACACCATTTTCCTATGTTGTTCCTATAAATGTCTTCTCTCTGTGAATTCCATGCTCTGAAAAATACCTATCAAACTCTTTTCTGCAATATTAACCTCCGTTGACTGATCTGAGACACTTCAACTTCTTTCTCATCTCAATCTCAGCAAAATATTTCCATTTCTTGAAAGTATCAAATACATTATATGTATTTCGAATACAATACATCTAAGTTTTTTAGTTGCATCATCATTAAATGTAACATAATAATGCGAGCCACAGAGACATGATATCTCAGGAGGTCCCCATACATTTGTGTGCACAAGATCTATTTTTTTTCTCTTCTTTTCTTTCCCAATTCTAATAAATTTGACTCTCTTCTGTTTTCCATAAACACAATTCTCATATAAATCCAAATCAATATTCTTCAAACCTAGAAACAAATTTTTGGAATGGAGAATCTTCATCGCCTTCACACTCATGTGTCTGAGCCTATGATACCATAATCTTGCATCTGATCCTATTGATGTTAAAACATTATAAAAATTAGAAATACCATTCTTTAAATACAATCTACCAACCTTTTCTCCTTTTTCTATTACGAGGGATTCTTTACTGATCTTCCAGGATTTATCTATAAAATTTGTCACAAAACCATCACTGCCTAACTACCCTATTGAAATAATTTTTTCTTAAAATATGAAACATGCCTTACCTCCTTTAATAACCATTGGTTTCCATTCTGCTGTTTTACAAGAACTATAGCCATTCCAATGATTTTGCAGCATTTACCACCACCTAGATGAACCTGTCCAAAGTCTCCTTGAACATAGTCATGAAATTTTTTCTTATCAGGTGTGGCATGGAATGAGACCCCTAAATCTACCACCCAGGCATCAATAAAATTTTCTAAATAAAGAATCAACACATATTGTAACACATCACCTGTCACATTTTCTTCATGATTGTTTTCTTGGTGTGTGTCTCCTTCTTTTCTGTTCCGAGACATACATCCTTTGTTCAGGTGTCCTTTCTTCCCAAATTTCCAACACACTATCCCTGATATGGACTTGGATCTTCCTTTCCTTTATTTACTACGATATCCTAGGTTTTTTCCTCTTTCCATTTTCTTCCACTAGTATCCTCACTCAAATAATTTCTAGATGTCTCACTGAAACATTTTCGTCGCATTTCATCACTAAGGATGGCATCGATAACATCATCGAACTTTAAATTACTATATCCAGAGATAGAGTTACTAATGGCCATAAATAAACCATTCCAACATTCTGGAAATGGGCATAGAAATAATAGAGCCCTAAATTCATCATCAAATTTTACCCCTAGAGAGCTTAACTGACTCGTGACCATATTAAATTGATTCAAATGATCAAAAACATATCAACCTTCCAACATATTCATTTTAAATAAACATTTCAAAAGAAATACCTTATTTGTGGCTGAGGGTAGTTCATATAATTTTTTCAAATTTCGTCATTAAACCCTCTTTTTTCGTTTCCTTTGAAATAATAAAGGCTATCGATGCTATGAGGTAAAACCATATTCTTCCAAGTGCCTTTCTTGAAAATCTCATGTTCTACATCTATCATACTCGACAACTTCTTTGTTTTTCCTCTCAATGGTAGGTAACAATATTTATCATATAGATGATATTCCATATGCATCTTCCATTATAGGTAGTTTTGACCATTAAATTTCTGGACCCTAAACCTACCACCTTGCACCATTGCTCCCACTCGAACAAGGGAATGTTATTTCCTATGATTTTATTAGCCAAATAGAACTTCGGCTCTGATACCAGTTGTTATAAAATTATCTATTACAAAGCAATGGATCACATAAAATATTCGAAAATACAAACACATAAAACATATAAAACAAGAGAGACACAGACACGTGGTTCACCAAACTTGGGCTACATATACAAAGAAACAACCAGTCCTTCCTTTATATTTTCCAACAAAATGAAGAGACACAACCTACAACATATCTGCAATAATATACTATACTCTCTCAAACAGTCTGCCTTTCTCTTTCTCACTTAGAATACACACACAATACATAACCGCAATACAATACCCTCTTATGAACCGAGGGGTTTCCTTATAGGGGAAAAAACCTTAGATTAAACATAAATTCTAACGTAATATCATCAACCTAATGAACAACCAATATTTAATACGAAATTATAATATTTTCCAACAAAATATTACATTTTTTTTCAGCTTTAGGGGCGTCGCCCCTAAACCCGTGCCAGGGGGGGAATCGGGGGCTCATAAAAACATCGTCGACACGCCCCTAGATCCCCTTCCTCTGATCAAATGACATGAAGTGTTGTCTCCCCATTAGAAATAAGGGTTGAATGTGGTGATACATCTAAATATAGAAGATAATCAGGCTATAAACCCAACAATCTCCCACTTGGAATTTTATTGTGGAAACTCCAATGCTACTTGATTTATTGGAAAATTACTCCACTTTGGACCTCGTTATTTCTCATATTCATCATCATACTTGAAGATCAATTTAAACTAAGTAGAATCTCAGTTTCTTCCTTGTTACAATTTTTTTTAACATATCTGCAGGATTTTTGATAGTGTGTATCCTTTATAGCTTCAATTGTCCATCTTCCAATACTTACCATATGAAATGGTACTTGAACTGTATATGTTTAGTCATTGAAGGAAATTTGACTTATTTTCAGGATGAATCGTATTCTGGTTGTCACTGTATAACCTGCCCATCTCCCGCTTCTTACCCAATTCATCCATAAATATTTTTAAACAAACATTTTTTTACTAGCCTCTGTAGTAGAAACATATTCTTCTTATGTTGTTGAAAGTGAAACAAAAATTTTCATTTTGGAAACCCAACTGACAGTTTTTCCACCTACAGTATATACATACCCTATAGTGCTCCTCTTTTTATCTCTATCACCTGCCATATATGGATCAAATATCCCTATAGAGAAATGTTTGAACAACCAAAGCATAATACTTGATTTTTAGTACCTCTCAAATATCTGAGAATCCATTTCACCGCCATTGAATGTTCTTTTCCTCAAATTTTCATGTACCTTCTTACAAATCTGATTCCATGTGCAATATTATGCCTTGTGCACACCATTTCATACATTAAGATTCCAACTATTGATGAATATAGAAATTTAGAGATATAATCCATTTCTTCTTGGGTCTTGGGGAACATATCCTTACTAAGTTTGAAATGGCTAGCCAAAGGTTTACTAATTGGTTTTTCATTCTGCATATTAAATCTTTCCAACACCTTTTGTATGTACTCATTCTGAGACAATGTTAATTTTCTATTTTTTCTGTCTCTACTTATTCTCATACCAAGTATTTGTTTTTTAGGTCCCAAATCCTTTATTTCAAATGAATTATCCAATTTTCCTTTGTGTACATTTATTTATTGCATGTTAGTCTCTGCAACAATAATGTCATATACATACAATAAAAATATAATATAGCTTCCATCATTTTTCTTTTTGATATAAACACAATGATCATAGTGACATCTAGTATAACCTTGTTCAGAAATAAACATGTCAAATTTTAGATACCACTGCCTTGTAGCCTATTTGAATCCATACGAGCTCTTCTTTAACCTGCACACTACTTTTCCCTTCTTATTGACCTCATATCCTTAGGGTTATTGCATATACATATCTTCCTCCAAATCTATGTGGAGAAATGTTGTCTTTACATCTAACTATTTAGGATGCAAAGCTTCCACTCCTATAAGACTTAAAATAGTTCTTATTGAAGTCATTTTAAGAAAAGGAGAAAATATTTCATCAAATTCCATACCTTTCTTCTATGAAAACCCTGTCATTATAATTATAGATTTGTACTATTGTATTCCTCCATATTCTTCCTTCAACATGTAAACACATTTACTCTGCAATGTTATTTTACCTCCAGTAAACCTAACTACGTCCCAAGTATGATTATGTATTAAGGATTCTATCTCTTCTTTCAGGGATAGCTCCCACTTCTTCCTGGTTTCTACCTACATTGATTCTTCATATCATTCTCGTTCTTGAGAATCAATCCACAATATATAATATAATGAAGGAAAATGTCATTCAGGGGTGTCTAGTTATCGTCATAGTTCTTCTGACACCACTTTCAGGTGTTTGAGGTGTCTATTTCTATTATGGTATTTGTTTTTTTGTGGTTTTTTTTTACTATTATTTTAAGGAACAACATCTTTTGTTGTGATCTCATCAAGAACTATGTATTATTTGTTTTCTTTTTCCTGTTGCTTTTCCTGCAACTGATCCATATACAAGACCTTCTCATTGAATATTGCATCTCTTCATCTAATAATTTGTGATTTTAATAATCATATAAGTGATAATCAAAATCATTAACACCATCTCCAATAAAGGTAAATTTCTTTCATTTTGCCTCAATATTTGTTCTATTTTGTTGATTAATATGGAAAAATACCTCACAACCAAAAGGCTTTAAAAAATAGTTGTTTTCCTTTTTACCTGTCCATGCCTCCTCTGGAATAACACCATTAGGATAACTTGAAGCTCCTCTATTTATTAGATAAAAAATGGTATATACAACATCTTCCTAAAATTGTAAAGGCAATCCTACATGCAATCTCATGCACCTTGCTTGCTCCATGATTGTCTTGTTTATCCTTTTAGACACACCATTTTCTTGTGGTGTTCATGGAACTATATTATGTTTGTGAATTCCATGCTCTGAACACTACCTATCAAACTCTTTACTGCAATATTCACCTCCATTGTCTTATATGAAACACTTCAACTTATTTCCTATATCAATCTCAACCAAAGCCTTGCATTTATTGAATGTGAAGACATAATATTTATTCCGAATATAATAAGTCCAAGATTTTTTTTTTGCATCATCAATACAAGTAACATAATAACGAGAAGAGATGATTCCTAAGTACGTCCCCATAGATATATATTCACAAGCTCTAATTTTTGTCTCTTCTATTATTTCCCAACTATAATAAATATGACTCTATTATGTTTTCCATAAACACAATTCTCACAAAAATCCAAATCAATATTGTTCAAAGCTCTGAACAAATTTCTTGAGTGAAGAATCTACATCCCCTTCTCACTCATGTGTCTGAGCATATGATTCCATAATGTTGCATCTACTTCGATGAAGGTTAAAACATTAAAACAATTAAATATCATTGCATAAATACAATGTAACAACCTTTTCTCCGTTTTCTATTACCAAGGATCCTTTAGTGGCGTTCGAGGTTTTATGTGTAAAATTTCTCACATAACCCTCACCGCCTAACTAACCTATTGAAATAAGATATTTCTATAGATCTGGAACATGCCTTAGCTCCTTTAATAACCATCGGTTTCCATTCTATTTTTTTACAAAAAACTTTACCCATTCCAATGATTTCGTAGGGTTTGTCATCACCCAGACAAACCTGTCCAAAATATCCTTCAACATATTCATGGAAATGTTTTTTATCAGTTTTAGCATGGAATAGAGCCCTTGAATCTACCAGCGAAGCATCAATAAATTTTTCTAAAAAAAATAATCAAATCATATTGTAACACATCACCTGTCAAATTTTCTTCATGATTATTTTCTTTTTGTGCATATCCTTCTTTTCCCTTCTGAGACTTACAGTATTGGTTCAAGTGTCCCTTCTTCCTACATTTCCAGCATGCTATTGCTGATGTAAACTTGGATTTTAAATTCCTTTATTTACTACAATATCCTCTGTTCTTTCCTATTTTCATTTTCGTCCCCTATTATTTTCACTCAAAGCATTTCCTGATGTCTCACCAAAGATTTTCTGTCGCATTTCCTCGCTAAGGATGGCACTGACAACATGATCAAAATTTAAAGTACTAGATCCAGAGACAGAGTTACTAATGACCTTAACTAAACCATTCCAACGTTATTACAATGAGAACATAAATAAGAAATACCTAACTTCATTGTCAATGTTTACCCCTACACAACTTAACTAACTGGTGACTGTATTAAATTCATTAAAATGATCAACAACAGATCCACCTTCCAACATCAGCATATTAAATACACGTTTATTAATAAATAAGTTATTTGAGGATGAGGGTTTTTCATATAGTTTTTCCAATGTCATCATTAAACAATCTCTTGCCGTTTCCTTCGAAATATTGAAAGGCTACCAACATTGAAAGGAGTAACCATATTGCACCAATTTCATTTCTATCAAGAATATACCATTCGTTGTCTGTTATACTTGATGACTTATTCGAATTTCCACTCAGTGGTAGATACATATCTTTTTGATACAAATAATATATACATATTCCATACAGGGTAGTTTTGGTCATTAAATTTCTCAACCCTCAACCTACCATATTCCACCATTACTCCCACTCGAACGAGGAAACGTTATTTCCTGTGATTTTATCAGAAAGACAGACCTTTGAGTTTGATACCAGTTGTTAGAAAATTGTATATTATAGAGCTATGGATCACATAATATATGTGGAAATACAAAAACATAAAACATATAAAATAAGAGAGAAATAGATATATGTGGCACACCCAACTTGGGCTACATCCACGGAGAAACAGTCAGTACTTCCTTTATATAATCCAACAAAATGAAGATACAAAACCTACAACATATCTGTTATCATATCCTCTACTCCCTCACGCATTCCCCCTTTTTATTTCTCGCTCATAATACTCACACCATACAAAGCCGCAATACAATACCCTCATATGAACAGAGGGGTTAACTTCTAGGGAAAAAATACCTAAAATAAACATAAATTATACCGTCGTATTATCCACCTAATGAGTGATATAGATTGAATACGAAATTCAAATATTTGACAAGAAAATTTTACATATGTTTTTAGATTTGGGGGCGCTACCTCTGAGCCCCCGCCATGTGGGGGATCATAAAATCGCCTCCCCTCGCCCCCCCCCCCCCCCCCCCCCAATAGTTGGACCCCCTAATGGAAATCAAACGACCGATGGCATTTCCGCTACGTTAAGAACATGGGCTGAATGCAGTGATACATCTAAATCAAGAAGATAATTATACTCCTCACCCAATAATATGCTACTTGGAGACTGATTGTAGAAACTCCATCGCTGCTTCATTTGTGAGAAAATTACTCCACTTTGGATCTGGTTGTTCCTAATCTTCAAAATCATACTTGAAGACCAATTGAAACTGAGTATAATCTTAGTTTCTCCCTCGTTACAAATTTTGTTAACATATTTGCAAGGTTCTTGCTAGTCTGTATATTTTCCAGATTCAACTATCCATCTTCCAACAACGACTGTATGAAATGGTACTTCAGCTATATATTTTTAGTCTTGGAATGAAATGTTGAGTTCTTTGCAAGATGAATGGAAATCCAATTGTCACTATATAACCTTCCCATCTCCTGCTTCTTACCCAATTCATGCATAGGCCTTTGTAACCAAATCATTTCTTTACTAGCCTCTGTAGTAGCAACATATTTTTCTTCCATTATTGAAAATTAAACAACCACTCACAATTTTGAAACCCCACTGACCGTTGTTCCAAATGTTGGGAAAAATACAGAGAGAGGGGGGGTGGGATGAATCATTATTTAAGAATCACAATATTTTACTTTTCTTTTACTGATTTCTATACGCAACTTTGATTACCCCAACTAGCTTATATACACGGATATCCTAACAGAAACTTGTGTACATCCAAATAAATTTAAACACTGTTACCGATGAAATAGGTAACCTGACCTCAAAACGGGAACTCTAACCCAAAAAAACTCAAAAAACATGAAAAAACACCCCAAAAACAAAAAAGTGTATTCCAGAATGCACTTGGTTTTTTTTTACGGTCAAATTTCAACATTTTATAAAATTATGCTAAAAACCAAATTGTTTCTTGAAAAAAGGATTGAAAAAACACCCTCAAAACAAAACCAGTTGATGCTGGAATAACAACAAAAAAAAATTGTGTCATATTTTTGACATTTTTAAAATAGAAATAACATTTTTTAATTTTTAAAATTCAAACATTAAAAAAAATCTAAAATTTAAGAAAAAAAAACATTTTAAAGCTTAAAATTTAAAAATATATAGGAATAAAAAAATAAAAATAAAGACAAAATAAAAATTTTAATTCAAACATTAAAAAAACCTAAAATTTAAGAAAAAAATAAAAAATAAAAAATAAAATTAAAGATTAAAATATCAAAATATATAGAAATAAAAAAATAAAAATAAAAACAAAATAAAAATATTAAATTAAAAAAAAAACAAGTTAAAAAAAGAAAGAAATTATAAAAAATAAGATATAGAAATTAAATTTAAAAAAGAAAAAAAATGTTTATTCAATTAAAAAAATTAAATTAAATTTTAAAATAAAAAATCAAATTTAAAGAAATATATTAAATTTTAATAAATTTAAAACTTTGAAATAAAAATTAAAAAAAGAAAAAACATTATTGAAATTAAAAGTAAAAAAATGAAAAATAAAATACAATAAAAATATTAAATTTTAAAAAATATATATTAAAAAAACAAATAGATTTTAAAAAATAAATCAAATTTAAATTATAAAAAAAATATAATATATATATATATATGAACTTAAATTAAAAATATATATATATATATGAACTTAAATTAAAAATATATATATATTAGATTTTATTAAATTTAAAAAAAATGTTAATATTAAAATAATACTAAATTAAAAAAAATATATAAATTTTTTATAAATAAATGAATAAACATTAATAAACATTTTTGGAATCTAAGGTTATGTGATCCATCATATAAATTAGTAGAAATTCTTTTGGTAATAATCACATGCACGAGAATGTGGTCGACGCATTTCGAACCAACCAGTGTGGTTCACATAGTACTGATGATGAACCACACTAGTTGGTTCGAAACGCATCCACCATGTTCTAGTGCATGTGATTATTTTTTTTTTTCTAAATAAGACTAATTCTATTATGTATAAGAGGTATTGTTACAAACTTGCCACAGTGTCAGTTGTGTGAGCCTGAGCACTGGGCTTGATAACCATGCTAAACAGAAAAAGTCCAGACTGCCCAAGTTGGGAAACCAGTCTTGTAAAGATTAGTTTGGCCGCCCTTGAGGGGGAAACCGGCCTACATTTTAAGCAAGAGTACTTAACAAAGAAAAATAAACTTAGATTAGTTATCAGCCTTTCCAGCTGTGCATTGCGACAAAGAGACAAAAAAACATTGCAGTAGTTGGGCAAAAAAATCAAAAGGAGATGTGCTCTGAGATTATTACTGATCATGCATTGGAGATTGAGGTTCTTCCACCACTCTGCAGGAAAATTCATCTGCCCAGTCCTTCTGGTTGCCATGGAGAGAGCCACCCAAGTCTGTGTCTTCATCCATCACTTGTGGTGCGTCTTCTGCATGATGGGTTGTGCCTGTAGACGGAACTGAGCATCTGGGTGGGCTTGAAGTAGGAGGGGACAGAGGGGAGGCTTCAGGGGAAGGAGTCTACAAAGGAGCCTCTTCTTTAAGCGTAATAGTGATGTATGCTGTGAAAACAGGATGATTATGAGAGCATTCGAAACAGAGCTCAGCATGCTGAGAAGTGAGGCGGATGGGAGGGCAATCAGGTATATGGGGGGCGGAAGGAAGAACAACGCTATGTGGGTCAGCAGATGGGGAAGGAGTTGGCAGAGCCGAAGGAGTCGAGGCATAATGACATCTGAAACTTCTTTCATGACTTAAATCCCGAGGTCGAGCATGAGTCTCTTCAACAGAAGAAGACCTAGAGATAGTGCTGGAGTGGGGTCGGTGACTTGTTGCTCGCCCTCGGCTGGAGCTGCGCCTACTCCACATTCTGTGACGAATGTGAGGCATGGTTGCAGAGACGGGAAGAGAACAAGAATACTGAAAGGGACAAGCAGGATTCCTAAAAACACTATGAGAGAAAAATCCGCAAGGGAGAGGAGTCGTCTGAATTTCAAGTGGAGAGTCGTTGCCACTGAAAGGCTCAGTGCGAGTCCTGGGAGAATTGAATCGATAGTAGAGGCTCTGCGAAACATGCACCCTAGGCAACGGTTCAGAACAAGCTAGCAAAGTGATATGCCGACCTGTAGGAGTGCAGATGCAAGGTTCTGCATAGCCTTGAGGGCATGCACTATTGAAAGGAAGCAGAGGAGCGACACTTCTTTCACTGCTAGTCGAACTCTCTGGAATAGAAGCCATAATCAAATGAATGCTCATGGCGGTGTGAATGAACATCTGCCCTGGATTAATGACGCCGCGAGTTGGATTAATGAACACATAAATGCCACCCCACGTGAGCTTTTTTGGGAGGCGTGCAGGGGTCGGCAACCCATTATGCCTAGCAGTCACCCGCATCTGGGCTAGTGCATGTGATTATTACCGAAAGAATTTCTACTAAAATAAATTTTGAAATAAAAAATAAATTTAAATATAAAGAAAAAAAAACATTGTTAAAATAAAAAGTTCAAAAACTTTAAAAATCAATTAAAATTGAAAAATTGAAAAAAAAAAATTAAATAAAAGATTTTAAATAAAAAATAAAATAAAATAAAAATTAATTTGAAAATATTAAGTTAAATTAAAAAAAAAAAATCTAATTTTAGATACACAATTTTAATTGAAATAAAAAAAATATAAAAATTTTATGTAATTAAAAAAGTAATAATAATATATTTTTTTTTTTAAGTATTAAATTCAAATAAATTAAAAAAAAAATACAAAATTTACTAAATTTTAAAAAATTAAATGAAAAAACTAAACATAAAATTTAATAATAAAAACATATATGAAAAAAAAATACAAAATTTAATAAAAATTATTAAAAAAATTTAGAAAAAAAAAATTAAAAACAAAAAAAATGAATAAAATTTAAAAAATAAAATAAAATTAAAAACAAAAAAAATTAAAACAAATTAAATTTCAAATATAAAAATTAAATTAAAAAAAAAAATTAATTTTTTTGAATCTAAAAAATAAATTAAAAAAGAAAATCAAAATTAAAAAAATTAAAAAAAAAAGAATTTTTTGATCGTGGTGGCGCCGCCAATCGGCCTCCCGCCCAGGTGGCGGCGGAGGCCAGCCGCTGAACGAAAGGCTGATTCCGGGAATCGCTCTGAGGCCGATTCCTGGAATTGCCGTGAGGCCGATTCCGAGAATCGCACTGAGGCCGATTCCGAGAATTGCCCTGAGGCCGATTCCGAGAATCACCCTCCTGCCCTAGGAAGCCAATTTCGGGAATCACCCTCTTGCAATGGGAAGCCGATTCCGGGAATTTTCCTCCCGCGATGGGAGGCCGATTCCGGGAATCGCCCGCCTCCCACGGGAGGGTGATTACAGTGCGATTCCCATAATCGGCCTCCCGCGGCGGGAGGGCGAGCCCCGGGAACCGCCCCGGCCGGTGGGGAGGGAGATCATGTTCTCGACCTCCTCCGCTCACGGCTCGGAACGATCTCCCGAGAATCACCTCCCTCCTCGCTACGGGAGGCCGATTCCCCGAAACGGCCCCCGCCTGTGCAGTGGCGCGGGAAGCCGACCGCCGGGCGTTGGCCACATGTGCAGCCCCTCGCTCGCCTAGCGGTCGGCGGAGGTCGCACGGCGGTCGCCCCACCATGATCAACAATTTTTTTTTTTTTAATATATATTTTTTCAATTTGATTTTTTTTTTTTAAATTCAAAAAATTTAAAATTAATTTTTTTTTTAATTCAAATTTTTTATTTTAAATTTAAGTTGTTTTAGTTTTTTTTGTTTTTTGTACATTAATTATTTTTTAAAATTTAAAATTTATTCATTAAATTTATTAAATTTTAATTTAATTTAAATTTTTTTTTTTAATCTTTTAAGTTATTTGGTTTTTCATTTTTAAAATTTATAAATTGTTTCATTTAAAAAAAACAGTAAATTTATCGATATTTGTTTTTAAATTATTTGCACGTGGTTTTTTTTCATTTTTTTTTGTTTTTTAATGATAGTTTTTTTTTAATTTTAATTCTTTTATTTTAATTTTAATTTTTTGTTAATTTTAAAATTTGTATTTTTTTTCTTATTATTATTATTTTTTAATTTAAATTTTAAATTTAATTTTTTCTTTTTGTATTTTATTTTTTTTTAATCTAAATTTTAATTTTGTAATTTAAATTATTTTTAAATTTTCTATTTTATTTATTTATTTTTAATTATATGGTTTTTTTTAATAACTTAGAAAAAAAATGTTTTTGATGTTTTTTTTTTAAAATTTTTTTTGTTTATTTTTGTTTTTTTTCTTTAAATTATGTGTTTTTTTTTTTTTCAAATTTTGTCATTTCTTTTGATATAATTTTCGAATATTTTTGTTTTTTTTTCTTTTTATTGGTTATATATATATATATATATATATATATATATATATATATATATATATAAGTTTTGTGTTTTATTACCAACATGAAAATCACCACTCTAAAAAAAAAAGGTTGATGTTGCATCAATACGTTTCAAAATTAGCATGAAAATCACCGCTCTAAAAAAAAAAGTTGATGCTGCATCAATACGTTTCAAAATTAGCATGAAAATCACTAACATTTTAAAACAAATATTCATACTTCATAAATAAAAATATTAGGGTGTCAAAAATGTGCTCCAAAAAAAAAAAAGTGATTCTGCATCACCACTTTTCAAAATCGAGTGCTTTTTATACTACCAAAAAAAAGTAGGTAACAGTGCGGTTACCTATTTCATCGGTAACAGTGTTTTTACTGTTCAGATAAATATTCAGAAACATTATGTAGCCTACATCATCAGTTATTCATCAAATAGTTAAGCAATAAACATGTGCAGAAATATCAGAATAAATAATCACACAAGAGCATGATACATGAACACCAAGATTTAAGGTGGAAACCCAAGTCGGGAGAAAACCACCGTTGATGTTGTCTCTGTCTTCAATATTTATTATATGGAAAATTTCTTACAAAGTTTTACTAATGCAGACTCGTATCAGTACGAAAGCAGATACCTACAGAAGGCTGCAACCTTCTCTCGTTCTCCAGCTGCTACTGGAAGGGATCTCCAACCCCCTAATCTCGTTTACTAGCCACTACTCGAAGGGAGCTACAACCCCCTGAACAGAACACCAACTTCTATTGGCAAAAAGCTTTTACTTCCATACTTATGCCTTCAACCCTCAGACCCACTGTAGACCACGTTTCATAAATTTTCACACTAGATCTAGCAAGTTCAACAGAACTCAATATATAGATCAACACCAATAGCCATAACCTAATTTTTAAAGAGAACAGTGAGATCATTGTAACTAGAACACAGTAACAAACCCAAACTTTTGAATTAACATGTAGAATCAATTTTATCCTTGATTGTTTATTACATTAAATGCATATGCTACTTCACTTTACTATAATGACTAGTGGATTTCTAGAATTTGACCAGACTCAGAAAAAGATCTGAGGCTTTCAGTCATACATATTTTCAGATTTGCAGAACCCTTATTCAGTAAGCATCATCAATCATATTTAATCACTCATTTCTTATATTTGTACATAGTCAAATAACATCATATCTAATATTCAAACAACCCAGATCTACATGAAGATGTCATTGAAAGATAACATAAATATACGAGCAATAAACATATAACTTCTTCATCAAGCTTTAGAAAACCATGACTTCCATATGCGCTTTTGCTGAAACAAGCCCGTGTGCGTACGTGATTTTACCGTGACGAACCACTGTATATATCTGCAAATATTCAAGACTGAAAACATTTTTTGATCAATAGACTTACCCATATTTTAGTCTTCACTTTAGCAATCATGCATCAGGTCACAAATCTAAACATCTCACCAATAGATCAACGAAATACATAGTCATTTCAGGTCTAGAGATCCTTATCCATCATTGTATTCACAGGTGCATCATAATTTCAGATCTACCGATAAGTAGTAATCCATTCAATATGGATATACTTCAGAGAGAAGTATTCAATAAAAAACCATACACATGCACCGACATTGCACTATGATCTTATTCTCCTTATATAGCTTGATCCTTTCCCAATAACATGAGCCTAAACCACATAAGTGCTGATGGTATTCTCTAACGAAATCAAATAGATGACACAAAACTCAATGATGTGGGCTAAAACCATGGTAATGACCCCTGGTATCTATAATATTCCCAAATTTTCACATGATATTTTGGAATATTAGAGTTCTTAATAAACTTAATTTATTAAGTAAATAGAAGGGTGGAGGGACCCATAATCCTCAAAGATGAATAAGATCCACTTATGATGTGAGAATGTGGATTATTTATATATACATATACATAATGAAGTGGTGGAGAAGTTACTAATGTGAATGGAGTGGAAATCATGTCTCATTTATGAGATAGATCATGGAGGTTGAAGTAGTCAATTAAGAGCATGGAGGGAATCTAATGTAAGATCAACTAATATCATGTAGGGAATCTCATGTAAGATCATATATCATTCATGATGAAGTGATGGAGGAAGTAGTGCATTTAACTCACACATGATGGAGAGGGTGCACATTGCATGTAGACATGATGGAGGACTTGGAGAGACAATGCAGTCAACCATGGAGAATTGTGTCCACATGAAAAACACAGTTTAGAGGTGGGTCGAGGCTTGGGAATGCTCACTTTTTATATAAAGGAGATGAAGGAAAGATTGGAGGAGGCTTCAGTTTATGATTTGATGATATGTTTAGATCTGGATTTGTTAAGTAAAATTTCCATGCACTCTTATGACGCTTAGCTAAGTTTGCGGTGCTGGTTAGCACACGATGTTCCCAAGATGGAATCCCACCCTTACCCAAAAGGGACTTCTATGCCTACTCTGGGAAGGTTATTCTGAGCTACCATTCATCATCAAGTATTGGTGCCACACTATTTCCACTCTCTACATAATACATACCTTCAATAATTACACAATTTCTAAAGATCAGTTTGGGAGGAGGAGGTTTTATTCAGTATATCAGCTAGAGAACCTGTTAAGGATTATTTATATCACCTTAGACTTGAATATCAGCAATCCCAAGGCCTCATTTCATATCTAGCATCAGGAAAAACTTTATTGGCATCCTATCAGTAGCAATCCCACCAAGGATTGGATAGTCCATCATTGTAGATCCAGAGGAGGAAGGAAGTTTCTAGCATTTCAGCTAGGAATCTTGTGATGGATCATCCCTTCACCTTGCCATCACCATTTCTATTAGCCTAGAGCTTATTTGATGCAATTTACATCTGACTTGAGTCTCTCCCTCTTGTACAGTGCAACTTCTTTAGCAGTTGCATATTTAGTTGCTACATTTTGAGGAGGAGGAAGAAGAGACAATATATCAGGCTTATAACTTAGAGATCTGAAGGAGGGATCAACCCTCAAAGCTCAGATCTGATTGTACATCATATTGCAACCATAATATGATCAGATCTAGCTCATATCTACAGACCTGGTAGTTGTAGAGTGAAACCCTGAGACGGTGATTTTCCAAACTCATAGATCTCAAAAATCCTTTTTGGGTTATCTTGGGTTTCCATCACATTGGCCAGATCTTGAATCTTGGCATCATCAAAGCTCCTCATCTCCATAGATATGCATTTTCATTTTCAACATCTATATGTACATCATCAGTATAAGGGATAGTGCAGTATTTCTTCCTATAGTTCTTTATTTACGCAGTGCTAATTGTAGCATTCTTTCAGGGTCATTCTAGGCTATCTCTTTGGCTTGAGTGTCTCATATTTCGAGAAATGTTGTACTTGATTTTCACCTCCCACACAATAAAATGGCTCATCTTCTTTGTATATTATGATGTTGTCTTTAGATTTATTGTTTACTTTTTTGTAGTTCTCATATTGTGTTTGAGTATTACTGCATTCTCCCTTTTGGGATATTATAGTGGTATCAAAGCATGATCTTTGCCTCAGCTTGTGGAAACTTCATATTTTTCATCAAAAGAAGAAGTAGATAGATGAGATCTATCATGAAGGAGGATTTTAGTTTTTCCACTCTTCTCTTTAGATCCATGCAAGATATTTCCAAATAGGTAAAACAAATGAAGAGAAAAAGGAATAAGGAGGATCCAAGAAGAATATTTGATGAGGAAGGTCCAAGCACTTCCTACCAACAAAAAATAAAATCGGAGAATCATAGATATCCTCATATATCTACTATGCCCACTTTCTTTGAAGAAGGTGAATGGTATAGAAATGAAGAAATAATAGAACCTGAGACTCATGAGAATCTCAGTTTGCATCTTGAATAGTACAAAGCACAATCTAGAGCATTCAAGGAGAATCTAACTCTCCAACAATACTTCAAAATAAAAGAAGAAAGAGGATCCTATAGCAGAAATAGAATAAAGAGGCACAATAGATTCTATTTTCCTACATTTCAATGGATCTTCTTCAAGCCTTGCTAAGGCTTGGAGGAAAGATTTATATTATTTTTTTAGGCTACATCATGTAGCTGAAAAAGAGGTTGTTCATATTGCACCACTTCATCTTTTAGTTGAAGCCAATGACTGGTGGTTTGGTCACATGAAGCATGAAAAGGTGACTAAATATTTAGATTTATTTCACAATTTGAGAAAAAAATTTGATAAGAGGAAACCAGAGATGCGTCCCAAAGAGACATTACCTCAGGAAACAAAGGAGGATGTCATTCATGTAACTTCAGAGAAAGAGTCACTACATTCACCACCAATTGCAGAAGTACTTGTATCCAGAGAAGAGACACTTGCATCTTTGAAATATATTCTTGAGCTCTTGACATATGGAGTCCCATGCATGATTCAGGAGATGCATGAGGAAGAGGAGGTAGATTCCATCACTGGTACATTGATAGAATATCAACCATCACTCTTACCAACAGTTGGAGAGACCATTGTATCAGTTGTAGGAACTATTGTGGTCTTGCTAGAGGTCCCCACATATCAGTTGATCCAGGGTATGTATCCATTTCCATATCAGGGGTAGAACAACATGCTAATTTAAGGCAGCAACATATCACTACATAGAGGACCGTTGATCTAATCAAGGACGAAATAAATAACCATCCTAGTTTGTCAATGATGAACTGCATTCAACCCTTTGATTTTAAGTGTAGAGTTTTAGAATATGGGATGAGTATGATCCTATGTACAATGGCTAGCTATGAGTTCAACATTGTGCCTTTCTTTGAGACAACACATGTATCACCTTGCAGATCTACAACATTGTTAATGAGTGGTAGTGAGAATAGGAGGACCCATTCCTTATGGGAGAAATCATATGGAAACTTCATTCATTAAGAAATGGAGAGAAAGATGATATATGGTAGACATATTGAGATGGGAAATTTTTTCCCCTTTGAAGATGACTCTTTCTCCATGAGCATCTCACAACTCAAAGAGAAACTTCTACCTTTAGCAAATCCAAAAAATTATTGGTTTTGGAGGGTCATGGATGAGAAGAAGGTCTCATTAAGACATATCATTGGAGGTGCACTTCAACATATCATGGAGTGCAAATTTCTTCATTAGTTTTAGGAGGATGGTATTCTACAATGGGAGGATACCATGTTTATGTAGAGCATCATTCATCATCCACATTGGGATGAGTGGGTGATGATGATAAGTAAGGGGTTGCATGACCACTTACAGATATATGACATGGTCCAACAAGAAGCTTGGTTATGCTGGTTGCTCTTAGGTGAGTTTGGTTACTACCCAAAGGCTCCTATTTTTTTTTTTATCCATGCCTTGAATACACTCATGTAATGGAGAAGGAGGCATGGATGTGCTAGTTTCTCTTGGTTGAGTATGGTTACCACCCAATAGCTCATGTTTTCTTGACTCATGTCTTGTGTATCAATGATATAGTGTATCATAAGAAGGTATGCTCACTTGGTTTTCCCTTGAGAAAGTTTGGTCATCACATGACATCTCTTATGTCTATGTGTTCTGTAGTGTGTAGAACTTGGCTTGACACTCTCATGATGTGTATTGATGGTGTTTTCTTGTATTGGGCTGATGTGAAATTGAACATTTATATCAATATGCTTTCACTCCATGATGCACATGAGCAGGTGAGAAGGAAGAAATATCTCTTGTTTCTTTGGTTTCTTTTGGGGGATTTTGGCTTTTCCATCTTTCATGGTGGAGATGGAGGATGGCAGCAAGAGGCCTTACTCTGGTTTTTACTATTGGGAGAATATGGTTTGACATATTTGTCTACCCATATATCTCTATTTCAATGTTGGAATGATGTTGTCCAAGGATGAGGCACACACAGATGTCAATGCTCATTCTACTTCATAAAGCATGGGATGAAGAAATGTTTTGTGAGATGGATATTTTCCTTTGTGGGAAGAACCACTTTATATTATGTATCTCATGTATTGATGATGATGTTTAGAAACTTATGTTTGTCACTTGGTACTTATTGGAGAAATAAGGACATCTAACTATACAGTTGGAGGTCATTCTATGCATTCTTGGGAGACAACTTTGGAACCAAACATGCATAACACAATGCAGCAAATGGAGGAGGAATTCCTTATGTGGATGCCATTTGTAGGGGAATAAATGGCTTTGCATCTACTTTTGCAGTTGATTGAGGACAAGCAACATTTTTCCGGGGAGGATTGTAATATTCCTAAATTTTCACATGATATTTTCGAATATTAGAGTTCTTAATAAAATTAATTGATTAAGTAAATGAAAGGGTGGAGGGACCCATAATCCTCAAAGGTAAATAAAATCCACTTTTTATGTGTGAATGTGGATTGATTAGACATATACCTACATAATGGAGTGGAGATCATGTTTGAATTATGAGATAGATCATGGAGGTTGAAGAAGTGAATTAAGATCATGGAGGGAATCTAATGTAAGATCATAGAGAATTCATGATGAAGCGATGGAGGAAGTAGTGAATTTAATGCACACATGATGGAGAGGGTGCACATTGCATGTAGACATGATGGAGGACTTGGAGAGACAATGAAGTCAACCATGGAGGATTATTTCCACATGAACATCACAGTTTAGAGGAGGGCCAGGGCTTGGGAAGGCTCAATTTGTATATAAAGGAGATGAAGGAAAAATTGGAGGAGGATTCATTTTATGATTTAATGATTTGTTTAGTTCTACATTTGTTTGGTGACATTTCCATGCACTCTTACGATGTTTAATTAATTTTCCAGTGATGTTTAGCACAAGGTGTTCCTGAGCAAGAATCCCACCCATACCCAAGAGGGACTTGAGTGCCTACTCTGGGAAGATTATTCCAAGTTGCCATTCATCATCAGGCATTGGTGCCACACTATTTCCACTCTCTGTAGAACACATAAATTTAGGAATTATGCAATTTATGGAGATCATTTTTTGAGGAGGAGGTTGTCTTCAGTATATCAGCTGGAGAACCTATGGAGGATTATTCCTACCACCTTGGAATTCAATATCAGTAATCCCAGGGCCTCATTTCAGATCTGACATTAGGCCAAAATTTATTGACCTCCTAGCAGCAACAATCCCATCAAGGATTGCACTGTCCATCATTGTAGATCTAGAGGAGGAAGGAAGTTTCTAGCATTTCTGCTAGGAATCCTATGAGGGATCATGCCCTTACCTTTCCATCACCATTTCCATTATCATGGAGCATATTTGCTAAATTTTTCATTAGGATTGAGTATCTCCCTCTTGTACATTGCATTTTCTTCAGCCGTTGCATATTCAGTTGTTGCATTTTGAGGAGGAGGAAAAAGAGACAAGATCTCAAGCTTCTATTTTGGAGATCTAAAGGAGGGATCAACCCTCAAAGCTTAGATATGATTGTACATCATATTGCAGCCATCATATGATCAGATCTAGCTCAGATCTGTAGACCCAACAGTTGTAGAGCGAAACCCTATTAGGGTGATTTTTCAAACTCATAGATCTGGAAATTCCTTTCTGGGTTATCTTGGGTTTCCATCACATTGGCTACATCTTGAATCTTGGCATCATTATAGCTCCCAAATTCCATAGATCTGCATTTCCATTTTTAGCAGCTATATGTACATCATTAGCAAAAGGGACAACAAAATATTCCTTCATGTAGCTCTTCAGTTATGCAACGCTAGTTTTGGCATTCTTTCAGGGTCATTCTAGGCTATCTCTTTGGCTTGAATGTCTCATATTGTGAGCACCGTTATACTTATTTTTCACCTCCCACATAATAAAATGGGTCAGCTTCTTTGTATGTTCTAATTTTGTCTTTATATTTTTTGTTCACTTTTATGTAGTTCTCATATTTTGTTTGATTATTACTGCATTATCCCTTTTTGGATATTACAGTATCATAATTTTAGAATGCAAAAGTAATACACTAATTTTCTCGTTCTTTTCCTTGTGTGTACGTGAATTTTCTTGCACTAACTTGGGTATATAACCTTAAATATGTATATTAATCATCTTTTGTTGAACCTTCTGCTAAGTCTTCTACTAAACCACTAACCTTCTTGAGAATCCATAAATTTAGCTTTTGCAAGTAATTTTCCATCAAGGACAACATATGCAATCATAAGAATCATATTTCCAAAAATTCCCCCCTTTGGACTTCATGGAAACCATGTTGGAGTTTGATCACCAAAACCTATAGATATAAACATTATTCAAACTCCAAATACTCTCCCCCTTTGACATCAAGAGCAAAGGGTGGACAAATTCTCCCCCTGAGCACATGGTGAGGCTTCAAATTTTCTATAACTCAACTAAGTATGAATTTTCCTATCACCAATGACTCAAAATTACATTAAGAAACAAACCAGGTGGAATCACATATAACACATATTTCATTAAGTTTGGATGTATTCTATTACAAGGCTTTCAACAACATTCATTCTTTTGTAAATCATCATATTAACTTAATTTAAGATAAAAAATAATTTAGGAATGTCAAATGAATTAGAGACATGAATAGGTCAAACATGGGGTTATTATGTACAATAGTATAAATTCACAATAAGAGTGTAAAACAGAAATCTTAGAAACAAATTATTTAAGGTAAATCATATTAGTATGCCTAACATCCAAGAAATATATTATAGTTATGGATAACATAATAGAGCCATCTATGTTTGATTTTTTTGTTAGACGACTCTAACCCCCTTTCCCACAACCTATTGTACTTTCACCAAGAGGAGAAAATTATAAGAATTGTTAATGGGGAATAATTAAGTATGAAACACAACTTAATATGGATTTTAGTTGAAATTTATATAGTCTTCATGCTCTTTTATTATTAAATACTTAATGTAACTACTAATAATTTATCGTTAAAATATTAATTTTGAATATAAAATATGTACTAAAAGTTATTTATCTATTGCACATGATTTTCCGTGTCACGATCTAAATAAACCAGTTAAAACCCATTATCAATAAATTCTAATTACTTTTGTAAAAGATGTATCTTTACTTACATTAAGAGATTTATTTCAAAAATATAATATTACATTTATAAACTTATATCAATACATATAACTAAATGGAATACAATAAATAGCTTCGCGCCTTGTTAGCTTCTATGAGATTATTTTAATTACAAATAGTTTATTTAATAATTGATTTTTACAAAATGTTAATCTTAATGGGAAAATCGTGTCATGTGGTGGAAAAAAGTTTAAAGATGTTCATTTGTGACGTAAGTCTTGAATGAGCCTGAATAGACTACTTAATGCTTGACAACATTATGAATTAATTAATCCAATGATGTTTTAATAGAAAACATTTTTTTACATTTAAGAGTTTTCTTTTAGAAATAACAATGTCACATTTATGCATTCATATTAAACCACATGAGAGGTAATAAATATGTTTATTTTTTAGTCTACTTAATGCATGACATTATGAATTAATCAATCCATGTTTTAATAAAAAACATTTTTTTACATAGAGTTTTCTTTTAGAAATAACAATGTCACATTTATACATTCATATTAAACCACATGATAAGTAAATAAAAATCAATCAATTGTTTCTTGACTTATCGACTTATATGGCATGATTGTATATAAAAGTAATTGATTTAAAAATGCATAGATAGAAAAAATTCTCTATTGAAAATATAATAAACCACCTAGAACTCATCATCGATTGATTTTAAATTATTATTTTTTCTAATAAATGTATCTTTAATTACATTAAGAGCTTTATTTCAAAAATATAATACATATATAACCTTGTATCAATGCATATAACTAAATAGAATTTAATATGTCATGCTTATGTCTAGTTGGCTGTTATTATTTCAATTATAAATGATTCATTTACGAATGGAAATTTACAAAATGCTAATAGGGATGAGAAAATCAAATGGTGTATGTTGTAAAAAGTTTAAATACATTTATTTATGACCAATATCTTAAGAGAACTTGAGGAATCTATTCACTATTCATTATCAATTAATTATTTCATATTTTGTTAGGAAAATCATTTCATTTTACATGGAGTTTTATTTCAAAAAAACAATGTCGCATTTATACACTTATATTAAACTTCATGATAAGCAAATAAAAGTTGGTAAATGGCTTTATATAGACTACTTATAACTTAGTATCCATTACTTTTAATTTGTTTTATAAAAAATATATATTTGTTTACATTAGGAGCTACATTTCAAAAATATATCACATTTATAAACTTCTATTAATGCATATAACCAAAGAGAATACCATAAATAGCTTCGAGTAATGGTGGATTCTATGAGATTGTTTAAATTACAAGTAAATTATTTAAGAATTGAAAATGAAAATATGTTAAAAGGGATGGAAAAATAAATGTCTTATGGTGCAAAAAGTTTAAATACAAACATTTATCATCTATCTCTTTAATTAATCTAGATGGCCCACTTAACACGTTTTTAATTAATTTTTCCATGTTTTATTAAGAAGAGTTTTTTCTTTTACATGCATTTTTATTTTTATTTTTAAAATACAATATGAAATTAATACTCATTATGGTAGAAAAATAAAGGTCAATAAATGGATTCATTATTAACTTATATGGGATAGATGATTGCATACGCAAATAGTTGATTTAAAAAATAAAATAAAATTATGGCTCATATGATTTGATTTCAGTTTATTTAAAATATGAAGAAAACATTAAAAAAATTAAAAAAAAAGTTCAAAGACATAATTATCTATGATAGCGTCCAATCAAACCTTGATAGTCCACTTCGCAATCATTATCATTAATTATATGTTGTTATTTAAAAATGCAAATTTTTTTATAATAGATTTTTATCTCAAACAATAAAAATCACATTTATGCACTCATATTAATGCATTTTATAGGTAAAAGGTCAATAATGAACTTTGAGTGTTGTTGATTTTCTATATGATATATATTTTAATTACAACCATTAATTGATTGAAGTATATAAATTTATGTAAAATATGGATTGAGAAATCAGATATCTTATGCTTCAAACATTTCAAATCATTTTCTTATGACACATTTCCCATTAGCTTGAATAGCCAATAGGGCTTATAGCATTTATTAAGTAAATTATAATAATTTATTCAATAAGAATTGCACTTTTGTTTGCAATGAGCTCTATTTCAAAACTTATTTCACATAAGTAAATACAAGTCAATAAAAATACAATCATGCCTTGATGGTTCATGTAAGATGATTTCAATGGAAAATAGTTCATTTAAGAACACACATACACACACATATTAGCAAAAAAAAATTGATACAACAAAGTCATTGCAAAAATAATTATAAATAATAATAGAAATATATAACAATATAATTGACAATTCCCATTGTAATTTTTTTTAATTAATACAAAGTTCTAATTTTTTTCCTACAAAAAATTAAAATTGAAAATTCCCATATAAGATTCCAAAAGATATAAAATCATACAAATTGATTCAGAAAAACTATGTTCAAATTACATTCAAAAATTGGAATGTACTTGTGAACAATTTTATAAAGAAAAATATCTTCATCCACTACAATGAAGTACATGTTCTATTGAACATTCGAATGTACTCATGTTTCTCTTTCATGTGATGAAGAGTCTTAAGAAAGGGGAATACAATATGCATAAGCCAAGTATCTTTCTCTTTTCCTGTATAGGCTTTTATCAAGATGTGGTTTGATCGATATCCAATGAATTGAGAGGTATGCTTTGTTGTATCTATTAGCAATACATTCGATTCTCCATAATTATCTCCATATTGGGACCACACATCAGTCAACCTTTTCTCATAAAATTGTATTGTCCTCCCTGCTTCTAATTTTGTTTGCAAATGACAATGAGACCTGTTCCATGTGAATTTAAAGTCCTCTATATCAATATTTGAAATTTCAAGTACTCGTCAGATGTACTTGTCAGTGACATTTAATGTCCATATTGCAACATCATAATTTTTTAAGAAATATTTTAAAAGTTCTGAATGAAAAGGCCTTAAAAAATAGGACCTATCACCGAACTGCCAATCTGCTTCTCTTTGAATATAAAAATTTTGTTCATATTTGGTGTACGATTGGAAGAAAACTCCTTCCATTTCAAATATCAACAACATATTTTGACTTATAGTGATGCCCATTTGAGTCTGCAACTGCACTGCAACCACACATATGATATTAACATATCTCCACTTCAACACTTTATTGCTTAATGATATAAAAACCTAACATTTCAAAAATGATGTTAGTATTTATTATGAATTAACGATAATCACAAATTATAATTACTAGCCCCAGTAAAGTGAACAAACTAATCATATTTTTACTTTATACGTACAACCTAATACCTTTATTTAATTTGTTTGGAATAAGAAAGTCTTATAGGATCACATTGACCCACCATTTAAATCATTGATTTTAAGTCTTATAATGATTTGTTTAATTTTAATTGAAATATATAATTACAATGGTTGCAATTAAACAAACTAATTATATATTAGTTTCCACATGTAATATAATACAATTTTTAAATTTCAAACCTACTTAATTATACGCTCTAGAGTCTCTACTTTAGTTTCTTTTGGTGCTTCTTTTAGTCAAGATTCTATGTCTATTGTTGGGGCTACGTACATCCTAATATATTTTTTCAACTTATATGAAATAAAAAAATTTATAACAATGCAGTGAACCATCATTTGCATTACTAATTTCAAAGCCTGTATAATGATAACTTAAACCACAATTGAAAAAAATAATTGTAATGTTTCAATACAAATATAACAATTATCTATTAATTTTTACATACAATCTAATCCATTGTAAAAATTTCTATAGCATGAGAAATTTTGATATGAAAACATTAAACAACCATTCAAATCAATAATTTTTATCAATACAATAATATCTCACAAAAATAAAGAACATAAAATTATTGTATTCTACTTTTGACAAACCAAATCAACAATTCTTTTATTAGTATTGTAAAATAGAAGTCAACTTAAATTTAAAGAGGCTACAAAATATAGTAATAATTCATGATGTCATACATATTATGACATGAAATAGACACCAATCCTCTTAAGGTACTATTAGATGTTATTGAACATCCTTCAAAATAGCCCGCGCATATGTTGCCTTGTTGCATTTAATCAACATCCTCCATAGCTTTTCGATCAACCAATCATCCTCTTTATTTGTTCCAATGAATTGAGGGGCAAGAATCACATTTTCTTTTGGATTTCCTTGCATTCTCTCAAGTGAACAATCCACTATAATAGTATTGGTTGCATCATATTGGGTATGAATTTCCCACACTTTTGTCAATGATTTAGTGTGTATACCTTTTTTTGGATTGTCAAGGGCCTTATGTCCCTTTTTTGGTTTACACTCTGAAGCAGTCCACATAAACACAAGTTTATCTTGTATTTTTTCTGAAAAGGACTTTTTTAGAACTCTTGTTGTGTTTTGTTTTGAAGCTATCGTCCAAATTGCAATTTCAAAATATTCATTTTTGAAACACATTTCAAAAAATTTATTTGCATGTGGATGAATCCAAAATAACTTTTTCTCTATTTTGTAATCTGTATCAGTTCCCATTTTCTCAATATGTCCTTTTTTCGTTGCTTCATCATCGATGCTATGGTAAAAAATGTCCCTTAATTCAAGAATAACTAATTTCTTTTGGGCTACAATACAATAAAAAATAGTCTAGTCAAACCATTTTATTCTTGTTACAAAAATTACTAAAACAAATATCGAAACAATACACTTACCATGAGTGTTCTTTTGACTAATTATAGATGAAACAATCTTCTCTTTTATCATCTTCACAGAACCTGGAGTTAAAAATATTAAATCTTCAATTAAATATGATCAAATTATGTAATAAAATATATATTCAATGCAAAATTCGCAATTAAAGAAAAGCCTTATCAATGTAACCTACAAAATACACACCCGCACACTTTTAACATTATTTTGATTGTTAGTTTTGTTATTTTTATTTGTTCCTATAATAAACATATAAAATGTTATGGTATAGAAGCATTAGAATTTGAAGAATAATAATAAAAAACAAAAAACAAAAAGACAAGTAATAAGTACCTGATATGGCATTATCTTCACAAGTAATAAGTACCTCATCATCATTTTTGTTCTCTTTATTTGTCTCTACATTAAACATATAAAATAGTTTCAATTGTGAAAATGAATAAAAATATTAAATAATAAGGAAAGCAAATGGGAAAATTACAAGTACCTGATATTATATTTTGTTCTTGATTACAACTTTGTTTATCAATCTTTGGATTATTGTCTTCATTCTCATTATTTGTCTCTATAATGTACAACGAATATTTTATAAATTGTGACAATGATTAATTGAATAAAAAAACAAACAAAAGAATAAACAATAAAGTTCATGTGAACTACCTAATATGATATCATTTGCTTTATTATAGATTTGTTTCACATGCATTTGATCAATGTTTTTTTTCTCCTTGCTTGTCACTATGATAAACATAAGAAATGTTATAAATTGTGACAATGAATAAAAGCATCAATCAACTATATAAACAATGAATCATCTTTAATCATCCATATAATATTTTGGTCTTAGTTGTAGTTTCTTGGGACATTCCCTTGTCATTATATACTTTCTTTAATATATATATATATATATATATATATATATATATATATATATATATATATAGAGAGAGAGAGAGAGAGAGAGAGAGACTAATACCTATTTCTATCTCCATCATTTCATGGTCAATGTCTTGATTAATTCCTTTCTTCTCATAATTCCCTATAATAGACATTCGAAAATGTTATAAATATGAAAATTAAATAAATTAAAAAAGTAACACGAGAAATAACCAAACAAATTATGTACCTGGTATAATAACATCTTCTCCTCCTATTTCCATCTCTAAATTTGTTTCAACATCATGTGCACTATATTGATTATTTGTTTGCTTCCCACTTTCATCATTCCCTGTTTTAGAATCCCCATCATTAGTCATTGTAGTTAATATTTTGACAACTAAGAAATTTGACCAAAATAGTATCCAAAGTATTATAAGAGAAACAAAAAAGAAACTATAGTACTTGAATTTTCCAAGAAGCTAATGGATCCTTGGTTTTATAGTTTAAAAGATTTGTAACTATTCAACATTATTGTCCTTTGTGATTCTATTTGCACAACAGATGAAATTCTTCTTCTATATGTACAACAAGCCTTGATTAAATTTTCCCCCGCATAAAGAGAAATGACCACTTTTGCATCACTACATTGTTGATGTCTTTCCAATAAATCCATCCAGAAACCATAATCTCTCTCATTTTCATCAAGTGTGTCTTCAAATGTGTGAGAGTCTTTTGAAGCCTCGAACATTTTTAGTTCTGGAGTATAGAAATGTATAGTCAAAACTATATCATAACTATAATTATTTTGGGACTTATATTCATAAATTCCAGTAGTCATTTTATATTT
Source organism: Pinus albicaulis (assembly GCA_034641835.2). Lineage (NCBI taxonomy): Eukaryota > Viridiplantae > Streptophyta > Pinopsida > Pinales > Pinaceae > Pinus > Pinus albicaulis. The sequence goes on from CM076574.1 coordinate 1,118,396,879, forward strand.
GAACTTGGAGTTCTGTATGGCAATTTCCAAAGTTTGACGTACATCATTACAAAACCAAAGTTCTACTAAGAGAACTGTAGTAAAGCCATTCAACTCGTTTTTTTCGATACGAAATCGAAAAAATTCAATATAATAGCTCTTATGGAATGGTTCTTTTTTCAAAGCCACTGTATCCAGAACAACAAGGTCAGTATGTAAAACTGGCTGCAACTGACATGGAAAAGAGTGCAAAAGTGTTGACAAAAGATCAGGCCCTCCAAAATGACAGCCAAATTCAAAATTGTTGTCAATCTGTTGAATGTTTGTTGATTCTTTTATCATTCTGTCAAGGACTCCACATGCTTGTTTAGAAAGGGAATCTATCTTTGTATTTCGTGTTCCTTTTACATAAGTAGACCCCTCCACAGTTTTGCAGAAATTGGAAAATATGAGCTCGTTAATTCCATAATGCTCAAGAATATTGAATGTGGTAAGAGTCTTATCATTCAATTTCTCATCATGACTTTGAAAATATGTAACCATTGCATCCAATATTGTTCTGTTGGTTTTCAATTTAGAACAATAATCTTTCAATTTTATGGCATCTGTTGGATGATTAGGTGGAATAGAAAACCAAATGGTTCCATTCAATAAATTTTCTGCTACTAAACCAATTTCTTCTATGGTTAATCCCTGAAGGGGACGAAAAGTAGCCGCTGTCAAACTGTGTAGACTGTTATGCTTGTAGTTCTCAAAATCAGGTCGGCTTGGAGAACACTTTAATGTGCCTAGTTGGTAACAATTTAAAGACAATCTCCCACTTATCCCAAATATCTTTATTAAGATATAAGAGAGTTTTTATCAGTAGAAAATTTTGTAATTGGACGGTCGAAGAAGGAGCACAACATTTCATCATCGACCTTTGATAAAATCATACATATAAACTAATAAAAAAATTCAATGTAGAGATGAAATTAAAAAAAAGATTAAACTAATGAGAATTCATTACAAATATGAGAAAATATGACACATATTATTGACTTTAAATGTTAAATGCAAAAACAATAAAATAATGTACCTTTGTCTTCTACCTGTCTTGGAACATACAATCCTCCTTTTCTTTAATTTGTCATTGGAAATTAAGAAATTTCTTGCTCTGATCGGACACAATCAATAAATGGAGTTTTTTGTAGAATACCTTATTAGCATAATTTAGTTGACAAAAATGCGAATCACCTCAATGGGTTCAACCGAAGTGGACACAAGAATCGAGCATTTCGTTTTTATATTTTTGTTTCGCCTCCATAGTATACATTATATTTAGGATTTGATAAAAATTTCTTTTCCATCGCTCGAATGGTGTGTTGGCCATCAACTATTCAAAAATTGATGTTCTTAGCATCTAAATCTGTCTCATTTATAATTTTGATATATTTCACCAATGGATCAGTACTCATTGATGTCAAATGGAATCGGAAGAGCATGAGGAAATGAGGTTTGAAATTTCTCTAGGAATGATTTCACTAATACTTGAACATTTAAATCATCTTGTGATCTCAATTTAAACACTTTGGGATTCTCTACATCTTACAACATCCACCTTTCCTACTAAAGGTGTTTGAAAATAGATAGCAATGCGTGAAAGCTTCATGAATTTCACTCAGCATTGATTTGCAAGTTTTGTTGTCTCAAATTCAACTTTCCTAGTTTTTTGAAATTTTGTAGTAGGTTTGAAATCACTTTCAATAATGTTCTCTTCTAATTCAGATAAATATACTCTTCTCAAAGAAATTAAATGACAATCGAGTTTATCATCTGGTATTTTGTCAAGAATTTTTCCTTTTTGTTGTAAATAAAAGAAGTACGAGCATGATGTTTTTTTACATATTACACAGCGGTATCTTAGAACTCGTAGTGATGCGTTCTAAAATATCTATGCAACTATTAAATCTAGATGTAGCAAAAATATCATAGTTATCCAACTTAAACATTGAATTACTTTATCGTATTTGGTGAATTTTTACTCTGAAGCTTCAATCAAATACGGTCTAAATTTCTTTATACTCCACTTGACAAGAAATTAATTTTACTTCATTTTCTTTAATCACCTCCACTTGAAAGTCAATGTCATTTTCATCAGCAAGCATCAGAAATTAATACATTATTCCTAATATACTCGGAGTTCTTTTTCATATTCGATGGATCCAAATAAGTACATATCAGGGATACATATCCATGGTAGTTTCTATCCGGACATACCAATCTTGCACAAACTCATATTTATTAGATGTGTTGTATTTTTTAATCATTTCAAAGGTAGAAGTTGAAGGTGTTATTGATACTGGCCATTTGAGTTGATTTTTTTCTTTTTCTCTAGATGATGACTCCGTAACATTTCACTTGCTTTGGTGCCAAGCCGATACTGCATACAAAAATAAAAACACTTATTTTGCATAAATCAAAATGAAATCAAAAAGTCCAAATATTGTCTATCGTAATGTTATTTCTTAAAATTCACAAAACCACCTAACCTAACAATTTATAAGAGAGTATACATAAAATATAAAACAACCATACCAATTGAAGGAGACGTTGTTTGTATATCACTTGTTTTTCGTTTTCTCTTCACTCCTTTACTTGGATTTTCAGGCACACGAGATTCCATAGCTTATATTTATAGAAGGCATGAAATACCAAAGATTATTAACTCAACCTTATAATACACACTATTTTCTTTACATACACAATAATGAAAGGAGTACATGTGTTATGCAAGTTTACTATATGACACCAAAAGTAATCACCCTAGCTAAAATTGTTAGGAAAAACAAAATTATAAGAGAGTATACATAAAATATAGAACAACCATAACAATTGAAGGGAGACATTTTTTGTATATCACTTGTTTTTCGCATTTTCTTCACTCCTTTACTTGGAATTTCAGGGACACGAGATTCCACAGCTTATGGCAAACAAAAAAACAAACAAAAAATTATGGAAGGCATTTAACACAAAATATTATTAAACAACCTTAATCACAAAGCTAAAATTGTTAGGAAAAGCAAAATACCCATGTTAGTATGGGGTTTCCACATTAAAACCCACTCCTAGTGTTATTTTCATGTGTTTTCTTGATGTAAAAGTGGATCTTTAATGTGGAAAATCCAACTAACATGGTGTATTTCAATTTTTCATAGCAATATTTTTCATAGAAATAGCAAGTTGTAAATTGCATACTAGAATTTTGTCAAATTATTTGAAAATGAATATAAAATATATTTTTAGAATCTCACATTTTGTACCATAGTTCTTGAAGCTTCGCAAACATTTGTAAGAATTTATAATGGTAAAAAAATTAAATGAATTAAAAAACAATATAAATTCATATTATCTAACATCTCATTTCATACATATGCACAAAAGAAAAGAAGCTCAAAGCATATAGGAAAGTTTTCTTAAAAAAATAAGGATAACATGAACTTCATTAATCAACAATCATTTTATTAGCAACCATTGTAACAAAGTACAGGCACTAATTTTGAAATTGTCATACCATTTAAAGATTTTGGTGTTGTGCATTTGAGTGAACTTCCTTTTCCTTTGATGATTCCCTTTGAATTCCCACTAGCTTCATGGTCCATGGTTTTTGAAAATAAAGTAAGAAACTATTATCATCGTTTCAAATTATCAAAGAAAATATGAATTTATAAATACTACTACTACTTGCATCATTGTATGTGTAACAAAATGAACAAAAACAATAAGTGTAGAACTCACAATAATAGCTAATCATGGTGTTGATTAGAGAAAGGGTACCACCCCTAAATAATTTATTATGTTCTTTTAATTGTGCCTATAAGAAAGCTAGCACCTGTTAGCTTTCCTTCTAGTACAAGCATTATTAAGCACATTACCAAGATACAACAATACACGCATGAATAAATAACAACAATAGTTCTTTTAATTGTGTGCTATAAGAAAGCTAGCACTTTGCCATAGCTTTCCTTCTAGTACAAGCATTTAGCATGTTACCAAGAGACAAAAATACTACTCGTGAATAAATAACAACAATAGTAGTATACTTCAACAACATCATGTTTACACAATTCATTAATCAACAATCATTTATTAGCTAACCATTGTAACTAAGTACGTACCACTTTTAAAATCGTCATACCATTTAAAAGATTTTTGGTGTTGTATTTAGTGAATTTCCTTTTTCCTCACGATGATTCCTTTGAATTCCCACTAGCTTCATGGTCCATGGTTTCTGAAAATAAAGTAATAAACTATTGTCACTTAGTTTCAAATTATCGAAGAAAAATATGAATTCATAAATATTACCACTACTTGCATCATTGTGTGTAACAAAATGAACAAGAACAATAACAAGTGTAGAACTCACAATAATAGCTAATCATGGTGTTGATTAGAGAAAGGGTGCCACCTCTAAATAATTTTATTATGTTCTTTTAATTTTGTCTATAAGAAAGCTAGCACCTGCATAGCTTTCCCTTCTAGTACAAGCATTAAGCATGTTACAAATAAACAACAATATTTCTTTTAATTGTGTCTATAAGAAAAGCTAGCACCTCGCTAGCTTTTCCTTCTAGTACAAGCATTAAGCACGTTACCAAGAGACAACAATACTAACTATGAATAAATAACAACAATAGTAGATACTACAACAACATCATGTTTACACAAAAATTTATCTTTTATAGTCATGTATATTTTTAGTTTGCTATAGAGACCATAAAAAGGCAAACACATTAAAGAATTTTTTCTATCACATACGAAGCCTTTGCCAACAACATTGCATTGTAAAAGAAAATCTAGTGCATTATGAAATTCCTTCTATCACAAACACAAACACATTGTCAAAAAAACATTACAACAATAATCTTTCCTAGGACATCTCCATGCTTGCGAAATTTGTCCTTTACTTTTTGAAGACAATGAATTTTTATTCCATGCCTACGTAGATCATTGTTCCAATATAAGAAATGTTAAACCATCAAATGATTAAAAGCCCTTTGTATGGAATATGTGGTCTAAGAATGAAATATGGGACAAATAGAAGCATGTTTCCAACAACAACATTGCATTGTGAAAAAAAAAATTAAATGAATTAAAAAACAATGTGAATTCATCTTCTATGACATCTCATTTCATACATATGCACAAAAGCAAAGAAGCTAAAAAAGCATATGCAATTTTTCTTAAAAAAATAAGGATAACATGAACTTCATTAATCAATAATCATTTATTGGCAACCATTGTAACAAAGTACAAACTAATCTTAAAATTGTCATACCATTTAAAGATTTTGATGTTGTATTTGGTGAACTTCCCCTTTTTCCTTGGATGATTCCTTTGAATTCTACTAGCTTGAGGGTCCATGGTTTCTGAAAATAAAGTAAGAAACTATTATCATGGTTTCAAATTATCAAAAAAAATATGAATTTATAAATACTACCACTACTTGCATCATTGTATTTGTAACAAAATGAACAAAACAAATAACAAGAGTAGAACTCACAATAATAGATAATCATGGTGTTGATTAGAAAAAGGGTGCCACCCCTAGATAATTTATTATGTTATTTTAATTGTTTCTATAAGAAAGCTAGCACCTGCTAGCTTTCCTTTTAGCACAAGCATTATTAAGCACATTACCAAAAGACAACAATAGTAGATACTACAACAACATCATGTTTACACAAAATTTATCTTTTAGTCATGTATATTCTTAGATTTCTATAGAGATGTAAAAGAGACACATTGAAAGAAATTTTTTCCTATCACATAAAAGAGATTTCAACAATATTGCATTGTATAGTAAATTTAGTGCATGTGTATGAAAATTCCTTCTATCAAGCAAACACAAACACATTGTCAAAAAAACATTACAACAATAATTTTTCCTAGGACATCTCCATGCTTGCGAAAATTTGTCCTTGCTTTTTGAAGCACAATGAGGTTTTAGTCCATGCCTATGTAGATCGTTGTTACAATATAAGAAATGTTAAAACCCTCAAATGACTAGAAGTGCCCTTTGTATGGAATATGTGGTCTAAGAATGAAATATGGGACAAATAGATGCATGTTTCAACAACATTGCATTGTGAAAAAAAAGCATTCTATATTACTCTCTATCACAAACACAAGCACATTGTCAATAAAAATGTTGCAAGGTGAAAGAAATCTAACGCATGTCAAATTTTCATTTTGGCATAAAAAACAAACACTTAAGAACATTGTACGGTAAAATAAATCTAGCATTTGGTAAAATTACTTCTAGAAAAAAAACACGAGCACATTGCCAACAACAATATTGCTAACAAAATTAAAAGAGGAAGTGCATGCGTAGATTTGTTTCTAATCTCTCGTCAACAACATTGTCAATAACAACATTGCTAGGTGAAAGAAATTTAGAAAGCATGCCACATTTTCCTTCTAGAATAAATAAAAGTTCACGCTCAACATTTTCAAGGTGAAAAGAAATTTAGCATGTGCTAGATTTACTTCTAGCACAACATAAGCACGTTGCCAACATAAACATTGCAACAAGGTAAAAGGAAATTTGGCACATGCAACATATCCTTACAGCGCATACATGAGAAAATAACAACATTGTATGGTTAAAGAAACCTAATACATGTTGGATTTACTTCTAGCATAAACACGGGGATATTACCAATAACTTCATTGTAAGGAAAAAGAAATGTAGCACCCACAAGATTTTCTTCTAGCACAAACAAAGTCACATTTCCAATAATAACATTGTAAAAGGTGAAAGAAATCTAATGTGCGCTATATTTCATTCTATCATAAACAAAAGTGCGTAACAACATTGCAAGGTGAAAGAAATGTAGCATATGTTAGATTTACTTCTATCAAAAACACAACAATGTTTTCAACAATGCAAGAAAAAATAAATCTAGTGTCTCCAAGATTTCCTTCTAGCATAGACATAAACACATTTTCAGGATAAAAACAATGCAAAGAATTAGATTTCCCTTCTAGAATAAATAACTAGATTGTCAAAAAATAAGATGCCATTGTGAAGAAAATATAACACTATAGTAGATTTCCTTCTTGTACAAATTCGTAAACATATTGTCAACAACAACATTGTTGGGCAAAACAAATCTAACATGAGTTAGATTTCTTCATATCAGTAAACAAAATCACATTGCAAGGTGAAAGAAATCTAATGCATACTAGATTTCCCTTCTAATGGAAACATTATCACATAACAACATTGTAGGTTGAGAAAAATTCTAGCTTGTGTTATATTTACTTCTAACACAAACTTATAAATATTTCTAACAACAACAATGTAAAAGACAAAAAAAATCTAACACATGTTAGATTTCCTTTTAGCCTAAAACACAAAAAGATGTTACTAGTAACAACATTGTAATGTAAAAGAAATATAACATGCGCTAGATTTTCTTTTAGCGCAAACACAAGCACATAGCAACATTGTAGAGTGAATGAAATTTATCGAGTGCTAGACTTATGTCTACCACAAATACAAACATGTTTCCAACAACAACATTGTAGAGTATAATAGATCTAACGTGTGATCAATTTTCTTCCAACACATACTCAAACACGTTTCAAATTGAAATAAATCTAACACATGCTATATTCCTTCTAGCCCCAACATGAGTAGTGATTTGCCAATAAAAAAATTATAAGGTGAAAGAAATCTAATGTGTGTAAGATTTCCTTCTAGCACTAAAGACAAGCACACAAGCCCATTATAAGGTAGAAAAAAATTCTAGTGCATGTTAGCTTTACTTCTAGCAAGAAAGAAAACAAGCATGTTGACAACAACAACATTATAGGGCAAAGGAAATCTAACATGTGCTAGATTTCCTTGACATAACTAACACAAGCACATTATAGGATGAAACAATCTAGGACGTGCTAGATTTCCTTCTAACGACACACATAAGAACATAACAACATTGTAGGGTTAAATAAATCTAACACATGCAAAATTTACTTCTAGCACAAGCTAAAGCACATTGTCAATAACAACATTGTGCTAAATTTCCTTCTAACATGTGCTAAATTTCCTTCTAACATAGTCACATGGATATTTCCAATAACAACATTGCAAGGTCAAAGAATCTAGCATATTTCCTTTTAACCTAGCACAAACAACCAGATTGCCAACCACAACATGGCATTGCGAAACAAATCTAGCGTGTGCTAAATTTCCTTCTAGCTCAAACCCAAACATAACAACATTGTAGGGTTAAATAAAACTAACACATGCAAAATTTACTTCTAGCACAAGCTAAAGCACATTGCCAATAAAAACATTGCAATAAAAGAAATCTAGCATGTTCTAAATTTCTTTCTAACATAGTCACATGCATATTTCCAATAACAACATTGCAAGGTCAAAGAATCTAGCATATTTCCTTCTAGCACAAACAACCAGATTTCCAACCACAACATGGCATTCTGAAACAAATCTAGCACGTGTTAAATTTCCTTTTAGCTCAAACCCAAACATAACAACATTGTAAGGTTAAATCAATCTAACACATGCAAATTTTGCTTCTAGCACAAGCTAAAGCACATTGCCAATAACAACATTGCAATAAAAGAAATCTAAAATGTGCTAAATTTCCTTCTAACATAATCACATGCATATTTCCAATAACAACATTGCAAGGTCAAACAATCTAGCATATTTCCTTCTAGCACAAACAACCAGATTTGCAACCACAACATGGCATTTTGAAACAAATCTAGCGTGTGCTAAATTTCCTTCTAACTCAAACCCAAACATAACAACATTGTAGGGTTAAATAAATCTAACACATTCAAAATTTACTTGTAGCACAAGCTAAAGCACATTGCCAATAACAACAATCCAGGAAAAGAAATCTAACATATGCTAAATTTCCTTCTAACATAGTCACATGCATATTTCCAATAACAACATTGCAAGGTCAAAGAATCTAGCATATTTCCTTCTAGCACAAAACAACCGTATTGCCAACCACAACATGGCATTTTGAAAAAATCTAAGCGCGAAATTAGCTACAATTTCCTTCTAGCTCAAACCTCAAACATAACAACATTGTAGGGTTAAATAAATCTAACACATGCAAAATTTACTTCTCGCACAAGCTAAAGAACATTGACAATAACAACATTGCAAGAAAATAAATCTAACATGTGCTAAATTTCCTTCTAACATAGCCAATGTGACCAACAAATCTAACATGTCTACCACAAATACAAAAATGTTTCCATAACAACATTGTAGAGTATAATAAATCTAAAGTGTGATCAATTTTCTTCCAACACAAACACAAACATGTTTCAAATTGAAATAAATCTAACACATGCTATATTTTCTTCTAGCACATAACAACATTGAAGGACGAGAGAAGAAATCTAGTGCATGCTATAGATTTATTTCTACTGCCAAACATTTCTAATGACATTCAAAGGTGAGGGAAACATAATGTGTGCTATATTTCCTTCTAGCCCCACCATAAGCGTGTTTCCAATAACAAAATTATAAGGTGAAAGAAATCTAATGTTTGTAAGATTTACTTCTAGCATAAAGACAAGCACACAAACCCATTATAAGGTGAAAGAATTCTAGTGCATGCTAGATTTACTTCTAGCAAAAAAACAAGCATGTTGACAACAACAACATTATAGGGCAAGGAAATCTAACATGTGCTAGATTTCCTTACAAGACTAACACATAGCACATTAAAAGATGAAACAAATCTAGGATGTGCTAGATTTCCTTCTAGCACATGCATAAGAACATAACAACATTGTAGGGCTAAATAAATCTAACACATGAAAAATTTACTTCTAGCACAAGCTAAAGCACATTGCCGGTGGAAACATTGCAAAGAAAAAAAATCTAACATGTGCTAAATTTCCTTCTAACATAGTCACATGCATATTGCCAATAACAACATTGCAAGGTCAAAGAATCTAGTATATTTCCTTCTAGCTACAAACAACTAGATTGCTAACCACAACATGGCATTACGAAACAAATCTGAGTGCGTGCTAAATTTCTTTCTAGTTCAAACCCAAACACATTGTCAATAAAAATTTTGCAAGTTGAATTCCGACGCGTGCTAAATTTCCCTCCCTGTAGCACAAACACAAGCACATAACAAACATTGTAAGGTAAAAAATATCTAGCATGTGCTATATTTACTTTTAGCAAAAACTAAAGCTTCTTTCTAACAACAACATTATCAAGAAAAATAAATTTAACACGTGCTAGATTTCATTAGTCATTACAAATGAAAAGTAGCGTCACTAATAACAATATTGTAAGATGGAAAAAGTATAATGAGTGATATATTTCCTTCTAGCATAAATAAGTGCACATTGTCGATAACACCATTGCAAGGTGAAGGAAATCTAACCCATGCTAAGCTTCCCTATAGCAAAAACATAAGCGCATAAAAACATGCGGGGGGTTAAGTAAATATAGCTCGTGCTAGATTTACTTTTAGGAGTATATTTTCAAAAGAAATATTGCGGAGTAGCAAAAAGAAATCTATTTTGTGCTAGATTTTTCTTCTATCATAGACACAAGGCATTCTCAATAGCAACATTGAAAGGTGAAAAGAAATCATAACATGTGATAGATTTACTTTTAGTAGAAAGACAAGCATATTACTGCAAACAAAGGTGCATGCCAAAAAAGAAAACTAGGACTTGTTAAAATTTTTTCTAGGACAAACACAAACACAATGGCAATAATAAAATTACAATGGGAATGAAATCTAACGTGTGCTACATTTCAATTTAGCACAAAACAACCTGCATTGTCAACAACAATCCGAAATTAGAAAAAATTTCCGTGCTTTGTAGATTTTTCTCCATGAAGTCGCATAGAAAATGTAGTAACAATTGTTTTGAAAAGGCAACCAACCATGCCGAATTTACTCGTATGTAACTTGGGGATTTGAGTTCTAGTGGCTTGGTAGAGCACTAAATACGTTCTAACACAGGGTCCCAGCCGTATAATGTTGGACCGCTTTCATGGATGTCTAGATCTGATCTTGAGAGGACAATGTAAATATTCTCGCATTTAGTAAAAAAATTGAACCAACATAATATAAAGTTGGAGCAGGTAGCTTGTATATATTTAACACTCGGTTTTGTTGGGTAGCAAGTGTAGTGCGGATACGCCCTTGTTAATATGGCTTGTTTGAGTATGCGTAGTCGTTGCTTCTCCATTTTGGCTCTGTGCATCTCAAATTCTAGAGAGGTGAATACATTTCTAGCTATGTGGAAGGGGTTGATGTAGAGGAAGATGGGTAAACATGTTAGTATATTGGTCTTACATTATTGTTGCATATAATGGTAATTTGATACCTATAATAATACTAATGGCCCAAATAATATTTCGACTACTTCAAAATAATTAGTAACTATTGGGTGGCGTGGGCAACCCCTACAAAAGAAAATGAGAGTTCCCCTGTTAGAAACTCCCTTCTCATTCTCGTTTATGTTGATTTGAAATTAAGCAGCTCTTCATGTGTTCTTGTGATATTTGTGCTTCTTTCACTGGTTGGACTTGAACACAACTGGCAATCAACTTTTTAGCAATCTACACAATTGATGCAACTCCATTTGGGTGAATACTGAATCAGGCATCAACTAATCAGAGTGCAATGGACACATTGATTCCTACACAACTACGAGCTTTGGTTGTTGCATTTATACAACTTTTGGGGATCATTATAGTCCTGTCTCAGATTTCTTGGAAGGTATTCATTGTGTTTATACCAATGGGTTCAACTTGTATATGGTATCATTAATATTACATATCATCAACTAGGGAAGTGGCTTGGTTGTCATTAGTTTCTAGAGCTTCAATTGTACAAAATTTTGGAGAATCAATCTCTGGAGCAGCCACCATTAGAAGTTTTGACCAGGAGTCTTGGTTCATGGAGAGAAATCTCTAGTTGATTGATATGTATACTAGACCTAGTCTCCACAATGTTGGGGCCAATGCATGGATTTGTATTCTGATGGACTTACTATCAAATCTTGCATTTGCATTCTCTGTAATATTCCTAATGGAAATTTACAATGATAAGCAAAGCATGCATAGTAAAAAAAACAAACACACAAAATTTACAACACATTAAACACCCAAAAATCTCCATAAACTGTGTTAGTTGAGCCATTCTATTAATATAAATGTTGGGTACAAAGGTAAGATGAAAAAACATGCACCTAGGCTTGCCCAAGGCAAACTAACAATGCGCAGGTGATGAAATCAACTACTCTAACATGCAATGTGGTTGTCCCCCACAATCTCTCTGCTAACCTAGTGAAAAATTGCATTGTTCGCTACAGACAATGGTTGTTAGGGTCTCCTCTAGTGCTCAGAAAATTCCGGGAAATTAACCTAAGGCTCTCCTCCAATAACCCACAAAAACCCACGAAGGAATCGGCCAAATGTTGACCTCGGAATTTCAACCCAATTTCCCCCTAGCTCCTCTAGTTGTTGGTTGAGTTGGAACCCCTATTTGACCAAGCGAATCTACCCAAAAAATTCAACCAAATTATTTATGAGCTCCTTGTCAAAAAACCAGAAGGGGCTTACTCTAGTTTTGACGCTCCAAAATTGACCTCAAAATGCTTGGCCCTCCTCCACAACCAGATGCTCGGCTTGCTCCTCCACCAAAATGCTGGAAAATCACCCATGATTTCCGCCAATCTAATTTCAAACAACCCCAGCTCTTCAATCCCTTTCACAAGCCAATTATTGGCTTTGCCTCGGAATTTCTGCCCAATTTCCCCCTAGCTCCTCTAGTTGTTGGCTGAGTTGGGACCCCTGTTTGACCCCGCGAATCTACCCAAAAAATTATGTCAAATTATTTCTAAGATCCTTGTCAAAAACCCAGAAAAACCCAAAAAGGGTTCTCTAGTTTTGCCGCTCCAAAATTGACCTCAAAATGCTTAGCCCTCCTCCACAAGTAGAAACTGCAACCTGTAGCAGATGTTGGGCTTGCTCCTCTAGCAAAATGCTAGAAAATCACCCACGATTTCCCCCAATCTAATTCCAAACAACCCCAGCTCCTCAATCCCTTTCACAAGCCAATTGTTGGCTTTGCCTCATCAACTCCTCCAAGAGCCCTTTTGAAATTTCCCCTTTTTGCATCATTGGAGTGTCTATAAGCTAACACCTTCATGATCTTGCTAGCTTCCCCACAGCTGGCCAAGATTATGCTTTGATACCATTGTAATATTCCTAATGGAAATTTGCAATGATAAGCAAACCAAGCATAGTAAAAAAACAAACACGCATAATTTACAACACATTAAACACCAAGAAATATCCATTAATTGTGTTAAGATGAGCCATTTTATTAATATAGATGTTGGGTACAAAGGTAAGATCAGAAAGCATGCACTTGGTCTTGCACAAGGAAACCTAACAATGCCCATGTGATTAAATTGGCTACTCTAACATGCAATGTGGTTGTCCCCAACAATCTCTACGTTGACCCAGTGAAAAACTGCACTGCTGACTGCGAACAACGGTTGTTAGGGCCTCATTCGGTGCCCAGAAAATTTCGGGAAATTAACCTTAGGTTCTGCTCCAATAACCCACAAAAACCCACGAAGGAATTGGCCAAATGTTGACCTCAAACATTTTGGCCCAATTTCCCCCTAGCTCCTCCAGCTCCTGGCTGAGTTGGCACCAAAATGGTAGAAAATCCCACACAATTTCCTTTCCTGCGTCCCAATTGAACCATAAATGTGTGGTATCCTCCCAGCTACCAAATATGAGTAGAACTTCTCCCCCTGGGGTGGCACTCGTGGTCCACCGAAGAAGAGGGTGACTTGGCCCCCACAAAATACTGCGTAGTTCCTGGGCAAGATGATGCAGGCCCCTACTCCAAAAATTCGTACTGTCGTGGAAATACCTCCTGCTCTTATAAATCCTTCTCTTTTTTCTTGGAATTTGGTCAAGGAATGCTTCAATGATAGTGTAGCCCCTATCTCCGACACCACTCTCCAACAAGAACTGTGTGGGTCCTTTCCCGCATCCCAGCTAAACTTGAAATGTGTGGTATCCTCCCAACTACCAAAGATTAATAGAACTTGCCTCCCTAGAGTGGCACTTGTGGTTCGCCAAAGAAGATGGTGAGATTTCCATTTGGAAACCTCTGGTGCTAAACAACACCTGTGACTCAATTGAACAGCTTGAGCAACAATGTGTAAAATGACAAATTATCAAAAGGTACTCAACGTTGCCTTCAACCCTCTATTTATAATTGTTGCTTCGCCTTTCCTTGGGGTTCCCTCATCAAAATATTTTGATCTCCTTTCCACAAAATCAATTATTCCTTGAGGGGTGGCACCAACATTCCACAAAGGTTGATATTTTCTATTTCTACTAAGTCCCATGTACCAAAAATGTCTCAAATGCCCAGATTACAAAATTGTGCTATGCTTGGCACTCCCCTAGTAAACTTCATTAATCCTGTTAAATGAAAAATCAAAATTGGTGATATTAAATTCTCTTTGGTGTTCCTCATTCGCTTACCTGGAGATGTAATTAGACCAATCATTGCAAAGTTGACAATAACATATGGTCTAAATCTGAACATGAGACAAACCTGGGTAACATGACGTCTTTGTTTTGTGGAGACCAAGATTATCTCAATGGAGAGAATAATGCAATATTCACGTATTCCCACCGAGCCACTAATGATCATGGAGAATTGTAGACCAAATCCAACTGTCGATCTAGAGGAACAATAGATCTTCTTTTAGCGCAAACACAAGCACATAGCAACATTGTAGAGTGAATGAAATTTAGCAAGTGCTAGACTGATGTCTACCACAAATACAAACATGTTTCCAACAACAACATTGTAGAGTATAATAAATCTAAATGCTGGAAAATCACCCATGATTTCCGTCAATTTAATTTCAAACAACCCCAGCTCTTCAATCCCTTTCACAAGCCAATTATTGGCTTTGCCTCAAAATTTCGGCCCAATTTCCCCCTAGCTCCTTCAGTTGTTGGCTGAGTTGGGGCCCCTGTTTGACCCCGCGAATCTACCCAAAAAATTATGCCAAATTATTTCTAAGATCCTTGTCAAAAACCCAGAAAAACCCAGAAAGGGTTTGCTCTAGTTTTGCCGCTCCAAAATTGACCTCAAAATGTTTAGCCCTCCTCCACAAGCAGAAACTGTAACCTGTAGCAGATGTTGGGCTTGTTCCTCCAGCAAAATGCTAGAAAATCACCCACGATTTCCCCCAATCTAATTCCAAACAACCCCAGCTCCTCAATCCCTTTCACAAGCCAATTTTTGGCTTTGCCTCATCAACTCCTCCAAGAGCCCTTCTAAAATTTCCCCTTTCTGCATCATTGGAGTGTCTATAAGCTCACCAATCACTGTGCATGCGAGTCTAACACCTTCATGATCTTGCTAGCTTCCCCACAGCTGGCCAAGATTATGCTTTGATACCATTGTAATATTCCTAATGGAAATTTGCAATGATAAGCAAACCAAGCATAGTAAAAAAAACAAACACGCATAATTTACAACACATTAAACACCAAGAAATATCCATTAATTATGTTGAGCTGAGCCATTTTATTAATATAAATGTTGGGTACAAAGGTAAGATCAGAAAGCATGCACTTGGTCTTGCACAAGGAAACCTAACAATGCCCATGTGATGAAATTGGCTACTCTAACATGCAATGTGGTTGTCCCCAACAATCTCTACCTTGACCCAGTGAAAAATTGCACTGCTGACTACAAACAATGGTTGTTAGGGACTCATTCGGTGCCCAGAAAATTTCGGGAAATTAACCTCAGGTTCTGCTCCAATAACCCACAAAAACCCACGAAGGAATTGGCCAAATGTTGACCTCAAACATTTTGACCCAATTTCCCCCTAGCTCCTTCAGCTCCTGGCTGAGTTGGCACCAAAATGGTAGAAAATCCTGCACAATTTCCTTTCCTGCATCCTAGTTGAACCATAAATGTGTGGTATCCTCCCAGCTACCAAAGATGAGTAGAACTTTCCTCCCTGGGGTGGCACTCGTGGTCCACTGAAGAAGAGGGTGACTTGGCCCCCACAAAAGACTGCGTAGTTCCTAGGCAAGATGATGCAGGCCCCTGCTCCAAAAATTCGTACTGTCGTGGAAATACCTCCTGCTCTTGTAAATCCTTCTCTTTTTTCTTGGAATTTGGTCAAGGAATGCGTCAATGATAGTGTAGCCCCTATCTCCGACACCACTCTCCAACAAGAACTGTATGGGTCCTTTCCCGCATCCTAGCTAAACCTGAAATGTGTGGTATCCTCCCAACTACCAAAGATTAGTAGAACTTGCCTCCCTAGAGTGGCACTTGTGGTTTGTCGAAGAAGATGGTGAGATTTCCATTTGGAAACCTCTGGTGCTAAACAACACCTATGACTCAGTTGAACAGCTTGAGCAACAATGTGTAAAATGACAAATTATCAAAAGGTACTCAATGTTGCCTTCAACCCTCTATTTATAATTGTTGCTTCGCCTTTCCTTGGGGGTCCCTCATCAAAATATTTTGATCTCCTTTCCACAAAATAAATTATTCCTTGAGGGGTGGCCCTAGCATTCCACAAAGGTTGATATTTTCTATTTCTACTAAGTCCCATGTACCAAAAATGTCTCAAATGCCCAGATTACAAAATTGTGCTATGCTTGGAACTCCCCTAGTAAACTTCATTAATCCTGTTAAATGAAAAATCAAAATTGGTGATATTACATTCTCTTTGGTGTTCCTCATTCGCTTGCCTGGAGATGTAATTAGACCAAGCATTGCAAGGTTGACAATAACATATGGTCTAAATCTGAACATGATACAAACCTGGGTCACATGATGTCTTTGTTTTGTGGAGACCAAGATTATCTCAATGGAGAGAATAATGCAATATTCACGTATTCCCACTGAGCCACCAATGATCATGGAGAATTGTAGACCAAATCCAACTGTCGATCTAGAGGAACAATAGATCTATCTGATTTGCAGGTGCATTATGGGCCACATCTTCTGTTTCTCTTGAAAGGCCTTACATGCACTTTCCCTGGAGGTACAAAGGAGGCAATTGTGGGGCAGACAAAAAGTGGCAAATCTACTCTCATTCAATCCATTTTTGGCATTGTGGAACCAACAAAGGGATTGATGGAGTCAACATCTCAACAATAGACCTCCATCAGCTAAGATCCAAAATTAAGCATTATTCCCCAAGAACGAACAATGTTTGGGGCAATATAAGAAATAATTTGGATCCTTAGGAAGACTGCGGAAGATGAGATTTGGGAAACTTTGGACAAGTGCCAATTTGGTGAAATTATACAATAAATTTGATTCCTTAGTGCTTGAGAATGGAGGAAACTAGAGTGTGGGTCAATGCCAGCTTGTCTGTTTGTTTTATTATGGCGGAGGTGGGTCCCTTGTCCCACAAACAAGGAAGTCTCATACACCACTTTGGTGTCTGGTTTAGTCATGACCTTAAAATTGGATAATAATAATAATAATAATAAATTACATGCTTCAAATCACCAATTCATCCAATAAAATTTTCCAAAACCTTTTATCTTCTGAACACATAAATAACCATGAAAATTTTAATCCACTCTTACATAAATCCATTAGAAGCAGCCCCTCTTCCAGAAATTAACTCTGCTATCCATCCATTTATAAAATTCAAATCCACAGGTTTTAATCCATTGCAATTGAAATATCTCAGCAAGAGGTTACAACCATGGACGTACTTTACAACGTGATATGTTTATCCATCCCCAAAAGAACTTTTGTAAACTCCGTGACACCATAAATGTCTTCTCCAACCAGCTCTAGAAATTCTCCTCTCACTTAGAGGACACAATATTGTTTCAAATGCTATTGCAATTACATTTTTGAAAACTATCTGGATTTGTTTGTGGTATGGGAGGCAAGCGATGCTTAATCCATAGGTTCAATAAATTGCATGTATTCATCCTCAAATCCTGCAAGGACTATCCTCATTCTTCTTGCAAAATGGTGTTGTATTGCCATAGATGGTAGTGCTTTAATTGCTGGGGACAAAATGATTTATAAAAATGAATCTTTAAAGCCTGTATGTGCTGATATACATCCAATGTTGCTGTTGGAAGAATTGATTTCATACCTTATTCACCATGCTATATACCTATGACTTCAGCGTTTTTACAAACTCACATTTCAAACTCTTTCTACTAGCAGTTTGCAGGACGAGACCAAATGCTTGTGGCCATGCATAATAGTTCTATAGTTCTTTCCTGTCTTCCTTAGCATACTCACAGCAATATACATATTTATGCACCTTATCAAACAATGGAAATCCAGGATGATGTGTGATAGGAAACTTGTCCATCATTACTCAACACCTGGACAACATTTTTAGTTTGCAGTTCTTCTAAAGGATGCACATCGTTGAATAGCATGCAGCAACTTGTGAGGCAACTCCATTTTCATTGAAACTTGATCGAGCTATATTATTGAAACTTGTAAATTCTTAAAAGGGGTGCAAAGTCTTTTCATGGGATTTCTGCAGAATATTGTAAAGGTTTGTAAATTAATAAAAGGCATGGAAATATTTTTTATGGTATTTCTATAGAAATATTGTGAAGAGAATGTGAAGTTATAATCCCCATTGTGGCATATATATCAATACAATGCCTCTGAGGTGTCTTACCAGTATGAACAATTTTAAGAGTGGTAAGAGTACAAATACCACGCATTATCTTCATACATAACCTAGGGCACAATTACTATGAAAAAATGATTCTTCATTAGGAAACTAAGTCACTGTCAATCAGTCTTAATTGCTCAAGGCTATTACCCTGGACTCTAGTAAATATACCAAGGAATACCAATGACAAAAAATCTAGGCACATCAGCATAATGACCAATTAGCTCAAGATATGTAAGAATAGCACCAAATTAACGAAAATTTCCAACAGAGTCTTATGAATAACATGATTTCCATATTCCCCGGGATCGGGTGATAGGGAGGCATATCACTGGTGCTATTATAATTGCAAGTGAAGATAGGCCAGGTAGCCATCATGTAAGTGTGATAGACAGTTGAATGTCATGTTCATTCCCATAGAGCCAGTTCAAGAGGAAGCCAATACCATCATGCAACTGGTATTTAAGAGGGCCCATGAATTATCATGGAAGTGAACGGATTATAACCATGTTCAATGGTTCTTGGATTTACTTAGAGCCATAATGACTCTTTATCTCTTCACCTTCATCACTGCAACAACCAAAATCAGCATTTGGTGAATAAGAGAACCAAGTATCAAGGATCTATCAGAAGAGCCCCACAGATTACTGGTTCATAATCTATTTGCATATATTATGCTGCCCCAATGCTCATTATTTGGAGCATAAGGCCTCAAGAAGGATAACATGGACACATGAAATCCCCTCAAAATACTGAGGCATATAAAGATCAGCAAAGCCTCAAGGCTGAAAGGAAAAGGCCACTTCCTAATCTTGCACTTGAAGGAAAAGTATGAAGCTCTAGAAGTACAGAGAGATCCATTGTGTGGTAAAAAGCGTCCACCATGTAGAAATGGCCAAGCTGGAAGACAGGGTGTGCTAACAAAGAAGGGCAACCCAGAACCATATGATTGAGATAGAACTAGAGAAAATTGTGCCATATACTGGTGTCTCATGAAGCAAGATACCCTAATATTCTCTCACAATGGACCTCTGATGGAAAATCAAGAATATGATAGCCAACAACATGGACAGACAACCAAAATAAAATAACCTTATCTTGAATACCATCTTAGACACTCTGCAATTGCTAGATTACAAATATGACTCCTTGATGCAATCAAGGGTCAACTATGGGTCACGGGGGTACAGAAGGAGGTTATGCAGCAAAGGAGGACTCTAAGCTCCAAGCTTGAAGCAACCCAAAGCACCCCATATGCCTAGAGGATGGAGAGGCTTAACTTTAGGCTTTGTTGAGTCCATTCTAACGATGTTCTGAAGCTTTATATTTATTTCATCTTGTAGTTGTCATCCTCTGTTTAGAACTGGTTATTTCTACTAGGTCTCATGCAGTTGTGTGTCATCTTATACCATACACTATATCCCTTCTCCCTAGAGTAGGGGGAGGATTAACCTTTTATGGATCCCTTAACATGATTTTTTCAATATTTATATTTATTTCTTCTTCTTCTTGTCATCGGACTCCTCATTCCCAATACAGGTTGGAGTGATGCATTGGGATTAGTCCCTCGACCTGCACTAGAAGAGAGGGTCCAACCACCACCTCCAAATGGTGTTGATGTCATTCCTCCACCACTCGGTGTTGAATCACCCCCCTCCCCCTTAGCTCCACCATCATCCTCTGGTAGCTATGAGGAACCTTTATACCTTGTTAGCATATGTTCCCATTCTGAATTATCACTATTACTAATCTTCAAACAACAAAATTGCCAACCCTGATTATTATGCTCATCTTGATGGTCTTACAAATGGAACACAACTGTCTTATTGTGAACATACTACAAGTGCATACATGGAAGGTTTGGGCTTGAATAAACCTCTGTAAGGTTTAATTTATTATAAGTCTGGTAACAACACAATACCTGAGATGTAGGGATCAATAACCCTGGAAATTCCACTTGCTATGAACATATTGGTGCTATCACTTATATTGAGAACTCAAGAATCAACGCAGACACTAATCAACTCAGTACTGAAGGCATCATTAATGTTTTTGGTGCATCATCGGGCCCATGAGTACAAGTGATGTTGCCTCAATCCAAGTTTTGACTTTTGTTATTAGTAGCTCAAATAACCTCGGCTACTATGGATCCCTCAACTGGAGGTATAACAACAGTGACAGCGACAACTGAAGGAGGCAAAAATGTATCAAAGGTTAATTTCCAATAAAATTAGTATTCTATACAGAGAGCTATCTTGTTCTCAAGTGTACTAGTGTTGATCTACTTTTGTCCTCTTTGTAAACCTAGAATTGTCCAATAATTTAATCTTTTTTCAGTGTTATACCATGTTATTAACAAACCAAGGTTTCTATTTAATTGCAGTGTGAGGTAAGAAATTATCTATTGTGATGGCATCGACACTGAGATCCAACAAGAAATTTTCTTCCTTAGTTGACAAGGTATTCAAAATATTTCTCTGCCTAATTTATTTTCATTCAGGAAATCCAAACAATGTGTGTATTTATGCGTGGAGTGTGCTTTTATTTCACAACTATTATTGAAAGCTTGAATTGTAGATAAATGCTCTTACAATGGCTTGTTATGTGCTAGTGGAAGGTAGCTAAGGAGGAGTTGCATGGCAGTGATGATGAGGATGAAAGTGAAAATGCTATATTAGAGGTTTTTGGAGACAGAGCAACCCTCAAGGTGCATTTCTCAAGGACTCTCCTACCTTGAAAACAAATCAGCCCTCAATATTCCCATCAAACCTCCATCTTTTCTACATAAACTGTATAACAGTAGGAGGAAATATCAGCAAAGCCTCAAGGCTGAAAGGAAAAGGCCACTTCCTAGTCTTGCACTTGAAGGAAAAGTCTGAAGCTCTAGAAGTACAGAGAGATCCATTGTGTGGTAAAAAGCGTCCATGCAGAAATGGCCAAGTTGGAAGACAGGGTGTCCTAACAGAGAAGGGCAACCCAGAACCATATGATTGAGATAGAACTAGAGAAAATTGTGCCATATATTGGTGTCTCATGAAGCAGGATACCCTAATATTCTCTCACAATGGACCTCTGATGGAAAATCAAGAATATGATAGCCAACAACATGGAAAGACAACCAAAATAAAATAACCTTATCTTGAATACCATCTTAGACACTCTGCAATTGCTAGATTACAAATATGACTCCTTGATGCAATCAGGGGTCAACTATGGGTCACGGGGGTACAGAAGGAGGTTATGCAGCAAAGGAGGACTCTAAGCTGCAAGCTTGAAGCAACCCAAAGCACCCCATATGCCTAGAGGATGGAGAGGCTTAACTTTAGGCTTTGTTGAGTCCATTCTAATGATGTTCTGAAGCTTTATATTTATTTCATCTTGTGCTTGTCATCCTCTGTTTAAAACTGGTTATTTCTACTAGGTCTCATGGAGTTGTGTGTCATCTTATACCATACACTCTATCCCTTCTCCCTAGAGGAGAGGGAGGATTAACCTTTTATGGATCCCTTATCATGATTTTTTCAATATTTATATTTATTTCTTCTTCTTCTTGTCATCGGACTCCTCATTCCCAATATAGGTTGGAGTGATGCATTGGGATTAGTCCCTCGACCTCCACCAGAAGAGCAGGTTCAACCACCACCTCCAAATGGTGTTGATGTCATTCCTCCACCACTCTGTGTTGAATCACCCCCCTCCCCCTTAGCTCCACCATCATCCTCTGGTAGCTATGAGGAACCTTTATACCTTGTTAGCATATGTTCCCATTCTGAATTATCACTATTACTAATCTTCAAACAACAAAGTTGCCAACCCTGATTATTATGCTCATCTTGATGGTCTTACAAATGGAACACAACTGTCTTATTGTGAACATACTACAAGTGCATACATGGAAGGTTTGGGCTTGAATAAACCTCTGTAAGGTTTAATTTATTATAAGTCTAGTAACAACACAATACCTGAGAGTGCAGGGATCAATAACCCTGGAAATTCCACTTGCTATGAACATATTGGTGCTATCACTTATATTGGGAACTCAAGAATCAACGCAGACACTAATCAACTCAGTACTGAAGGCATCATTAATGTTTTTGGTGCATCATCGGGCCCATGAGTACAAGTGATGTTGCCTCAATCCAAGTTTTGACTTTTGTTATCAGTAGCTCAAATAACCTCGGCTACTATGGATCCCTCAACTGGAGGTATAGCAACAGTGACAGCGACAACTGAAGGAGGCAAAAATGTATCAAAGTTTAATTTCCAATAAAGTTAGTATTCTATACAGAGAGCTATCTTGTTCTCAAGTGCACTAGTGTTGATCTACTTTTGTCCTCTTTGTAAACCTAGAATTGTCTAATAATTTTTTTTTTTTTTCAGTGTTATACCATGTTATTAACAAACTAAGGTTTCTATTTAATTGCAGTGTGAGGTAAGAAATTGTCTATTGTGGCGGCATCGACACTGAGATCCAACAAGAAATTTTCTTCCTTAGTTGACAAGGTATTCAAAATATTTCTCTGCCTAATTTTTTTTCATTCAGGAAATCCAAACAATGTGTGTATTTATGCGTGGAGTGTGATTTTATTTCACAACTATTATTGAAAGCTTGAATTGTAGATAAATGCTCTTACAATGGCTTGTTATGTGCTAGTGGAAGGTAGCTAAGGAGGAGTTGCATGGCAGTGATGATGAGGATGAAAGTGAAAATGCTATATTAGAGGTTTTTGGAGACAGAGCAACCCTCAAGGTGCATTTCTCAAGGACTCTCCTACCTTGAAAACAAATCAGCCCTCAATATTCCCATCAAACCTCCATCTTCTACATAAAATGTATAACAGTAGGCCCATATCAAAAACTGTGCATACATTTGAAAACAAAGTTTTTTGTCCCCGGCGAAACATGAAAACAGAGATACAAATACATTTGTCCCTCCCTATTACATAGTTCAATCCCTCTCATGATCGTGATGCCAAAACAGAAACAGTGACAGTGATTGAAGAGCACTCCTAATGTCCAGTGCAGCTATTACCCGGTTTTATCCCAACAGAAGCCATACCAATATCATCCTCACGCTTCTGCAGGGTTCGTTTCTTACATACCAGACATCATAATGATCTCCTCATACATAGAGCTTAGGGCTCTCAATTAAGGGAGAGGATGAAATCTCGACTCGCTTGGAGAGATGTCTCGTTCTCTACCTGCTAGCAAAGGAACAGGTGGGTATCGGGCCTGGAAATCTCGATCCACCTGGAGAGATTTCAAGGGCTGGGCTGATACACCAATACGTTTGCTTCAGAGACACCACTTTAAATGATCTTAAGACATCTTTCAATTTCAATTTCAGTTAGCATCGGGGGCATACTCTGCATTACTGAAATCGACAACTTACCCACGTTTTTACCATATGCCGTCACTCAGCTTCATATATATATATATATATAATCGATTTAGCTTTGGACGTTGATATTCACAGCTGAATTTAAACTTACTGCATCGGGCTCCAGCCAACGCCATGGGTTGAAACTGAGAGCATCCTTGTCATTTTCACAGAATCAAAGTTACAGTCCGCAGGGGCGGCGAAGTAAAGGGAAAAGCAAAGGAGGAGCCAGCGACACTAAAGTTTGCCCGGTGCAGTTTTCAGGGAAAGTGTTAATCTACTGGAATGCTTATTTTCAGCTTGATTTTGACCTTAGATAACACATTTGTAATAAGTGTCAATCTACTAGAATGCTTATTTTTCAGCTTGATTTTGACGTTAGATAACACATTTTTCACATTTTTACAGACCTAAAGCTAACTGAAAACCGTTCAAGTAAATAATTTTAAATACATACAGTTAGCAGAGAGCAGAGGCTTACCTGCGTTTGAATTTGTCTCTTCACAGCAGCTTGGTTACAGTGATTGGCTGATTTGCCTTTACACAGCCACCTGTTCGAATTTGTCTCTTCAGAGCAGGTTGGTCACAGCTATTGGTTGATTTGCCTTTTCACAGCCACCTGGTCACCACGCAAAATCGTAAGCAGAGAAGCAACATCTGTTGAAATCCATTCACGAACTTGTTTGAAATCCAACTCCATCATCAGCGATTTATACAAGCTCTAAAACCCCGAATTTTACACGAATGAGCACGAAATAGCCCCTAACCCACGACCATTCCTTCAAATGGGGGCTATTGAAACCCCATTGAAGCAATTCATTTACTCTCTAATGTTAAATAATTCAATTAAATAACAATTATAATATTTCATTAATGGTTGCGTTTAAGTTATTCAAGCTTTGTTGTGGATCCTTTGCGCGTCGTGCTGACTCTTGTCGAGACATCGTCTGCTTGGGTCACTGCTGCAATCTCGCTTCTGATGCCGCTGTCGTCACCCATTTACTCCAGCTAGGACTCTTTCGTGTCTGCCCCACCTCATTCGACTGATGGCGGCTTCTCAGGGCACCCCTCCGCCGCCTCCTCTTGAGGTGGAGGCTTTCTGCCTGTTGATCGCCTCTCAGAAGAAGAAGTTGAAACAACATGCATCCAAGTTTGTGAAGAAACTGGATGAAATCCCTGAGGGACCTATGAAGGTGGCCCTCTCTCTCGCGAAGCGAGCGTTAGGGCAGTTTACAGGTTTATGGCCATCTCCAAAGACTACGGAAGCTTGGGTTAATAGAAATTGGCAGTCACTCATCAAGAACAATGTCACATCTTACTTTTTGGGGCGCGACTATTTCCTATTCGAGTTTAATTCAAAGGAGGATAAGGAACTCATCTTTAGAAATGGACCATACTTCATGGGTTCGCAGGGCCTGTACCTGAATCATTGGACCTCTGATTTTGATCCTTCGGTCGACGTCCCCTCCGCTGTCCCAGTTTGGGTCAAACTCCCAAATCTTCGAGTGCACTATTGGAGCTGGGACTCCCTAATTCAAACTGGCAATTCCATTGGGAAATTTATTGACAGATCCTGCAAGAATGAACAATGTGATTGTGCTAGAATATGTGTGGAAGCCGACCTGGAAGTTGGGCTGCCTAAAGCCATCAAGCTCACAGTTGGGAATTGGTCCCACATTTAGAAGATTGACTATGAACCGCTGTCATTCAAGTGTCGCGCATGCCACGAATATGGAAATTTCGCCAAAAGTTGTCACAAGAATGCGACCCCAGAGAAAGAGAAAGAAGCATAATGGCAGCCAGCAAAAAAAGCCAAACCTACCTCCAGGCCAAGGCCAAACAGGCAGCGAGTTGACAGGGGGGAAGGCAGCTCTGCCCCTTTGGGAAATGCCTCCATACCTGTGACTGGCCCGAAAGATAATGAGAACAACTTCGCCGCTCTGAGCTCGGGAACTGAGGAAGATCAAGACGTTGGCCCAAAGAATGCAAAAAGGGCCCTCACTCGCATGAAGCCTCGGGCTCCCCTAAATTTAGTGAGAAGCAAAGCGAAATCCAAAAAGAAAAAGAAATAGGGTCGAAGGATGAAGACCTCGACTTAGAGGAATCAGAGGAAGAGAGAGAAATAGGGGAATCCTAGTCCTCTGTCAGAAGATCCACCAGGGGGAGGAAATCCCTCATTTAAGAGAAGATGGAGAAAGAAACCTATAGGGAAACGCTATTAGGCAGTCGGCCGACCCTGGAAAAGATGTTGGCTAAAAGCCACAAGCCAAGCAAGATTCAAAGCTAGGGCCCTAAGGGAGCCCCTTCAGCCCAAAAAAGAAAGTAATGAAGATCGTCTCCTGGAATTGTAGGGGGATGGGGAGACTGGAAAAGCCTAACATTTTTCTCATCCAGGAGACCAAAATGGAGGAAGGAGACTTCCTCCAAAAAAGTAAACAATTTTTGGGTAAGGGCAGAAGCATAGCTGTCTCCTCCACAAGAGCGTTAGAGGGGTCTAGGAGTTTTGTGGGACATGACCTCCTTTAAAGAAATCTTGGTTAAAACATCCACAAACTGGATTCTAATTCAACTTCAGCATTTGCAAACTAAGGACACACTGAATCTCGTTAATATTTACGCTCCAGCCATCTTGGCAGATAAACAAAGTTGCAGGGACACCATTCGTGATTTAGCCTCTGAGCTGCCGATGGAAAATGTCATTCTTGTTGGGGCCATGAACCTCACTCTACGCCAAGATGAAAAGCGTGGGGGCTGCACAGTAAGGGATCCTGCCAGGGAATGGGTGGAAGATCTTATTCAGCACTGGGACCTTCTTGACATCAAGCCTGTCAAAGGCAAATATACATGGGCAAATAGAAGAGCGGGGTCGGACCACATAGCAGCAAGGTTAGATCGTTTTCTTATTCAAATCTCTTCCCTTCTTCTTGGTCTTGAAATTAGTTCTTCTATCATCCCCTCTTCGGTCTCTGATAACAAGCCCATCCGGCTTGAGACGAAGCCGCTTTTGAATCTGGGGCCTATTCCATTCCGCTTCAGCCCCCTTTGGGTCCAGCAATCTGATTTCTTGGGGATAGTTGAGGATGCCTGGAAGCCCCCTGTCAATGGTTCCCCATTTTTTGTATGGGAAGAAAAACTAAGGGTGAAAAGGGCCCTCAAAGATTGGGTCAAGGGACTCCCTTCCCCGTCTGCAGCTAGGAAGGAGGCTCAGGGCAGACTTGAAAGTCATCAAATGCAGATGGAAGACATGGGCATATCAAGGGACAGTCTAACCCAGGAAGAAGAAGTCCAAGAAAATTTCCATAAGATTTGTATCCAGGAAGAAGAATACTGGAGGCTCAAGTCCCGCAGTCTCTGGCTCCAGGCTAGAGACAGAAACACTTCCTTCTTCCACAAGCAGACACAGGATAGAAAGAGCTTCAACTTCATAAAAGAAATAAATTTGACAGGACAAGCCCATAACGACTTTGCCAGCATAAAAGCAGCTGCTCATCAACACTTTAAGGAGCTGTATACAGGGGAAGCGCAGGTAAATCTATGCCCAGATTTGTTGAACCTTGTCCCCCAAAAGGTCAATGAATAGATGAACTCGATGTTGAACGCTCCTGTAACTATAAATGACATCAAGCATGCCCTTGATAACATGGAGCCAAATAAAGCACCCAGACTGGACGGATTCACTGGCTGCTTTATGAAAACATGCTGGAATATTATCAAGAAAGATCTGCACAAGATGATCCTGAAATGCCAAACTTGCCATGAACTTGGTGGGAGCACTAATTCGCCCTTTCTGGCCCTTATCCCCAAAGAGAAGGGTGCCAACTCTTTCAATCAGTTTCGGCCAATCTCGCTCTGCAATATTGGCTACAAGCTGATAACAAAAATCATGGCTAATAGATTGAAAGGTCTCCTCCCTAAAATTATCCCTGTCAATCAAGGGGGATTTGTCAAAGGCAAATTGATTACGAACAATTTCATCTTGGTCCAAGAAGCAATACACTCTAGCATTCAAAACAAAGAAAAAGGCATGGCTGTAAAGTTGGATCTGGCTAGTGCCTTTCAACGTGTAAGGCACAAGTTCCTTTTTGGGGTTATGCAGCAGTTCACAAGTTTCGAAAGGTATTAAAAGTCATTTCGTAGGGAAAGGATTCTTCGTATTTGTTTTCGAGAACACATAAGACAAAAGCCTCATATTCAGAAATGGGCCATACTTCATGGGGCCTCAAGGGCTATACCTAAATAAATGGACGCCCGATTTTGACCCTGCTCAAGACGTGCCTTATGTTGTCCCATTGTGGGTACGTCTTCCCCACCTTCCTCTGCATTGCTGGAACCAAAAATCCTGGCAAACCATCGGCAACACTCTTGGAAGATACATCGATCAAGCGGTGAGAAAAGATCAGTTACGCTCCTGTGCTCACATATGCGTTGAGATGGACCTGGAAGTTGGGCTGCCAGAAGCCATAAAAATAATAGTCGTAGATTGGACCCACATCCAGGAATTGGACTATGAAAAGCTACCGTTTAAATGTCGGCATTATCATGGCTTTGTTCTACCCAGTTGTTGCGCAGCACTGTCAGTTCACTTATAGCTTTTATGATTTTCTGTTGTTTCTATTTTCTTTATTGAGGATGGATGAGGTTTGAAGATACACAATGTTTCAAATATGTTTTTCTTTTGGACGAAGGCAAGTGTCTTAGGAAATTTCCCTTTTATAATTTTTTAAAAGGATGTAAACAACCATGATGTTTATAGTTTTCCAGTTTTTGTTGATCCTCTCCCTGGATCGAACATGTTTTATATGCAACTGTTTATTACACTGATATTTTGCAGGTGATCTAAATCTTGGAAAACTTGGAAAACATCATTGTTGCAGGTGATCTAAATCTTACCTTGCGCATGGAGGAAAAGCGAGGAGGCACAATCATAAGGGACCCTGCAAGGGAGTGGGTGGAAGACCTCATGCAGGACTGGGATCTGCTAGATATCCCCCTAGAAAATGGTAAGTACACTTGGTCCAATAAAAGAATAGGTCCTGGTCACATTGTTGCTAGACTTGACAGATGTTTGGTGCAGAGTTCCTTCCTTTTGTTGGGCTTAGAATTTAGATTGCATATACTCCCATGCAGTGTTTCTGATCATAAGCCCATTATGCTTGAGATGTTGGGCCACATTGATCTTGGCCCCATTCCCTTTAGGTTCAATCCTCTTTGGGTCAAGGAACCTGAGTTTCTGAATCTGGTTCTGGACAGTTGGAAAACGCCAGTGAAAGGTTCACCTTTCTTCATTTGGGAGGAGAAACTTAGAAGACTGAAGCTGTTCTTAAATCTTGGGCCAAATCTCTTCCCTCCCCTTCAAAAGAGAGAAGGCAGGCCCAAGACAATCTTGCCCAGCATCATGCCCAAAGCGAAGATGTTGAAATCACTAAAGAAGTATTATATAAGGAAGCTGAGCTTCAGCAATGCTTCCATAAAGCTTGCCTTTCAGAGGAAGAGCATTGGAGACAAAAGTCTAGGAGTTTATGGCTTAAAGCGGGAGACAGAAATACTGCCTTCTTCCACAAACAAGCTCAAGCCAGAAAGAGCTTCAACTCTATTGCAGAAATCAAGGATGGTAAATCGACACACAAAGACTTTGAGAGCATAAGAGAGCAGCTTTCAATCACTTTCAAAACCTGTACAGAGAAGAGGGAGTGACCGACCCAAACTCTAAATTTTTGGAGGCGGTTCCCCCTAGGATCTCACCTTTAATGAATCAACAGCTGGAAGCGAAGATCTCTATACAAGAAATAAAAGATGCTCTCTTCGACATGGAGCCGGACAAAGCCCTAGGCCCGGATGGCTTCACTGCAAGATTCCTTCAAACCTGTTGGCAGATTGTGGAGAAAGACCTCTACAAAATGATTTTGAAATTCCAAAATTGTCAGAAAATAGGGGGCAGCACCAATTCAGCTTTTCTCGCCCTCATTCCCAAGGAAAAGGGTGCTAAAGAATTTAATCGGTTCCGACCCATCTATCTTTGTAATATTGGATATAAATTAATCACAAAGGTAATTGCCAACAGGCTGAAAGGTATCCTCCTAGTCATCATCCCGGAGAATCAAGGCGGATTTGTTCACTGGAGACAGCTTGTTGACAATTTCATTCTCGTGCAAGAGGTGATTCACTCAAGCCATCTTCGCAAAGAGAAAGGTATGGTAATTAAACTCGATTTAGCAAATGCCTTTGATCGGGTCAGACTTAGCTTTCTTTGGGAAGTTTTGAAAAAATTTGGCTTTGGAATGGGCTTTTTAAATTGGATCCGTGCTTGTATTGTCGATCCTTGGATCGCCCCCTTGGTGAATGGGAGAGCATCTGGCTTTTTTAAAGCTTCAAGAGGGCTTAGGCAGGGTTGCCCCCTCTCTCCGCTTCTCTTCGTCCTTCATGTTTCTGTCTTGAGTTTCTACCTTGATCAGAAATTGGTTGACCAAGAGATCTTGGGGCTCAATATAGCCAGAGGGGTTAAAAATGTAAATCACACCCTGTTTGCGGATGATACCCTCTTGTTAGGGGCTGCCTCTGCCAGATCTGCTTTAAGATTTAAGGAGGTCTTGGACGACTACAATGAAGCTACAGGCAGTTGTTTAAACAAAGGTAAGTGTAAAGCTTTTCGCTGGAATATCTCTGCTTCCACCCTCTCTGCCATCTCCAGAATCCTTGGATTTTCTGCCTCCCTTTCTTGGTCCTCTTTTACTTATTTGGGCCTTCCCATCTTTCGTAAACTGGCTTACAGCAGAGACTGGATTCCTCTGTTGGACAAATTTAAGGCCAAAATTCAAGCTTGGGGATTCTCTTGGTTAAACCTTGCCAACTGTCCTCATCAAATCCGTTCTCAGTAGCCTCCCCATTTTTCAATTCTCTGTTTTCCTTGCACCTTCAGGCATCATAAAAAAAATGGAAGCCTTCATTCGTAAGTTCTTCTGGAAAGGGGGCAATCACAATGACAGGAAAATCCCTTTGGTAAGTTGGGAGAAAATCTGCAAGCCTCAGATTGAAGGAGGCCTCAACTTCAAAGACCTCAGCCTCCAAAACATAGCCATGGGACCCAAGATCTTCTGGAGGATCATTGGACCACACCCAGGTTGGGCGCAAAGAGCTCTATGGAGGAAATATTTCAGGGGGAAGAGGAAGAGATGCCTGGACACCTCACTGCCCACTACAGGCTTGCATCTGATCAAACTCTGCCACAAAGCAGCCCCTTTAATCAGAGACAAAGCGTATTGGATTCCAGGCAACGGCAAAGAAATTAGGATATGGGACGATTGCATCATGATGTATCCTCCTTTATCGTCTCATTGCTCTCTGCATGCGCTTCGTTTGTGGCTGAACATCGCAGGTTACGTAACTCTTTGGGACATCTCCCAGTGGGCAGGCAACAATTGGCTGCGTTGGAGACTTCCTCCCATTCCTCCAGAGCTGACTCACGCACGTGATCTCCTCCTGTCTTTGCTAAATGGTAAGGTGCCTCTGCGCGTGGGAAAGAAGGATGCCCGTGGTTGGGGAGCCGCCCCAGGGCTGTACACTGTTGCGCAGGGATATAAAAGCCTTCAAGATCGTCCTAACGTCCCTCCTGATCCTGCTGTTTGGAAAGGGCTCTGGAATTTCAAAGCCATGCCAAAGGTTGACTCATTTTGTTGGCTGTTATGTCACAGAGGGATTTTAACAGCTGACAGATCGAAGAAGAAAGGGTTCCAAGGTCCCTCTCGATGCCATTTATGCTGTGACAGTGAAGAGAACGCCTAGCACATCATATTAGACTGCAAATTTTCAAGAGAAATCTGGCAAGGTCTATTGAGCTATTGGAAAACTGAATTCATCTTACCCATGTCTATCACAGATCTATTTGCAAACTGGCGAAATCTCTATCCAGAAACGCTCCCAAAGAATGAAAATTTTAAAGCTGCATGGCTCTCCTTGCCGAAATTTGTTTGCTGACAAATTTGGCTTGAGCGTAATAGAAGAGTTTTCATAGATGAAAGCTTAAATTCGCAGTTCATCATCATTAAAATAAAAAGTCTATGGAAAGAAAGTCTGGGGGAACATTTTCCGGATTTGAATCTAAGCCAACAAGACTTAGAATGGGGTGCCTCGTTGGATCTCCAATTCTCTGGCGATATAAGGCATCACAAGGACATAAAAGAGTGGCAATTCAGAGGAAAGGAGAATGATCTATCAGATCTTCTCCTCAGGCAATCCAGATACTCCTTGTTTTTCGATGGGGCAGCGAAAGGCAACCCCAGATTCACTGGGGCAGGAGGAATTATAAAAAATAAAGAGGGCATAATTGTGACAAAGTTCGCTTGGGGATTAGGGCAGTCTACTAGCATGCAAGCTGAAGCCTTGGCACTTCTGCAAGGTCTCAAGCAAGCAAATGCTATTGGTATTTCAGATGTCAGTATCATTGGAGACTCTCAGTCTATTATCAAAGTCTTAGTGGAGGATTCCTCTCCAACAGATATCAGATTGGCAAGAGTGATTTCAAGAATCAGAACTCTGGTGAAATCTTTCTGGACTGCATCCTTTCTTCATGTTCTGAGGGAAAATAATAAGGATGCTGATTTGGAGGCCAACAGGGCAGTTCCACTTCCCGCAGGCTTCCTCTTGACAGAAGGAAGTGAGGAGTGGGATTCCATACCATAAATTTTGCTATGTTTTTCTGCATTCTACTGAAACAGTTTGTATTTCTATTTAAGATAGGGAAAATAACGAAGATAGACTCGATAGTCTCGAGTAAAATCTGTGGATTCCCAAATTTTGGGGCCTATGATCAGTTCGTGGAAGAAAGTTTAAGGGCTATGCCCGACCTAATGTAACCGGTGAAAGACATTTTGGCCAAACTCTAATAGAAATCCATACCCGTTCTTGTTAAAAAAAAAAAATAGAAGAAATCAAGGGTGAAAGTGAAAATAATTATCTAGGAATAGTATAAATGCACTAATCTTATGCATTGGTTTACTTGGGTTCATTTGCTAGAATCCTCAAAGAATCTCCAATAATCTATGGATTTATGGTTTCATCTAGTCTATTTTGAAATTTCTAGTGACTTTTATTGATGTTGGTTTTTTATTTCCTTGAAAACAAAACCTTATTGTTCCAAATATCATTTTAATTTTGGATTATCAAAATGTTTTAAAATCACAAAACATGGTAATATTGTAAAGATACACAATGATTAAATTGGATTATTGAATTTTTTTTTTTTTTTTTTTTTTTAAATATAAAAATATAAATTAATTATTGAAAATCAAAATAAAAATTAAATCCCCGCCAAACAACTTTTCACTAAATCCAAAAAAGCAAAAATACATTTAAAAAAAATAAATTAGTGTTTGCCCAACTAAATTTTGGCGGCACTTAACCATATTTAAGTCTATGGGAGGGGTTTATAAAAACCCTTATTTTTTATTATAAGGTTGAGCTCTTTTGGGACAGGTTGGAGGAGGACGGGCTTTGCCTCAAGCGTTGCAGTGGAAAGTTGAAACAATTCGCTGGGTATGGGAAAGAATTTGAATGTCACCTAGAACCTCTTGAAAGAGGTGATCCAAAATTGTCTTCCACTCTCTACATTATCCAAAGAGCTCGAGTTGCCCGGGTTGCAGAGAATACAGAGAATACAGCAACCAAAACACCTCGCTCGCTATTGAGTGACGCGATGGATTAATTGTTTGGCCTGTGTGAGAGCATCCTCCATCTTTTTTAATAGAGACTTTATCCATTCCATTCGCGGTAACTGTTAGCCTCTGTGAGGGTGATACTGTGCCACTAATTTGTTGGGCTATGCGATTTTCATTTTATCTTCGCCGTCAATTTCCACCGCAAGCAATACCAACACAGTAAGGAAGCAATACCGACACAACAAGGATTTTGAAGGGCGTTGGTTTCAAATCTTGGCAAAGCTTAAAGTGGTAAACGGAAGTGATATTGGTAATTCTCCCTATACTTTAATATTTGATGCCAGACAATAAAAACAGGGTGAGTTAAACTTATTTTTATCATTCAATTTATAAGCTATTTTTCAATCTCAATATATACAAATGCTGATACATAGTGTCTATACTCATTAGGTACTCACATTCTCTCCATAGAGTTCTGTTCCTACTACCAGCGTCAGATTTTTTTTATCATCACAGCACAGCCATTAGGATTTATTTTTTTATCATCACAGCACAGCCATTAAGATTTTGTTTACGATTGAAAATGCTTTAGGCCAATTTTTTGCCTAACGAACACTATTTGGAATGGGAAAAGTTTACTGGGTTGTTGCACCGAGAGAAGCAAGGTGAGCTACAGCCCTGATGGGGGGAGATCTTCATTACTTCATATGTGTGTAATGCCTAAACAAAGGCCAACATGAAATAAAATTTGCTTTATGGGTGGTGTATTTCCTACAAGTGGCGGAGTTTCATCACAATTGGAAGTCACAATGAGTACTTTCTCTTGTTGTGTTAATGGATTGAGTAAGAAAGGTTGACCTATTCAAAACAGGGGAGTTGAACCCCTATGATAACTAGTTGAGTTTTGGTGATATATAATATATACAATTATAGATCAACTTAGCTTTAGTGGGTTAACTAGATCAGTTTGAACCAACCAGTTTCAACACGGAGATTAGTGAAAGGTCATGGATACAAGTCTAGTAGAGTTCCTCTAGGTTAAGAGTACATATTATAAATCAGCAGAATTTATCCCAGGTACCACTCACGAAATGTAAGGAGGTTCCTAAAAGGTTTCCTCAAGGAAGTTTTCCAAATAATAGAAATAAGAAAAACATAGATCTGTCTTAACACTGGATCTATTAAGCTTCAAGAAGTACGATGTTTTTCAATCTCTCTTAGTGCTTAATAGATTCATGTTAAGATGAATCTATGCCAGTGTAAATTTTATAGTGGGTGGTGAAATTCCTACAACTGATTGAGTTTAATCACAATTTGAAATACCATAGAGTGCTCTCATTCCTAGTCTGGGTGGTGAAATTCCTACAGCTGATTGAGTTTTATCACAACTTGAAATACCACGGAGTGCTTTCATTCCTAGTCTGAGAACTTAATGAGAAAGGGACTTAGTGAGGAGGGTTGAGTTATTCAAAACTGGGAAAATGAACATTGGTGATCATAGTAGGTTCACAATAGGAAAACTGAATTTCAATAATCTAGGTGAGTTCAAGTTTTATATGGTTCCGTTATTGACAATCCTGCTATAGTGGGTTGTGTAGTATTTTTTGATCCTGTGTCAGAACATAGATTTCTATCTAAGAAAGACTTGTTTAAGTTATTGGAAACTGGATATATCAGAGGGGCTAGTTCAAAGAGAAAGAATGAAAACGTTGAAATGAAAACCTAGACTGTAAAATTTCAACAGAGAACGAAAGCAATGTATTTTTCAAATAATTAATTCTGAGCAGATTTTTATTTGCCTTCTAGTTAGGCCAAATGATAATTCACATGTGTTTGGCTCAAGCTTACTACCTTGGCATTTCATCCTGGGCATGAAGATTGCTTGTTTTTGCGTAGTAATTTAAATCTTTCTGATTTAAATTAAGATTCCTTCCCCTTCGGCTGAAATGTCGGTCTCTGGGGAAAAGGAGCTCTAGTTCGGGGTAATGCATCCTGCAAATCCCGAGTCCTCCCAACTGCGTCATGGAGTGGAGCTGGCCTCGTCAACCTGACTAACCCTCGAAGAGGCTCTGCCAATCCGTCGATGAACATATAGATCATCTGGGCTGCGGATAAATCAGGCACCATCACGGAAAGTCTCAAGAACTCTGAAATGTAAGTATCTGGACTTCTGGTCTGCTTGAGCTTGGTCAACTCAACAAAGTGCTCCTCTGGATCCCTTCGATCAAACCGCTCTATCACCGGCCATGTAAACTCGACATATGCCGTCACTTCTGAGTGTCCCAGCGTAGCCATCCTGTTAAACCACCAATCATGGGCCTCCCCATCCAAGTGCAGCGCTGCCACCTCGATGGTTTCTGTCTCTGCCATCTGGTTAAGCTGGAAATATATATCCAACTTTTCCACCCAAGCCTTCGCCGAACTCTTGGCTGATCCATCAAATGTCGGCAGGTAGAATCTGCCTACAGTGCGCTGCATATCCCCATCATGTGAATGCCTGTTCCCCCTGTGATGATTGAGGGGTCTGCTGTCCCGCTTGAGCTGGACAGAGTCATGAAATGTGAGGGCATCTCTGAACTCTTGTCCGTAGGACTGATACTCGGCAAAGTAATCTCCTATGTGAGGCGGTTCCTGCTCCTGCTGTGCTCTTGCCCTAGTATCTGCTGCAAGAAACTTGGGCATCGTGGAACGTGGGGGTGTCTGTGATGCCATCTGCTGCGCTGTGAGGTGCTCCTGCAAATGATGGGATGTACCCTATCCCTCTCCGGTATAGAAACCTCTTGGGGTTTCATGCTGTCTAGGGTCTGCCGTGAGCTTTTGCCCCATTTACTCTATGCATTTTGACAAATCCTGAACTGATTTGAGGATGAGTTCTGCAAACTCCTTCTCGACATCTTTCCCCTCTACCATAGGTTCCTCCTCTTCTGCGTCCACTACTGGAACGCAGTCACCCTTTCCAAAGGTGATCTCTAGCCTCCGCTCTTGTTCTCTATATTTCCTTCCTCTGTAACAGATGTATTTCCTTTCCTTTGGTGTCATAGGCAATATGCTCCACATGCTGAGTTAAGTCTATGAGCTCTGATACCACTGTAATATTCCAAGTAGAAATTGACAACAATATAAAGCACATAAACAAAGACAAACAACAACTAGAGAGATATCACATGAAAAATAACCAATATGGAGAATGCTGAGCCATTTTATTAATACTGAAAGATAAAAATGACTACAAAGGTGATTAGAATAATGGCACCTTGGCTTGCACTACGCAAGCATAGAAATACTCTCAGGATATGACCGGAATGGCTGTTGTCACAAGACTATGTAATCTCCAGTGTTGCTGGTGGTGCTGCTGCTATTGCTGGAATGGAGGGACTATTTGGGGCTGCTCCCCTCCTTAGAAAATTGTAAAACTCTGGGAATGGCCTCTCCACACAATACCCAGAAAAGCCCAGAGAGATTTTCGGAAATGGATGACCTCTGAAATGACTCCCTTGAGGCACTACGCTATCGCCAACTGAGTACGCTGGCCCTAAATGATCTGCTGAGAATGATGGCCTATGACTGTACCAAAATAGTGGAATAGGGAAGGGTTGACCCCTTTCCAACTCTCTCGGGCTGAATCTCGTGATAAACCTCCAATCCGAAACTACCTCCTTCCAAGACTGCGTTCTCCCTCTCACTGACTGAGTTGTCTCTTCCAGTGAATGCTCCAACTGTGGTTGCTGCTACTCTCCTGGCAAAAATAAGGATGAAACTCCTCACCCGAGCAGGCACTCGAAGTCCCCTGGGGCTGAGGTTGGGATCTCCGCACGGAGACACCCGATGTATTGAACAGTACGTGCAGACTTTGCTCAACAGTAAGCGTGCTCAATGTTAAGAAGACAAATAACAATATGCATAATCAAAATGAATGGAAATGAAGAGACCCTCTCCCTTTTTATGCTTGGAGAGCCTTGCTCTCACCTAGGCCCCACCATCAATTGCACTGTCCGTTTGAGCCGCGCTGTCCATCTCTCTCTCTGCGCTGGCTTGGTCCCACACTGCCCACGCTGTCTCTTTCTCCTGCGCTGCCACTTGGCCTCTAGGCCCCACGCTGCCAATTAATCATGCTCCTCAAGTGACTTTAGGAAATACTTTTTATCCTAAGTGTGAGTAAGTGTCCCCTTCACCCACTTTATTTCTAACTTAACTTATTAAAGTAAAAGTAATCAAAATTAATATTTCCAATTAGCTATTGCTAATTGGGAATATTACAACTATACAAATTTTTAAAATGAGAGAAGGTTGCCCTTTTAATGCTAATGATATTGTTACGAGTAATGGTCTCTTCCTTGATTTCTGAGATGGAGTTGAACCATTTCTGCGCTTGGGCTTGCTTATGGAAGAAGGAGGAGTTACTATCTCCAGCTTTTGGCCAAAGACTGCGAGATTTTTGTCTCCAATATTCTTCCTCTGCCAGACATGCCTTATGAAATTGTTGTTGTAATTCTGCCTCGTTGTCTATAACTTCTTTTGTAATTTCTACATTTTCCGACTGCAAGTGATGGAGCTCAAGGCTGCCTTGGAATTTTTTTTTTCTTTCAGTTGCAGTGTTGGGAAGGGATTTGGCCCAACTTTTCAGAATGACTTTCACTCTTCTGAGCTTTTCCTCCCAAACATAGAAGGAAGAGCCCTTGACTGGCCGCCTCCAACTTGCCTTCACCATATGCATGAAGTCCGGTTCCTTGACCCATAAAGGACTATATCTGAATGGGATAGGGCTGTGATCAAGATGGGCTAGTAGCTCAAGTTTGATAGGTTTATGATCAGAAACACTGCAAGGGAGAATGTGCATTCTAGCCTCTAATCCTAATAGGAGAAAAGAACTTTGAACGAAAAATCTATTTAACCTTGCAGCAATATGCCTCAGACCGACTCTTTTGTTTGACCAGGTGTACTTACCAATAGAGGGCTTGATGTCGAGCAAGTCCCAGTCCTGCATGAGGTCCTCCACCCATTCCCTTGCAGGATCCCTTACGATGCTGCCTCCTCACTTCTCTGACAAAAGCAAGGTGAGATTAAGGTCGCTAGCAATGATGGTATTTTCCAGATTCTCCATTCCTGTCAGATTTTTGATGGAGTCCCAGCAAGCCTTTGTCTCCCCTGCATTTATTGGGACATACACATTGATGAGACAAATGATCTCTTTTGTTTCAAGATGTTGAAGTTTCAAGAACAACTAGTGAGTGTTTAGGATCTCTTTGACCATCGAGAATTTGTTAATATTCAAGAGAGTACCCAGCCTGCCCGAGGCTCCTTGAGCAAAGACTGCTTGTCCTCCACCTTTATTCCAAAATTTCTTACTTATTTGGAGGAAGTCTTTGTCCTCCATCTTAGTCTCCTGAATGAGAAGTATGTCTGTGGTTTCTATCCTTAGAAGACTTCTTATGGCTTCTTCTTTAACTCTGCTCCCCATACCCCTGCAATTCCAGGAGACAACCTTTATCACATACTTTTTTGGGTGTGATGAGCTCCCTTGGAGCCCTGAGTCTGATTTCTTGTCATCTTCAGTGTTTTTGCCAAGAGTTTCTTGAGGGTTGGTTGACTGCCCTGGAGCTTATCTTTGTAGGTTTCCTATTCTCTCTTTTCATGGGCGGGCTTACGGCCTCTTGTGGATCTTCTAGCCGAAGTTTGTGAATCCCCTATTTGTCCTTCCTCCTCTGAATCCTCCGATACATGTTCTTCCTCAATTTCTGCATGTTTTTCTTTAGATCTATTCGCGGCACTTTCTCCTTGCCTCGAGCCTGAAGGAGTCCCTTTGTCTGGGGATCCTTTCTTATGCATCTCGACCTCCTGGGTGTCCTCTATTGCTGAACTTAGGGGCCCGAATTTGTTTTCTTGACCATTCGAGGGAGGGGTTTGAAGAATAGAAGCTGGCTGAGGGCCTTTACCATTTGGGATGCCGGATTTGTGGGATTTATCGGAGGTCTTTGTCCGCTTGACTAGGTTCCAACCCTCCTCCTTCCCTTTCTCCGCCTCCCCATTACTCGGACAACCCCTAGCCAAGTGACCGTAGACATGGCATTTTCGACACTTGAAGGGAAGCTGCTCATAATCTAGCTTTTGCACATGGGTCCAACTGTCGACATTGATTTTTATTGCCTCTGGAAGGCCCACCTCTAGATCTACCTCAACGCATATTCTGGCACAGTCGTATTGGTCCTTGTTATTTCCTTGGTCAATAAATTTAGCCAGGGCATTGCCTTTGTGCTTCAACGAATCCCAGTTCCAGCAATGCACTGGGAGATTCGGCAACCTAACCCACACAGGAACAACAGTTGGAACATCAACTCCTGGGTCGAAATCCGACGTCCGCTTATTGAGATACAGGCCTTGAGGACCCATGAAGTAGGGTCCATTCTGAAAGATCATATCTTTATCCTCTTTTGAGATGAATTCAAACAGAAAATAGCCTCTCCCCAAGAAATACGAGGTTACATTGTTCTTGATCAACGACGTCAAGTTCTTGATGACCCAGTTCTCCTTGGTTTTTGGGGAGGAGCAGAGACCTGTGAATTGTCCCACGAGAGCGTGATCTGCCAAAGACAAAGCTACCTAGATTAAACCTTCAGGGGGAAGAGAGATTTCTGGAATATCATCCAGATTTTTCAAAAACTTGGCTGCTTTAGTTTTCTTCTTCTTCGGCATCGAAGCCAGTAGTAAGTTGAACGCATCAGCAGTGGATGGAGGAGGACAGGTGGAGGAACCTAGGGCGAGCCCAAAACCTCCATGGCTATGAGGGAAGCCCTAGGATCAATCGTATTGCAGAGCATTAGGAGAATGGTTTGCAATCATCATTGTTGGGATGGAGATGGAGTTGACATCCAGTGCCAGTGCCTGAATAGTTAATCTTTTCATGAATATCAGAGTTGCTATTGTTTCTCAGACGACAGTGAGGAATTAGGGTCTCTTTGTCTGGGGTTTATTGCTGTGATTTGTTCTTTTGCTTTCAACACTATTCAATTTGGGTTTTTTTTACAAGCTACGCAGAGAGAGATCGAGATTGCAAAGGAAAATTCATCAACCATCGGGCACTGCATCTTTATGCAAAATTTTCTTTCTAACATTCGTGTTTTAGCTACTCATCCTGTCAAAGCCAGAGCCCTGATTTTATTATTTCGAATTTTAAGAGACATTTGAATACCATGCATTTTAGCTTGGCAGGGCTCACATGGTTCAAAATTGTAATTTGAAAATTGTCAGAATAAATCATTTGCATACCTTGGGGACTTAGTTTTAATAATATGATTACATCACTAGAATTTAGTATGCAATTAAGTGCTTTCCATGTAACTACAAGTAGATGACAAACAATACAACATACACCTTGAATATAATTGTGAGCTGAAAAACAAATAAAACAACAGAATCAAGTACACATAATGAATACATTAAATTAAGGATATCCCATATATTAAATTAAGGAATCAATTTTATATTGGCTACCTCTGCCCCTTCCGAAAAATGTTCCACATCAAGAAATCAAGCTAACCATAGATTTCCGGTGTGTTCTTATTTCACCAAAAAAGAAAGGCAAAAACAACTTTGCCAGTATTTCATCATGCTAGACTCTGTCACAAGATGGTAGAGTCCAACTATGACTTACAATACCAACCAAGGCGATAAACCCCAAAATCAGTATTGCAATACCACACCATCCACATTCAAATTTGGACACTGTCTAGCCCTCCATACAAATTGAGCCATATGGAATTATGTACAGCTATAATGCAGATTTCTCAATGTAAATATGCTTGAAAGATTGCCTATGATGTATTAAAACTCCAAAAAGAATGTTTCTCGTTGAATATGAAAGTATTAATCCAATGGCTTACTGAATGTA
Organism: Pinus albicaulis; assembly: GCA_034641835.2. Classification (NCBI taxonomy): domain Eukaryota; kingdom Viridiplantae; phylum Streptophyta; class Pinopsida; order Pinales; family Pinaceae; genus Pinus; species Pinus albicaulis. The sequence goes on from CM076574.1 coordinate 1,118,438,526, forward strand.
GATGCCTGCTAGATCTTCCCAGTTTATCAACGAGGAGTCTACTTAATTGAGTATCAATTTCAAAGTGCTTAGTAAAAGCTACGATAACATTTCCTTTAAAAAATTAATCCACTTAGAAAATCCATGATATAGCCATACAAATCACAGAGATCATTGCCCAGGCCTACCAAGATCTCCTTCACCTCATGACACATTTCCTTTCCAATAATAAATGTAATCTTCTAGATCCTAAACTGGCCAGGTTCTTCCTACTGTTCTTTTGATTGAGCCTCTCACCCCTCATGTTGTATGAGGCCTTGATCCACATTGAAGACCTACTCAAGCAGCCTCCATATGGAGGAGGTTGGCTTGATAGCCATTTTTTTTGCTCTTTATGCCTTTTCTTTATTATGAATCATCTTTTGAAGTGTTACTTCACATATTTGGGGCACTTTTGAGGTGTTACTTCACATATTTGGGGGCACCTTTTGAAGCCTTTATCTGGACAGTTTCATACATTTTTGTTTGCGTGAGAGAACAGTTCACATCTCCCTAGGCACAAGCAAATATGTGGAGGCATGCCACATCAACATGGGCTACAATCCATATTGCTGTTTCTATTGACTGGAAATTACACTTAAATTCTGCTGTAAAGGGCTTTGATTAAAGGGCAAAATCTGCCATCTAAACAAGGATGTCTGTTGAGGTGTTTCCTATGCTTTTCCCTTGCTGATTCTTGTTATTAAATTGGATGATTTATTGCTATCATCTAAGTGAAAGGTAGGGTAGATCCTAGTTTATAGAAAGGTCACCTCTTTGTTGCCATGCATATGTACGTGGAGCACCCTTGGAAGGGCCCTCTAGTTAATTTTCTGCAATCTGAAACAGCATTCATAGATAGATCCTAGCATGTTGTAACAGCATTATCTCTCATCACCATTCAAATATATTCCAACTCTCTAAATATCCTTCGACCCCATTTGTCCTAAGTTCATGTTTGGCACCGGTCTTCCTTTTGTATCTACCAACTTCCCATCATCTTTTAACACAATTTCATTGTTACTACTACTATTACCACCAGTATTAGTTGATGTTGTTATGTTGTTTGTTTGACCATCCTCTACTCTGGGAGATGACGAAACAAGAGATGTCGGCACTGACCAGTTAGTATGCCTGTCATCTTGAAGGGAAAACCAATTTGTATTGGTGAACATCGTCTCTTTCAGCCTCACACCATCCTATTTTCTGCCCATTCTGAGAGAGAAGACAACCACTTCTGCTGACTCATCATCAAAGAAGGCATCCTCATTGTCTCTACCAATGGCTCCACGAGCCTCTTCCCCATCTTCACTGTCAAACATTCCATATCATAATACTTGACTCAGGTTATTGGCCATTGTTGACTTATCATAATCTCTGCCACGAAAATCATCTTCATCACCAGCTATAGTCCATTTGTGTACTGTTGATTGGCTACAAAAGGGTGATTTTTCTCCCCTCCATTTTATCATTATTCTTTCTGCAGTCTTCTAACATTCAAAAGCTGCAAAAAATTCTTCCACATTTTTCATGTAACTGGGACCCCTATGTGAATTCAAATTTGATCCACATGAAGTTGGGATAATGATGAAAGGCCGTCAAGTAGATATATGCCTGCTGCCTTCTCTTCTTATTTGTTGATTTGGACAGTTTTCTTTGTGTGATAGATTATCTTTCAATAATGCAGGTGGTTGTGCAATTTCTTCCATGTTTTTAGAATTCATAATTTCCATTGCAAAAATGTCCTTTTCCATTTTAACACATGCACTATCAAAATCATCAGCTACAACCTTTGTAAATTATGCTTTTTGACCATGTTCTGTCCCTACTCCATACTCGGTGTTTGAATCAAATATTTGCAAATCACCTGCATGCTTCCTTTCTTATCTTGCTAGATCCTCGCAGGCACTTGTCTGCTTCTTGTATAGCCACAACCAAAGATTGGAACGTAGATAGAAGCCCAGGAACTATAAATACTCAAAAGATGAATCAATTCCATCTATTATTCTATGATCATCACAGGTCTGAGTTCAAGTAGATAGAAGCCACACCTGTTAAGGGTGATTTTGATGACAGTTTGGGATTGTTGTGAAGGTGTCATTCTCCTTGAAGCCATCCGCACTAGTTTGGGTCACCTACAGCTAGGCCACAGTGCTTAAGAACCCTGTCCTGGAGGCTGAGAACCTACAGCAAGAAAGCCACAGTCAGGGCTGCTTTATCATGAGGCTGTGTAGTGGGTTTTGAAGCCTAGAAGAGGCTTATGGGCTACCAGCATTTGAAGGGACTGGTTGAGGGTAATACAATAAAATGCTTTACTTAGTCTAAACCTACCTCCATTTTGAAACTGATGTTCTTCTTAGTTGCTAAATCTGTTCCTTATCAATAGACGGTCCTGACATACCCTTCAAAAGCGCAGCTCATTAGTTTGATGTTGAAGCAGGAATTGAAATAAAACTGTATGAACTTTATCCTAATTACCAGTTACATTCATCACTCTAGTATTGGGGCAAAAGGAGACAGCCTCATAGTTGGAACAATCACTGATAATACATGTTTAGCTTAGGAA
>CM076574.1:1119043178-1119182970 GCA_034641835.2 Pinus albicaulis
GACAATGGAGGCAGCAAAGAGGAAATGAATATAAAGGAGAAAGGAAGAGGCAGAGGATGCAAATATGGAGATAGAGCCGTTATCACAGCAGCAGAGGAGCAAGAAGCAGCATCAGTCAAGGAGAACAGAGGTAGAAAAGGCAAATTAGAGTACAGTAAGAGGGCCATTGGATTGAAGATCTAGTCAGAACCAGAAAACCCTGTAAATAAACTCACTGTGTGAAGAAAGAAATTATTTTAGGGTTATCTGTGCATTGATTGAATTGAATTCTGTGTGTGTATATATATATATAGGTGTCTATTTAATGATGGAGAATTTGTGTTAAAAACCTGTGTTGAGGATAAAAGATCACTGGTCGAAATGACGAAGAGTACTTCTGTTGAATGCCTGTATATAAAATACGTTGTAAATGATGATCCTACACGCATTGTTGAAATGATGAAATCCCGAGGATGGTTACCGTGAAACCCAACCCTGTGGGTTATTGAAAGAATATATGGAAATATAATGTATTCTGGTGGTTGTGTTGTGCATAAATTGTAATGTCGAACAGTCAGGGGTAAGCGGAATCATATAACGAAACATTGAAGTGGAACACTTTATGATCAAAAGAAACGATATAATGGAGTGGAACCATAGTCGTAACAAAATATATATATAATTGAAATCGTGGAGGACCGGAACCTGGAGCGTAGGGAGAAGCGGAACCGTGATGGATGAACAGTAACGGTAGCTTGGAGGAACAGTAAAAGCTGGAAGTGGGTTTCATCGCACCACTATTATACGAAAGGCGGTATTTTGGAATTTCGCAGCGATTCCATAGAGGTGTTGACACGTGTCCCGACCGACATTGCAAAACCACTGTTTAAAGTGCGCCATCGACGTTATTGTTTGTGCATGTTGATCAAGTGATATATGTTGTATCGGGCAACGTAATACCAACCGTCGGATGGGCGCGTGGGTTAACAAGGTACAGTGTATGCGTTCGTTTGATTGTATTGTGGGCCCCGGCAAAGACATATGTAATGAATTTGGTTCATTAACGTTATTCGACGTATTGAAATCTTAGTATAAGGTTCGATGAAATATATTAAAGAAGTTTAATCGTATTGGCGGTCAATCCTTATGGATGTCGGGTTATTTGTGTGAATGAATTGCATATATATATATTATATATGTTGAGATATTATGTTGTGCCTATAATAATGTTTGAATACGATCCGGGTGCGTAACAAATATAATATATAATGGTTATTGATTGTATGTGTGGGGCCCAATCAAACATGTATTAAGGTTTATGGGTTTAATCCAAAGTCGGGATTATATGTAATGATATATATAAGCAACGATTAACCTTCTATTAAAGTCAGTATATATGTATGATAGAAGTGCATATATGGCAGCATTCGAATGTTGTGTGAATATTCATATGACGTCGGTGAGTTATACACAAGCGCACAATAATCAAGGTATGGTCTGGCATAACGTTGGGTTGCGGCTCTACTGCTAACTGTAGTGAGGAATATATGAATTGATATAGAGCGAATAACATAAGGGACTCGAGATTAATATCTCAAATATTTGAGATATTAACACTCTCAGATTTAAATTTAATTGAATTTGCCAGCGTGGAATTAAAGAGAAGTGTGAGATTGCCCAGATTGGGAAAATGATTAGGCATGAAACTTGAATGCAATTATGGAAAAGGAAAAAGAAGAGGAGAGCATGCAGAGATGAAAGTTCAGTGAACAGGAATATGTATAGGAATGAGTTGGATAGGTTAATAAGCACAAAAAACAGGGAATATGCAGATGACAGTGAACAAAGAGTATGCAGAACAGGTTCTTAACAGCAATAGGAAAAGAAAAATCCAGTAAAGATAAAATCCAGAAAAGGAGTTGAGTAAAATTGAAATATGTAATTAAGAATGTGAATGTAAATGTTGTAATTAATTTTTTTTTATTGTTTGTGATGCAAAGGCAAGTATCCTAAGGAAAAGACAAAATCCCACTGTAGCATGGAAATTTGTACATATTGTAGTAATTCTAAAAATGAGTTGGAAAAAGGAATAAGAAGACAGAAGCCAAAGAGTCATGACTGTTCACTCCAAATTCCTTGTGAAATACAAAAATTCATGTGAGAATTTCTATATATATAATATCAACTTGATAAACTCAGAGGGTGAGAGAGAGAGCAAATATAGAGAATGTAGAATATAGAAGAATGAAGAAGAGAATATTAAGAGAAGAGGAGCAGAAAGAGAAGCTACAGAATAGAGCTGATATCTGACATAAATCAGCAAACATTCCGTTTGATAAATTGAGGGAGTTGGTGCTTCCTTGCAAGTTGTAGCTTGCAGAATTGAGGTTGGAGCCTCCTGTAGGTTGGTGCCTGCAGAAAAACAGTGGTGAGAGGGAGTTGGAGCTTTCCTTTGCATCACAACAATAATAAGATGTGTTTTTCTCCCTTTATGGGTTTCCAGTTATATCTGGCATCTCTGTGCATGATATTTATGTATTGATCTGATATGTATCATCTTCTTAATACCTGCTACTCTCATATTAAGTCTACTACTATATTATACTAATACTTGCTGCTTACATTCTAAGATTACTCACACATTAAATTCGATATGAAATGAAGGTGTAAATAAGTTTAATGAGAACCTTTAAAAGATCAGAAATGTGTTAAACTGATTCACCCCCCCCCCCCCCCCCTCTCAGTTTAATTAAAGGTTCAACAATTGGTATCAGAGTGGGTTCCTTTTGTATCAGTCTAACAACTGAAAGAAGATCCTAGGCCCTCAAAATGGCTAGTCAAGAAGGAAGCTCAAGCAATAAAGCACCTTACTTCACTGGTGCTAATTATGCCTTCTGGAAAATCAGAATGAAAGCATATATAATGTCTTAAGGATTAGAAGTTTGGGATGCTGTGGAATTTGGATATGTCACCATGTCAACTGATTCAGAGAAAGAAGCTAAAAAAAGCTTTGTAGCTAATGCAAAAGAAATGAATGAAATCTTAAATGGACTATGTGAAGCTGAGTTTATCAAAATAATGCACAGTAAGACTGCCAAAGATATGTGGGACACTCTAGAGAATATACATGAGGGAAATAAAAAGGTAAAGACTGGCAAACTTCAAGTATATAGAGCCCAATTTGAAAATTTAAAAATGAATGATGATGAAGATATTGGCATATTCTTCTTAAAAGTTGCAGAAATTGTTAACAATATGAAAGCTCTTGGAGAAACCATGCCAGAAAGTATAATTGTGAAAAATATTCTAAGATCACTTCCATCCAGATTTAATCCCAAGGTGTCTTCAATAGAAGAAATAGCTGATTAGGAGACCTTGACTATGAACCAGCTACTTGGAAATCTAACAGCATATGAAATGAGGCTCCCACAGAAGAAGCCAAGTACGAGGGAGGTGGCTTTTAAAACAGAAAAGAAGAAAGAAGAAAAGGAAGACATATGTTCTTGCTCTGATGAAGAAGAGGCTAAATTTGTCAAGAAACTAGATAGAGGCTCAGGTAGATACAAAGGTAAAATACCCTTCAAATTATTTAACTATGGAAGAATTGGACATTATGCTGCTAAGTGTCCTCACAAGAAATTAAGGAATCAGGCTCAAGAATCAGAAAAAAATACATTAAAGAACTGGCAGAAAGGAAATAGATTCAGCAGAAAATCCTTCTATGCTCAACAAGACAGCAGTACATCTGAAAACTCGGATGAATCCTCAGGAGAAGAAGGAACCTCTGAATATTTACTGATGGCCATAGAATAACTTGAAGGACTCTTGCTAGAAGATGAAGAAGAAGGTGAAGCTGACCTTGAGGGGGAGCTAAGAAGTGCCCTGGAGGAGATTGACAGACTCAAACTAAAATGCAGAAAACAAAAAGAGATTCTCCTCAAATATGTGAAAGAAGAAAAAAATTCAGAAGTCCTCATGCAGCTGAAGGGAAAGCTTGAATAAGCCAAGAAGATAGAAGACATGTTACTTCAGCAAATCAAGGATAAAACTCGAGAACAAGAGAAGCTGGAAGAAGAAGTTGTATGTCTAAGGAAGAAATTAGAAAATGCTCAAAATAAAGTGTATATAAACTCTTCTCAAACAACAAGCTCTGGTAAGTTTGATGAAATTTTGGATGCTCAAAGATCTCCCTTGATAAAAACTGGAATAGGCTATGAAGGAGAATCAAGTAAAAGCAAAGAAAAGGAAAACAGAAAAATTATTTTTGTAAAAGCAAAGAGGGATGAAGCACCTCAAATAATTCCTACAAAAGAAGAAGCCTGTAAGGAGGGAGACAGAACCCAGAAGAATCCTCGAATAACAAAGAATGAAAGAAATACTCAGTCAACAGAAAAAGGTTCATATACTCCTGAGTTTGTCAAATTTGCAAGTCATCAAAGGAGATTCTTCCCTCCTATGAAGAATGCCACCTACTATGTCTGCTACAAGCTGGGACACATTGCTGCATATTATCATGCAAGGAGGAGTAATTCAAACCAGCTAAAGATGCAAAAAGTAAAGAGACTATCTCAAATAAACAACTGGAGAAGACAACCTCACATCAGGTATGCAAGTTCCTTCTATGGTTACTGTTTTTATTGTAAAGAATTTGGCCATAAAATCATTGAGTGTAGAAAGTATGGACAAAGATTGATTTTCAACACTTCAAGGATATTTATGAATCTAAGAAATTTTTTTCATACTCACAATTCTGCAAAAACTATGATCAAATGCTTTATGTGCAATCAAGCTGGACATGTCCCTTCCAAATGTCCTCTAAAAGGATGCAATTCATCACCTCACAAAAGATATCAAACAGAAGGATGCCTCTAGTGGAAAAAGAACGAGAATAAGTGTGACCTGGCTCTAACTGCTCAAGATCTGAAAAGCCAGTGGTATTTGGACAGTGGCTGCTCTAAACACATGACTGGAGACAGAAGCAAGTTTATAACTCTTGATGAAAAGAAATCTGGCAATGTTACTTTTGGAAATGATAAATCATGTAAGATCAAGGGAAAAGGCTCAATAATCATAGACAATAGTAGAGGAAAGGCCCAAGATGTACTATTTGTAGATGGGCTGAAAGAAAATTTACTGAGTGTCAGTCAAATGTGTGACAAAGGTTGTGAAGTTCTTTTTAGAGCTCAAGATTGTGAAGTCAGATCAAGCACAACAGGAAAGACTCTTCTCAAAGGTGTTCGAACAGAGAGTAACGTGTACATAGTGAAAGAGAGGATGAAGCCTGCCATCTTAGCAAACTTGAGGAGTCATGGTTATGGAATAGGAGATTGGGACATCTCAGCTTCGACCATATCATCAGACTGAGCAAGAAGAAAGCTGTCAAAAATATGCCAGAAATAAGAAGACCTTCAAATACCATATGCAAATCTTGTCAATTGGGGAAACAGACTCGCACATCCTATAAATCTAAAGATGAGCTATCAACAAGAAGACCACTTCAGCTTGTGCACATGGACCTATGTGGACCTGCTAGAACTAAGACACCAAGTGGAGAATCCTACTTCATGCTGATAATAGATGATTTCTCCAGAATGACATGGGTTGCTTTTCTCAAGAACAAATCAGAAGCACTGGAAAAATTTAAGATATTCAAAGCATTAGCTGAAAATCAAACTGGATGCAAACTTAAATGTATCAAATCAGACAGAGGAGGTGAATTCACAGATTATGACTTTGCAGACCTATGTAATGAACATGGGATAAAGCAACAATTTACTATTGCAGGGACACCTCAACAGAATGGAGTAGCAGAGAGACAAAATAGGTCTGTACAACAAATGGCCAGAGCTATGATGCAAGAGAGCAACATTACTCAAACCTTTTGGGCAGAAGTTGTACACACGATAGTGCATATTCTAAACAAAGCTCATTTAAGACCTAATAGTGATAAGACTCCTTATGAACTATGGCATGGTAAACCAACATCAATCAAGCACTTTAGAATTTTTGGCAGCAAATGCTACATAAAAAATAATGATGAAAATTTGGGGAAGTTTGATGCAAGAGCAGATGAAGGAATATTCTTAGGATATGCATCCAAGGGTAAAAGATATATATGCTAAAACAAGACTCTTCAAAAAATTGTAGAAAGTATTGATGTAAGATTTGATGAAGAACTCCCAAACAAGACAAGAGATATAGACTGCAGAAGCTATTCAGAAAATCATGAAGAAGAGGACCAAGATGATGATGAAACAAGTAAGACATCAGAAGATACTAAACTGAACTCGAAAACCCCCTCGAGATACACTCAAAAGAACCACCCAGAAGATCAAATCATTGGAGACAAGAGTGTAGGAGTGCATGCAAGAAGGCAGCTACCTGAACAGAGAGAAGAGGTATACATAGCCATGTCGTCACAAATAGAACCAAAGAAATTTGAAGAAGCAAGCAAGGAAAAGTCTTGGGTGAATGCAATGAATGAAGAATTGGACCAAATTGAGAAGAACAATACCTGGGAACTAGTTCCTAGACCTGCTGAGAAGAATGTCATAGGCTCAAAATGGGTATTCAAAAATAAAATGAATGAGGAAGGACAAGTAATCAGGAATAAAGCCAGACTTGTCTGCAAAGGATACTCACAAATTGAAGGACTAGATTACGATGAAACATTTTCCCCTGTAGCCAGAATGGAAGCTATCAGAATGTTCCTGGCATTTGCATGCTATCAAAACTTCAAAGTATATCAAATGGATGTAAAATTTGCATTTCTGAATGGATACTTAGAAGAAGAAGTCTACATGGAACAACCAGAAGGCTTCTCTTTTACAGACAAAGAAGACTATGTGTGCAGACTGAAGAAGGCCTTATATGGACTGAAACAGGCTCCCCGTGCTTGGTATTCAAGACTGGATAAATATTTGCAAAAACAAGGCTTTAAGAGAGGTGGAGTAGATAACAATCTATACATAAAAGCCCGTGAAAATGAACTCCTGATTGTTGTAGTATATGTTGATGACATCATGTTTGGAAGCAACAGAGAAGAACTAACAAGAGGGTTTGCTGATGAGATGAAAATAGAGTTTGAAATGTCCATGATTGGAGAACTCAGTTTCTACTTGGGACTGCAAATTCAGCAAAAGAACACAGGTACATTCATCTCACAAGAAAAATACTTAAAGAAAATGCTGAAAAAGTTCAAAATGGAGGACTGCAAACCTGTGTCAACTCCCATGACCATAGGTTGCAAGCTATGTACTGATGATGGGTCCACTGATATAGATCAAAAAATATACAGATCCATGATTGGAAGTCTATTGTATCTCACTGCATCAAGACCAGACATCATGCTAGTAGTAGGACTAGTGGCTAGATATCAAGCAGCACCTAAACAAAATCACCTTCTTGCAGTCAAAAGAATATTCAGATATCTACAAGGAACAACACAGTATGGACTTCGGTATCCTAAAAGAAAAAACTTCACTTTATCAGCATACACAGATGTAGATTGGGCCAGCTATGTGGATGACATGAAGAGTACAAGTGGAGGTGCATTCTATCTAGGAGAAAGTCTGGTGGCATGGTTAAGAAAGAAAGAAACATCTATCTCCCTATCTACAGCAGAAGCAGAATATATTGCAGCAGCAGCATGTTGCACACAAGTCATGTGGATGAAGCAAACTCTTCAAGACATGAAGGTAAGCATTGATGAACCTATCTCAATCAAATGTGATAATACAAGTGCTATAAGTATATCTAAAAATCCTGTACTTCACTAAAAAACTAGACATATTCAAATCAAGTATCATTTCCTCCGAGAACAAGTGGCTCAGAAGATAGTTAAGCTGGAATATGTACCAACGAAAGAACAGACAACTGATATATTTACCAAACCTCTTGCTAGAGAACCATTTCAATATTTGAGAGATAAACTAAGGGTAGTATCTGCAGATGCTACTCTATGATATAAAGAAAAAGCACAATTTCAGGGGGAGAACAAAAACGAAAATATCCAGGGGGAGAATAGCCAGCAAGGAAAGCATGAATCAGGTCCTCATGATCAAAGGATTAAGGCAAAATAACACCAAGTTATTATCCTAGAGTTATCTGCATTACTCAAGCATCAAAAGGACAATTACAGAGCAAAAGGATCAGTATTGTGTTCTGAAACATTATATTAAGAATCTGAAACATAAAAGACGAGTAGTGATTGTCATTTGAAGCCTCTCAAAATTTTAGTTACTGAATCCAATCATACATCTCTGACTAGATAAAGCTGATACAATGTATTCTATGAAGTATCATTATTCTCAGTTTTAGCTCTATACAAGTGAAAGAACTGTATCAATTTACAGTGTATATTCAAATTCGATAATCCTCAAAGTGTTCTCTCAACAAGTCTTATACATCACTATGGAGCAGCATAGTACAAAGTCAGCAGAAGAGGGCCTAAACATAACTCAGAGAGAGGAAATGCAAAAAGCAACCCTTTGCCATTGATGTCAAAGGGGGAGGAAGAGCAAACAACAGGAGGAAGAGCAGGCAAACAGGAAGAGCAAGCAACAGGAGAAAGAGCAAGCAAATAGAGAAAATGTATTGCCATCAATGCCAAAGGGGGAGACTATTGGAAATGTTTTCATTGATGGCAAAGGAGGTAGCAGATGCAGAAACAAGAACAATTACAAGGAGACAAACACAGAAAATGGAGGTAGCAAAGAGGAAATGAATATAAAGGAGAAAGGCAAAGGCAGAGGAAGCAAATATGGAGATAGAGTCATTATCACAGCAACAGAGGAGCAAGAAGCAGCATCAGTCAAGGAGAACAGAGGCAACAAAGGTAGATTAGAGTGCAGTAAGAGGGCCATTGGACTGAAGATCTGGTCAGAACCAGAAAACCCTATAAATAAACTCACTGTGTGAAGAAAGAAATTATTTTAGGGTTATCTGTGCATTGATTGAATTAAATTATATGTGTATATATATATATATATATATATATATATATATAGAGGTGTCTATTTAATGATGGAGAATGTGCGTTAAAAACCTGTGTTGAGGGTAAAATATCACTGGTTGAAATGACGAAGAGTAATTCTATTGAATGCCTGTATATAAACAACGTTGTAAATGATGATCCTGCATGCATTGTTGAAATGATGAAATCCCGAGGATGGTTACCATGAACCCAACCCTGTGGGTTATTGAAAGAATATATGGCAATATAATGTATTCTGGTGGTTGTGTTGTGCATAAATTGTAATGTTGAACAGTCAGGGGTAAGCGGAATCATATAACGAAAAATTGAAGTGGAACACTTTATGATCAAAAGAAATGATATAATGGAGTGAAACCATAGTCGTAACAATATATATATATATATAATTGAAATCGTGGAGGACCGGAACCTGGAGCATAGGGAGAAGCGGAACCGTGACGGATGAACAGTAACGGTAGCTTGGAGGAACAGTAAAAGCTAGAAGCGGGTTTCATCGCACCACTATTATACGAAAGGCGGTATTTTGGAATTTCGCAGCGATTCCATAGAGGTTTTGACGCGTGGCCCGATCGACATTGCAAAACCACTGTTTAAAGTGCGCCATCACGCGTTATTGTTTGTGCATGTTGATCGAGCGATATACGTTGGATCGGGCAATGTAATACCAACCGTCGGATGGGCGCGTGGGTTAACAAGGTACGGTGTATGTGTTCGTTTGATTGTATTGTGGGCCCTGGCGGAGACATATGTATTGAATTTGGTTCATTAACATTATTTGATGTATTGAATCTTAGTATAAGGTCCAGTGAAATATATTAAAGGAGTTTAATCATATTGGCAGTCAATCCTTACGGATGTCGGGTTATTTGTGTGAATGAATTGCATATATATATTATATATGTTGAGATATTATGCTGTGCATATAATAATGTTTGAATATGATCCAGGCGCGTAACAAATATAATATATAATGGTTATTGATTGTATGTGTGGGGCCCAATCAAACATGTATTAAGGTTTATGGGTTTAATCCAAAGTCGGGATTATATGCGATGATATATATAAGCGACGGTTAACCTTCTATTAAAGTCAGTATATATGAATGAGCGAAGTTCATATATGGCAACATTCGAATGCTATGTGAATATTCATATGACGTCGGTGAGTTATACACAAGTGCACAATAATCAAGGTATGGTCTGGCATAACGTTGGGTTGCGGCTCTACTGCTAACTATAGTGAGGAATATATGCATTGATATAGAGCGCATAACATAAGGGACTTGGGATTAATATCTCAAATATTTGAGATATTAACACTCTCAGATTTAAATTTAATTGAATTTTCCAGTGTGGAATTAAAGAGAAGTGTGAGATTGCCCAGATTGGGAAAATGATTGGGCATGAAACTTGAATGCAATTATGGAAAAGGAAAAAGAAGAGGAGAGCATGCAGAGATGAAAGTTCGGTGAACAGGAATATGTACAAGAATGAGTTGGACAGGCGAATAAGCACAGAAAATAGGGAATATGCAGAAGACAGTGAACAAAGAGTATGCAGAACAGGTTCTTAACAGCAGCAGGAAAAGACAAATCTAGTAAAGCCAGAAAAGGAGCTGAGTAAAATTGAAATATGTAATTAAGAATGTGAATGTAAATGTTGTAATTAATTTTTTTTTCTTGTTTGTGATGCAAAGGCAAGTATCCTAAGGAAAATACAAAATCCCACTGTAGCATGGAAATTTGTACATATTGTAGTAATTCTAAAAATGAGTTGGAAAAAGGAATAAGAAGACAGAAGCCAAAGAGTCATGACTGTTCACTCCAAATTCCTTGTGAAATACAAAAAGTCATGTGAGAATTTCTATATATATAATATCAACTTGATAAACTCAGAGGGTGAGAGAGAGAGAAAATATAGAGAATGTACAATATAGAAGAATGAAGAAGAGAATATTAAGAGAAGAAGAGCAGAAAGAGAAGCTACAGAATAGAGCTAATATCTGACGTAAATCAGCAAACATTCTGTTTGATAAATTGAGGGAGTTGGTGCTTCCTTGCAAGTTGTAGCTTGCAGAATTGAGGTTGGAGCCTCCTGTAGGTTGGTGCCTGCAGAAAAACAGTGGTGAGAGGAAGTTGGAGCTTGCCTTTGCATCACAACAATAATAAGATGTGGTTTTCTCCCTTTATGGGTTTCCACTTATATCTGGTGTCTCTGTGCATGATATTTATGTATTGATCTGATATGTATCATCTGCTTAATAACTTCTACTCTCATATTAAGTCTACTGCTATATTATACTAATACTTGTTGCTTACATTCTAAGATTACTCACACATTAAATTGGATATGAAATGAAGGTGTAAAGAAGTTTAATGAGAACCTTTAAAAGATCAGAAATGTGTTAAACTGATTCACCTCCCCCCCTCTCAGTTTAATTAAAGGTTCAACACCTTATAGATCCATATAGATCCAACCTGTATAGAGACTGTCTCTGGTTGTGTAGTGAAGTAGGGGCTCCTACATTATCTACCGCATCAAGTCTCAATGTACCAAGTTCCATGGTGCACCTTCTACCATTTCTAGTGGATAGCTCTGCATGAGTGTTTTCTGCGACTCCATGATCCTCTACATGTGGCTGCTCCACATCTTGAGGTTCATTCTTTGGAACCAAGAGTTCCTCATCTACCTGCAAATCCGGCTCCCTCTCAAGGGACAATCACATGGCTTTTTCCTCATCAAATTTTATATCCCATCTCACAACAATCATCCTGATATTTGGAAAATACACTCGATAGTTGTGGGGATTATCAGTGTACCCCAAAAATATCCCAATCTCAGTTTTTGGTTCAAGCTTCTTCGTGGCATCTTTGCTCACATGCACATAAATATATGAGCCAAAAATCTTAAAATATGAGACATCAGGTTTCTTACTAGTAAAATCCTCCTTTGGTTTACTCATGCCAAGTATACGATGAGGACTACGGTTTTTCACAAATACTGTTGCATTGCATGCCTCTGCCCACAGATGCAACAGTAGGCCCTAATAATGAAACATCGATCGTGTTGCACCCACAATTGTTCTATTGTTTCTTTCTATGACCCCATTTTTCTATGGGTTATGAGGCGCAATCAACTCTCTCTTAATCCCTTCTTTGTTGTAGAAGTTCTTGAATTAATTGGAAATGTACTCACCACCATTGTTTCTCCTAAGAGCCTTCACATGCTTCCTCGTCTCTTTCTCCACCAATGATTCGAACTCAAGAAACTTTGAGAAAGTTTGATCTTTCTTCTACATGATTAGATCCAATGATTTCTAGAAAAAACATCAACAAATATCACACAGTACTTATGCTTCATTTCCGGAGCAGTAGAGAATGGTCCACGCATGTCTGAGTGAACTCTCTCAAAGATTTCCGAAGCTCGGTTCTCCTTATCATGAAAAGTGGCTTTGCATACTTCCTAATAGTACATCGCTTGCATGTGTCTAACTGCGTAAGAGTATCCTTGGGAAGACTCGTAGAAGTCTGATGCATGACCTTGAAGGCTCTGTGGTGTAGATAGCCCAATCTCCTATGCCATAACTCACCCACATCTCGACCAACCACTTTGTCTACCTTACCCATCAATACTATGCAGCCATCTACATCAAGTTTATAGAGATTCTTCACAT
Source organism: Pinus albicaulis (assembly GCA_034641835.2). Classification (NCBI taxonomy): domain Eukaryota; kingdom Viridiplantae; phylum Streptophyta; class Pinopsida; order Pinales; family Pinaceae; genus Pinus; species Pinus albicaulis. The sequence continues at coordinate 1,119,055,825 of CM076574.1, forward strand.
GAATCACAATATTCTTGGCTTGTATTGTTGCTTTGTGTCAAAGGAAAGCTTTTCCTTCACTGCAAAAAACATCATAGCCTCTATCCTCCAACATTGCGACTGAGAACAAATTTTTCTTCAAGCCTGGTACATGCATTACATATTTTAATAGAAAGGGTTTACCTTAATGTCTCTGGAAGGTAACTGTACCAGTCCTGGTAGAACTGTACTGCCCGTCATCAACCATTTCTATATGCATCTGGAGGTCATTCTCCTCCAAGCTACTAAAAAGTTCCTTGTCTCCCGTCATGTGAAAGGATTCACCGCTGTCCAGGTACCACACTCATCCCATTTCACTTGACACAATGCTAGAAATGAGCAAGAAGTTGAGCTCATATTCCGAGGCCAAAGCCTCACCAGCTGCAGATCCTGAAGCCTTCTTGTTCTTCTTCTTTTGTGGACAATTAGTGGCATAATTTCCATGCTCGTGACAGTGAAAACACTTCACTCTGGACATGTCATGCTTCTTGCCATCTTTGTTGGACTGATTTTTTGAATGGAATTTATTTCCTTTCCCTTTCTTCGCCTTGGTAGCCAAAGTGCAATATTCTTCATCATCATGCTTAGATTAAGATCCATCCTTGGTATTCCTCTTGAATTATTCTTGTACCAAATATGACCAAAGTCGTTCCCAATCTGGCAGATTTTCCCTCCCATTCATAGAGTCTTGATAATTATGCTAACTATTTGGAAGTCCTAGAAGAGCTAGGCTCCCCAAGTGATCATCCACGACAGTCATTCCGACGCTCCCAAGCACATCCCAACATTGCACAATTTTTTTTAAATATTTCGAGATGGTTTTCCCTATCTCTATTTCGATTTTTCTGAGCTTTTCCTTCAATTCCAATTTTCTATGATCACTACTGCTCTGAAATTGATCCCTAAAAGTTTCCGGCATTGCATATGGTGTCACTTTTCCATGGAGACTTGAGACAATGTGGTCTCTGTTAAGCCTTGCAATAGGTATGTATTTACTCTCAAATATTGTCATTTTTTCCTCTTCTTCATCCATTTTTGTGCTACAATAGAATAATATCATGAATGGATTTTGATAAAAAAATGAATGAATTAGTCTTGATATGGTTTAACCGTCCAAACTAATTCCCATTGCTTTTATGATGAAAATAACAAATAAAACAATAGTTGTTCCCAAAAAGGAACAACAGGATCTAATCTAGGGAAAATAAGGCACGGCCAAATCAGGAAAGAATCAGAGAGAATGATCAATTGTTCGAAACAGTAATCTGTTGGGAATCCCTCAAGATCCCCTGATCTTGAGGGATCGCATGTTCCTTTTCTTTAGTTATAAAAGAATGAGAAGAATACGAATATGGGGAGAAGATATGATGACATAGGAGAAAGCGGAGAATGTAAATCAGAATGTATCATCTATTGTGTCATGTATCTTTCATTTGTGTATCATTTGACAATAAATAGAATGTAGTTCTAAAAGACAGATTTGTATTGTAATGATTGCGATGATTAATACATAGTTTGCATTGTTGTTCATTCGGTTGTTCTGGAGTAACTAAGCAGTGTTCGCTGGTGGCTAAGGGCCCCGTCTCTGGTGAATTTCGCTTCTATTCTTTGTGCTTACCTTTCCATTTACTGCAAGTATATTATGTTTTTCTGCTTTATAGTGAATTTATTTTGATGATTTAGGTCTCTGTATTTGTTCCTCTGCATACGCATTTCCAATTTAGTATTTGTTTGTTAACGGAATTCGTTTTTATTACTTATAGCATTAATTGTTATTTCCACTACTTTCGTTGTGTTCGATAGTTTAGATCCAGCTGAAAGAGCTCGGTTAATGCTTCAATGCTCTCGGTTGATTGAATTATTTGAATTAAAAAATGAATCACATTTTTGGATTATAATGAATAGATCAATTAATTTCTTTAAAGCTTCAGATTTATGATTGCATCTATATTCAACAATTGGCTTTAGCATAACTCCTTGTATGAATGAGCTTGCACATACTGTGTACACACTTGAGATAAAAGGACTTACCCTGGTTGATAATTAATGTGAGGCAATTAGGAGTTTTTAAAGACACCTTTTAGCACCCAATATTTTGGTATCGTTTCCAGGGAGTGTTTTGCTCTGAGTAATGACTGATTGATGTTTTTTTCTTTTCCTGTGGAGGGAGAACTGGGTATTGAAAATGGAAGGTAAGAACCTGTGTAAAGAACGAGTAAAATGCTCACTCATCTTCCCGCTTTCTAGCAGAATTGCATGAGAATTTCAATTAGGGATGAATGTTTGTATTTATGCATGAATGACTAAGAGGGAAAGACTTGAAAAAGACAAAATTCCTCCCTCTAAACCTGAAAAACCTAAGGGATCGGTGACCCTTGGATGATCAAATTTTATCGATGAAATGTTAAGAAAAGTTGAGTCTCAGTCATCTGTATGACCTCAAATGGTTGTTGCCCAATGTCCTATTGACTCCCTTCAAGCTACAGGACCACCATCTGTAGCTAACGCTAAGATTCACAGTAAGACTGAAGGGATTGAACATAGTTTTTAAGATACTGAGAATTCAGAAACTCGCTCTTCACAAGAAGGAAATTCTTGCAACCTCCGTGAAGGAGAAGGAGAAACAGGCAGTTTTGAAATTAAATTATCAGAACCTAGATCTCCTGAAGTAGTGACTAAACAAGGGACAGCTAGTATCCTTGATCAAGGTAGTGGTGTTAGAACTATTCCAGCCTCTTACAGAAATCTTAGGAATAACTCTCCAACTCTGGAGATCCCTGAAGAATAATGGCATATTTTTGACAAAATGGCTAATAACCAACAACCTTAAACTTCTATATTGCAATACCCTATTGTTGACACAGCTGTCAATTCCCCCATGAAGACTATCCCATTATAGAATATTCCTACCTTTCATGGGGTAACTTCAGAAGATCTCGATGCATTCCTTTTCGAGTTTGATGTTTTATGCAGGGGTTATGATTACACTATCGACCCCCAGAAGCTGAAGCTATTCCCATCTACTTTGAAGGGAGCAGCTCTGTGTTGGTTCATGGGACTCGGTGGAGGCACCATCAATGATTGGGACCAAATGAAAACATCTTTCCTTAAAAAATATCAAGATTATTTCCGAACTAGAGAATTAAAAGATGAAAATTTTCAAATGGTAGACAAGCCTAGCGAGACTCTGGAAGAATATGTAGAACATTTCCAATATAATCTACAAAGGTCTCCTTATACAAATTTTCCTAATAATGTTCTAAAAACCATGCTGATTAGAGGTATGAAAGACCAATGGGTAGAGACATTAAACATAATGCATAAAGGTGACATTGATCAAGAAAGCTATAACAATATTATAGATTTGTGCATTAAATTTTCCAGGGTCAGTACAAGGATGAAACCAGTCAGACGTGAAGCAAGCTCCAGAGACAACAAAGCCTTAGGAGGAAGCATTACACGAAGCAAAATCGGCAATTTGTTGGAAGATTTCAAGACTTATATCCTGGGGACCATGGCAACAGAATTGGATGTCATGCAAGCTAAGAAAAAGCAAGCTATAACATAACAAAATTTGGCTATTTTCTGCCCTCGTTGCAGATAAAAGTACAGTCATAAAGAATTCCCCCTAGATACGATACGAACATGTGCCATATGCACTAAAGAGCACGCCACAGAAAGCTTCCCATCACTCCCAATATTGAAAGCAGTTATCAAGGAAGCCGAAGAAGAAATGGAACTAGTATATCTATTGAACCAGTGTCTCCAATGGCAAGCATGTCAGACAGGTATGCCTACCGATCCATCTTCAATTTTTCCTTCCTCGCAATAGAATTCTCAGCAATATTCAGGGGCAGCATGGCAGAATCAACCAAATTTTTTGTCACCTCAAGAATTTTTTATGCCGCAATGGCCCAATCAATCAAATCCAAATAATAATTGGCCAAATTTCCATTATCCACCACCATTATGGAAAAATAAACCTTATCCCTCCCAGTGGTCTCCTTCCACCTCACAAAATCAGAACTAGCAATCAAATTGGCAAAGATCTATGAACCAGCCTATAGGGAAAACTCCTCTGTCTCAACCAACTTTACCAGCACATTACACGTTGCAGCAGAATCCTTAATCTAATATACGACCACAAGTTCCAGCTCAACCTAACCAAAATCCAAATAACATACCAGTCCAGTCAATACAAATCATTAAGGTTCTGGACCCTGAAGATGAGTTGAAAGAATGTAATGAGCTTAAGTTGAGATTTGGATGCATAATAATTCTAGATAAGGATAAAGATTTGCAACCGAAAGAACTGCACAAAAACAAGCCTCTAACTGTGGATGATAAAGAAATAAAACAAGGGGAAGATACAGTCGGACAAAAAAATCCTGAACAAATCATAGCCACTTCCCCCCCATTCCTAGAAAGATTGTTGATACCACGCCCAATTGAATCTCCTGACTTCGATCTTCTGGGTGAACTTAAGAATATTTGTATAAAAATCCCTCACCTCCATGTTATCCAATACATTCCAATATATGCCAAAACTATCAAAGAGTTGTGTATAAAGAAGTCTGCAAGGAAAAAAAAAGAACCCCTACTGTCCATGTTGTCGGGACATTGTCTAATTTATTACTAGGCAACGAGACTCTTGTATAGTATGAAGATCCCGAAAACCCCATTCTCACAATCCAGATAAATGGTCGTTGTTTTCCAAATGCTTTAGTCAACTTAGGGGCAGCCATTAATATTCTCACAACTACAAATTGCAACATTCTTGGTATCACAACCTTGGAACCAACAACTACCTTACTGGAACTAGCTGACCGCTCAGTCATTAGACCAGAGGGAACATTACAGGATGTGATGGTCTCTGTTCACACTTGGGAATATCCAGCAGATTTTTTGATTATTAATCCTAGGAACTAGCTAGATGGACATCCCTTAATATTAGGAAGGCCTTGGCTAGCGACTGCTGATGCTTATATCAGCTGTCGGATAGGAAATATGACTATAACCAGGGGGAATGATGTGAAAAATTTAGCTTTATACCCTCCTGCTCAGCCAAGCTTGACTATCATGAAAACCAGGAAGCAACCTGCAACATACTTAATAGAAAATATTCGGTCACCATTGACTATGGTATATGCCCTTGAATTTAAAAACCAAAATGAAGACGATGTCATTAATACTTTTGTCAATCATCCTACTATAGTATTAAGTTCGAAATGTCACATGATTAAAGAAGTCCTTGAAAACGAAATTGAAGAAGATCCCCTGAGAGATATCCATGAGCAAACAATACCGACAACCACTGTTTATAGTAGCAAACCTATCGAAATTGAGCCAGGGAAGATCCTGAACATAAACAGTAATCTAAGTAATGACGAGCAACATAAACTTATTCAAGTCCTTAGGAAAAATAAAGGGGATTTTTCTTGGGATTACTCAGATATGAAAGGGATTGACCCTCAGCTATGTATGCATCATATCTACACTAAAAAGGATGCAAAAACCATTCTAGAACCTCAACGTAGATTAAATTCTCACCTAAAATATATTGTTAAAGAAGAGCTTCAAAAACTGTTAGATGTGAATTTTATCTATCCTATATTTGACAGTAAATGGGTTTCTCCATTAGTTTTGGTTCCCAAAAATAATGGGAAATGGAGAATATGCATTGACTATAGAGAACTCAATAAGGCAACAGAAAAATACCACTTTTCCCTTCCATTTATTGATAAGGTCCTAGATACATTGGCAGGGAAGAAATTTTTCTCTTTCCTGGATGGCTTCAGTGGCTACAACCAAATTTAGATTGCTCCTAAAGACCAGGATAAGACCACCTTTACTTTTCCATGGGGAACATTCACCTATAGGGTATTACCTTTTGGATTGTGTAATGCACCTGCCACATTCCAAAGAACCATACTCAGTATTTTTGAAAACTTTATAAATGAAGGATTGGAAGTATACATGGATGATTTCACACCCTATGGAGATGACTTTGAGCAAGCATTATAGACATTGGAAAAAGTTCTGGAACGGTTTATTGCTACCAGCCTATGTTTAAGTCATGAGAAGTGCCATATGACGATGACAGAAGGCCTGATCTTGGGTCATTACATTTCAATAGCTAGAATTCATGTAGATCCAACAAAAATACAGGTAATTCTCTTATTAGCTACTCCCTGCACTGAAACAGAGGTACGTAGTTTTCTGGGATTTGTTGGATATTATCGTAGATTTTTCAAGAATTTTTCATAGATTACTGCACCATTATATGCCTTAATACGAAACAATAATTTAAAATGGACTGACAAATGTGATACTGCCTTTAAATATTTAAAACGACTAGTATCAACAACACCAGTATTACGAGGTCCAAACTAGGATATACCATTCCAGATTTCATCAGATGCACCAGACATAGCCATTGGAGCAGTTCTTAGCCAAGAAGAAGAAAAGAAACTCTACGCTATATATTACATTAGAAAAAAATTAACCCCTGCTGAATTGAATTACACAGTAAGAGAGAAGGAGTTTTTAGCTGTTATTTATGCTATTAACGAATTCAGACACTACATAACTGGATACCCTATAATTCTATATACAGATCACTTTGCTATTAAATAATTAGCTAATAAACCCATTACGAATGGAAGAATGACACATTGGTTGCTAATTTTGCAAGGATTTGATGTAGCTATAAGGGATCGACCAGAGAAGGAAAACCTTGTGGCAGATTTCCTCTCTCGAGTGCCAAGAACGGATGATGCAATATTAGTAGAGAATCGGTTTCCAGATGAACACCTGTTTGCTGTAACTATGAAAAAACCATGGTACATAGATGTGGCGAATTATTTAGTAGTGGGAAAACTACCTAAACATTTGACACCCAGAGAAAGGAAATTAATAGTACAACGCAGCACTCGGTTCTCCTAGATTGGAGGATACCTTTTTCACACAGGGGCCGATATGCACATCCGTTGGTGTATCACGGAAGACAAAATTTATGATATCTTAAAAGCCTACCATGATGGACCTTGCGGTGGACATTTTGTAGACTGCAGAACTAGACATAAAATTTTACAAATGGGCTACTAATGGCCCATGATTTTTAAAGATGCTAAGAAATTTTTTTAGGCCTGCAATAGTTGTCAAAGGATGGATCGCCCTGGCTAATCTGATGAGATGCCCCTGCATCCACAGCTGGTCATAGAGCCTTTTGAGCATTGGGAATTATATTTTTTTGGGCCAATCAACCCATCATCCAACCAAAAATCATATATATTGGTTGCAACAGAATGTGTAACTAAGTGGGTGGAAGCAGTATCATTACCTAGAGCCACAGATGAAATTGTGATAAAATTTCTTTTCAAAATTTTCATACGATATGGGTTACCCAGAGAAGTAATCATTCATGGAGGGCCGCAATTCGTAGGCCACAATATTGCTACTACACTAAAAAATCATCATGTTATTCACAAAATTACCTCTCCATATCACCAGAAAGCAAACGGGCAGGTAGAAAGCACCAACAAAGTAATCGAAGCTATTCTAGCGAAGATAGTCTCATTGCATAGATGAGACTGGGCTATTCAACTTCCAGAAGCCTTGTGGGCATATCACATAACTTGGAGGAATACTACAGGATACTCCCCATATCAACTGGTATTTGGTAAGGAACATATTTTTCCCATAGAATTTGAGATACAAACACTAAGGACAACCCAGGAAGTGGAACTAGATTTAACTGAAGCCTAGATTAATAGATTGCAACAAATAAATGAATTAGATGAAATCCGGATTTCGGCTCTACAGCATACTGCACTCATTCAACAATAAAGAGCCAAATGGCATGATTCTATGATCAAGAAAAAGACACTTCATGAGGGCAACTGGGCACTTCTCTACGATTCCAGGTTTCAAGACTTCCCTGGCAAACTGTAGACTAGGTGGTTAGGTCCTTATGAAATAAAGGAAGTACATGACAATGGCACTCTTACGTTAACCACCATTGATGGGTATGATTGTTCCTTTAAAGCAAATGGGCATCGGGTGCGCCTCTACCAAAAAACGCTTACAAGAGAATATTTTTGTCAATAGATATGCAAAGACTCCACCATGCAAGTTTTAGCTGCAGAAGATAATGCTTTCGCAGCTTCATATTTGTAGAAATTCATTTTTTTCTTTTGTAAATAAGATTGACGATTCAATTTGTTTTTTGCCTATTTTGTTGTTCCCTCTTCAGGAACAACACTTTCTGGTTTTACTGTTCCCTCTTCGGAATAACACTTTTTGGATTTGTTGTTCCCTCGTCGGAACAACACTTTTTGGTTTTGCTACTCTGGAACAACACTTTTTGGTTTTACTGTTCCCTCTTCGGAACAACACTTTTTGGTTTTTTTGTTCCCTCTTCGAAACAACAATTTTTAGTTTTGTTGTTCCCTCTTCGGAACAACACTTTTTGGTTTTTTTGTTCCCTCTTCGGAACAACACTTTTTGGTTTTTATGTTCCCTCTTCAGAACATCACTTTTTGATTTTGTTGTTCCCTCTTTGGAAAAACACTTCTGATTTTGTTGTTCCCTCTTCGGAACAACACTTTTTGATTTTTTTGTTCCCTCTTCGAAACAACACTTTTGATTTTGCTATTCCCTCTTCGGAACACCACTTTTTGATTTTTTTGTTCCCTCTTCGGAACAACACTTTTTGATTTTGTTGTTCCCTCTTTGGAACAACACTTTTTGATTTTGTTGTTCCCTCTTCGGAACAACACTTTTTTATTTTTCTATTCCCTCTTTGGAACAACACTTTTTGGTTTTGTTGTTCCCTCTTCAGAACAACACTTTTTGGTTTTGCTGTTCCATCTTTGGAACATCACTCTCTTTTGTTTTTTCTTGCATTTTTTTGTGTGTTTTGAACAACACCCTTGTTATATATTTTTCGAACACTTCTAGTTCATTTTTTTCAGCTTCATTTCTTTGATTCCTTTTATGGCCTGCATTACAGTACCTTCATGCAGACAAAGACTTATGGATTTTATTAAAGCAGGTGACTATTTTTAACACTATGATCTTTGACAAAGACAACTTCTTGATGATAGGATTAAAACAATTGAAAGGGACACAATTATTTATATTTTACTTTGTTGTACTAACTTCTACTATATATCATACTGATTGATCATCTTTACCATGTTGGTTCTACTTTTCCTAGTTATAATTATCTTTGTCTATTATCAATGGGATTATGGGTATAATTTTTCTTATTATTGACATGTTTCAACTTCTTACACCATCCCTACTCTTAAGGAGTACTGAGCCTCCCTTTATTTATCATAAAAATATGTAATGACAACTAATCTACAGAAAGAGGATAAGGGGTCTCATTAAGAGCTAGCCTACCATGTTCATAAGGATGTAGCAATGTGACATTCCTGCTATGGCCACCACACTAGGGTTATGGTCCATTGGATGGCTAAAATATCCTTGGAAGAGGAGGTCTCATCACGAGCCGGCCTGCTCACTTTTGCTACTTCCTAGTGAATGGCAGTGTGGTTATCTAGTTACCATGCCAGCACACTGGTCTCTTCTGCAAGAATAAAAATAAAATATTTCAATTATAAATTGAGGATCCTCCCTCACATGGGTTAAAAACCAATTCTGTCGAGGCTATGGACTCTTGCTAGCAGCAGAAGCTCTGCTTATGGTATTGAAGTTCCATTTCCACAATCAATAACTCTTATAATAACCTCTTCCCATTTATCTTTCTTTTCAAGAGATTATTTCCTCTAAAAAATTCCCTACTTTGAACCTTTATGCATGTGTTTATGTTTTTACTTAATCATATCATACACAGTCAGAATATCATAAGCAAAGCATTTCTTTTTTTTTACATATTGTTGTTCCCTTTCGTATCACTTAACTTATCATCAACTAAAGCTTCTTTTCTGTTATCATTTATTATCATTATACACCATGATTTTACTCTCTCCATATTTCTTATTGATCCTTCATTCATCTACGTACTCTGACCCATTTATGGTTGTACTCTTTATCCATACATCCTGCCACCAAAATTGTCATTTCCTGTCTAGTCGGTCGAAGGCGACCTCTCATTTCGGAGGGGGAGAGGACTTCCATTATGCGTGTGCTACCACTATTTCATTAAGTAACACGATATCCCATGATTATGTGACATGTGAAAATTTAACAACATCAACTATAATTAGCTGTTTCAACAACTTGTTGTTCTATCGCTCTAAGTATCGTTGTGATATTGTGGTTTTCAATGCTGTTCTGGTTTGAAAATTTGCTATTATTTTTCGGTATTTTTGTGCTTTCTAGTATTACTGTGCTTTCCAGTATTTTCATGCTTTTCAGCATTACTGAATCTTCCCATTACGTTCATCCTTTGAAAAAGTTAGAAGAATTCAAACACTATGGGTGGTAAGATAGTGTGCCGTGAACCGTTAGTATTAGAAGTCTCTGACAGAGCAAGAGAAATTCTGATTTGAGTAGGATGGATATCCTATCTTACAAGGTTTCAGCCCTCAAATGAGAAAATCGCTATTGCGTTTCTACAAAATTTGCAGAATAGGGAATCCATGGTAAAATATAGAAGGATTACAATCATAGACGTTGTAATAACTGAGGTAACTGGGATGCCGATAGAAGGCACCACATGGGCACAAAAACATATATCGATACAAGACGCGGTGGAGACCTTCAAAGAGAAGGTGAACAACTAGTCAGAAAGGGCAAAGGCGTTGAACCATATTCTCTTTCAGAACCAGGGAGGGAATTAGCAAGCATCATCTAGAAATACATTACCTGTGCTGGATGCCGTGATATGGTAAGGCCACGACAACTCAAACTCCTAGCTCTTTTAAAGAAAAAAATTGCTGTTAATTTTCCATCCCTTTTAAATTATTTATTGCACGATACTGCTACTAGAATAAGATGGGCTAGGCACCCTGAAACGGTGGTAAGTCACCATAGACTGATTAGAATTATCATTATTCATAGCCTAGTCCAATACGACTTGACTTGGGACAATTTCATCACGGCTCTAGAAATCATACAAAACCCTGTAATTCAATATTCTGCAATTGCGAAAGCAAGTCAGCAAAACCCTGTCTCAAAAATAAAAAGGATTGCCCATCCAAGGGTCAAACCTCACAAACGTAGGAGGTCTATAAGAATCAAATTAGCCTATAGAATGTCTGTAAATATATGGGACGAAAGAAATCAACTTGCACATAAATCCAGCCCAGTTAGGGTAGGGGATTTTGAGTCTAAACAAGAAGCACCTGGTTCAGAGGAAGAGCTAGAAGAAGAATCAGAGCTAGAGTATGAACAAGAGACACCAGGTTCAGAGGAAGATCTAGAAGAAGAATCCAGGTTAGAACCAGAACAGGAAGAAGAGCCCGAGGAAGAGGTTGAGTCAAAATCAGAGCCTGAAGAACAAGAACAAGATTATGAATTGGAAGTTGAAGCTATACCAGATTTTGAGGCAGGAATAACTGAGGTCCTAGTGAATCTCGATGTATACATGCAACCTAGAAGACTGTTTGGCCCTAGCACATTGGAAACACAAGCCTTGGAGAATTTTGGGCACATAGAAACTCCTCCATCACTAGAGGCTGCAGACACAAAAATTGTAGAGGAATCTGATAACCATTCTGGTGGTACAATTTTTTTAAGCCAGGACGACCCACAAAAGTCTATAGATATAGAAATTGGTATAAATCTGACAATGAGTCAGGAAATACAGTTCATTTGGAACACAACCCTGAGGTCCAACAAGCGGACTTAGAAATAGTTGATAAACCTTTTAAGGGAACATATGCTCCTCGAAAGAACCTAGGAGATGGAGAAAAACTTAAGAAGTTGCGACAACAATACTGGAACCTCAAAAAGATAGTTAAAAGGTTACAATGAAAAATAAAAAAAATGGAAAACACAGAGCACCACTCCTGAGGTGACTTCTTTAACAACACAAACACTAAAATGCGAAAATAAATCAGTGGGAATTCAAACACAACTCGTTTCCACTAGAACAATTGCCACCCAGATTGATTTGCATGAGAACGTGGTGAATGTAGCTGTTCAAACGGAGGGTTGGTCCTCCCACAGTAAGCAAATACAAACTAAAAAGGTACTCTTTCACACTATTGGCACCCAAACAGAGAAGAAATCTAAGGATTCCTCATTAAATAAGTACCCTATTGTTTTAAAGCTTCAGGAATAATTAACACAAGCCCAACTTGCTTTAGAACAACATCAACAATAGACAGTCTCCCTGCAAAAATACCAAGAATTACAAAAAAAATTTAGAGGATTAGCTCTAGCAAGGAATGAGGCTTTTGATAAGGCTAGAGAGGAAGAAGAAAAAATCAATAGAATGAAAACTAAGTTGAACAGAGTTAGGAATCAATTGAACACCATTTGTTCATTATATTCAGATATATTGACTTTTCGATCTCCTGCTACGAACTATGCCTTGTTTTTATTAGAACGATATTTATTGTTAAAAATCAAAGCTGCTAGAGCTGGCAAGCCAATTAAGCTGAAGACGATGGAAGATTTTATAACTTGTTGTAAGATGCATGGAGTAAAGGTCCAAAGGCTTCTTTCTGAATTTTATTTACATAATTTCATATTAGATAAAGAAGTGGATGTGAATCCTAACCCTTTTATTCGAGATGTTCAATTTTAGGTTTTTATTTCTTTTGCAGTCAACCAACTCAAGTGGTTGAAGGCTTATAATTCGTTCAAAATAAAGGAACACGACCTGGATCTTTGGGTAAGAAGTGAACCTACTCACCTTATGCAAGTGTTTTCTAAGCATAAAGCACTGATGACACAAGAGGGCGTGACTAAGAGTTTAGGGCCCATACATAATGAAATTGTGATGGAAGGAACAACATATTTCCTCTCCATTCAAGAAAGATCACTGGTTGCATCCAAAATGAGATGGATGCTTTCAAGCAAAAGTGTTAAAGATAGAGAACCATTTAATTATGGAAATTTCAAAGCTGCTGCAAGATGGTTAATCCCATACGACAACTTTATCTTAAGAGGAGGACCTTATTGGGTGGGATGTCACTATAGATGCCACATTATTTGGTATCCTCCTGAAGGATATCATCCTAACTATGAGTTACCGAAAGGCCAAGAAGCAGCAGCCTTTGCACACTTGACACGACATTATGGTCTCAGGCCTCTTACAGACATACCTTCTCCAACCTACTCTTTAACTTCTTTGCATTAGAATTATTTATTTTTCATGAGGACTTGAAAAAACGTAAGCATGGAAGTATGTTGAGCCTTGCAATAGCTATGTATTTACTCTCAAATACTGTCCTTTTTTCCTCTTCTTCATCAATTTTTGTGCTACAATATAATAATATCATGAATATATTTTGATAAAAAATGAATGAAGTAGTCTTGATATGGTTTAACCATCCAAACTAATTCCCATTACTTTTATGATGAAAATAACAGATAAAAAAATGGTTGTTCCCAAAAAAGAACAACAGGATCTAATCGAGGGAAAAGAAGGCAAGACCAAATCAGGAAATGAATCAGAGAGAACGATCAACTGTTCGAAATAGTAATCTATTGCAAATCACTCAAGATCCCCTGATATTGAGGGATCACATTTTCCTTTTCTTTAGTTATAAAAGAATGAGAAGAATAGGAAGATGGGGAGATGATATGATGACATAGGAGAAAGTGGAGAATGTAAATCAGAATATATCATGTATTGTGTCGTGTATATTTAATTTATGTGTCATTTGACAATAAACATAATGTAGTTCTGAAAGACGGATTTGTATTGTAATTATTGCAACGATTAATACATAGTTTGCGTTGCAGTTCATTCGATTTTTCTAGAGTAACTAAGCAGTGTTCGCTGGTGGCTAAGGGCTTGGTCTCTGGTGAATTTCGCTACTATTCTTTGTGCTATACCTTTCCATTTACTGCAAGTATATTATGATTTTATGCTTTACATTGAATTTCTTTTGATGATTTAGATCTCTGTATTTGTTTCCCTGCATACGGATTTCCAATTTATTAGTTGTTTGTTAATGGAATTGGTTTTGATTACTTAAAGCATAAATTGTTATTTCCACTAATTTCCTTGTGTTCGATAGTTTAGATCTAGCTGAAAGAGCTTAGTTAATGCTTCAGTGCTCTTGTTTTATTGAATTATTTGAATTAAATAATGAATCACAGTTTTGGATTATAATGCATAGATGAATTACTTTATTTAAAGCTTCAGATTTATGATTGCATCTATATTCAACGATTGTCTTTAGCATTACTTGTATGAATGAGCTTGCACATACTGTGTACACACTTGAGATAAAAGGACTAAGGACTTACCCTAGTTGATAATTAATGTGAGCCAATTAGGAGTTTCTAAAGACACCTTTTAGCACCCAACAGTCTCGTACTATCTCCAGTAAGATCCTCCTCACCTTTGCAACCTTCTTTTGCCAAGCATCAATATTTGTAACATCTGCTACAACGGGTTTGGGAAAATCATTATCAATGAATTATTTCAACCCATTTCCCTCCAGTGCTGCCTCCATCTTGTCTTTTCGCACAATATAGTTAGATCTTATGTCGAGTGCATACTCCAATCTCAAGCCATTGAAATCCATTTCGATCCTCATTCGCCTATCGCACCAAGAATACTTTTGCAAATTCAAATTCTATTCAGTCACAAACTTAGCTTCTCCTCCACTATAGTGATTTCTTTTGATTTGATACCATATATAAATTATAAAAAAATATGTGTATCAACGGATTCAATATGATCAAGAAATGTACTAAAGCTAGATATTGAATCCTTCTACAAATTAATTGCAAAAAATAAACATAATCGCCAATCACAACAAGTACAAAAAGAATCAAATCAAACCACAACATAGATAATTTCCTGGGGAAAGCTTACTACTCAAATCCCCTCTATATTAGATTGTATATTCACCATGGAATCATGAAACAATTCAAATGCACTCTTCTCACAAGAGTCTCCTGCACTCTCACAACTGTCTCACACTGTCCCAGACAAAATCGATCAACACTTAGTCAATTCTCAGCATCTAAACAACCTGATTTCCTTGTGAAATTCATGTTGAATGCAATCCCTATTATTTAGGAATTTCAGCCTTCCAAAACTAAGCAAGGATCATTGGAAATCCAATGGATTTCCGGTTTCATGCAGCCAACCTACTAATCACACAACCAATAGTTAACATCCCTTTAACCTTTTTCTCAACTAGGTCTCCACTGGAACTAACATCATGTAGATATTAATAGTAAATCATTAGTTGCATGGAATATCATTGATTTTGAATTAAATAATATTTAATTCACTTTATCTCTCACTAGTGCGACAAATAGTTAAACTAGTTCAAATCACTCTAACTCAGCTAACTGATTTAACTGATTACTCATGCATTAAACTAATGCACAAACTACAATTGGAACTCCATAAATAATTGAGTTACTCTGAATGCCTCACCAACCACCCTCTAAACTTAAAATACATGAGCTAAATGAGTTTATCACACTCAATTAGCTATTATAGGTGATCATGATATAAGATTGCATTTTATTGTCCAATTTAATTAAGGGAAAAATAGATTAGGCATTGCACCAATTTAATTAATTAAATTGGCCTTCACACTAATGTATCACTAGAACCTGTTGGTACCACACTAGTGTGTGTGTGTTGCAATTTCTTGTTGGAATTCAAAACACATACAACTTTAGTTTGATACCCATTGAAAAATGAAAAAACATTAAAAACACAAAAAGAAGTGTGATGCTCACCAAACAGAAGGCAGTGATATCATGGCCCATGTTTTGTCACGCGTCTATTCTCATCCATCACCATTATAGATCAATCTACAATACATATGCCAAACAATTATAATCATGATTCACTTGAGAATATGCATATCATAGGCTTCAAAACAAGAAAATTTAATGAAATAGTATTCCAGTTTTGAAACCCCAATAACTCGAGAACTACCAAAGAATATTTCCTATAAAGAGTACTAAATATGTTCAACTTTGTAAGAAGTAGATACATGGGTGAATTTAATAGGGAAGGGGAAATATATGTTCAAAGAAATGGGAAGAACCAAAGACTTGGGTGAACGTAATAGGGAAGGGGGAAATTTATGTTGAAAGAAATGGAGACTCCAAAAAAAATAAAGAGAGAACGGGAAAAAACAAGCTGGAATGGGAGGGGGAATTGAACAATCACATTGGGTTGGCTTAAAATGATATCTAAATGGCTTAGATTAATTTCTTTGAGACTTTCGAATTGTTTTCACATGTGTTTTCACTATCTTAGCATGTAATTTATTTAGACTACCTCCACATTTATCTGACGAAAAGACAAAAAAAAAATGTTAATAAATGGAAAATGTATACTCAAAATGTTTTGGGTTATTTTTTGGATTTTGTTTGAAATTGGATATAAAAAAATTGAGTTAGATTCTCTGAGATTTTGGATTCACGATTCTGATTTATCTCCTTAATAAGCAATGGATTATGGTATAAAATATTATGTACTTGACCAAGGATTTTATGTAAGTTGGTTCACAAGACGTTATCATCGATTTGATTTCCATTCCCAAGAATAGAATATCCATCCCTGTCCCTTTGTAAATGAAACAAGAGAAATTGTTAACCTTCATAGTGAATCATTGGTTTTATATCAGTAACAAGTCTAATCTTGCATAAAGTCATTAATAACTTACAAGAAAAGTTTATAAAAAAAAAAAAGTAGCATCACCATCATGGTATGTAACATCATGATGAAGATCGCCATTTAACACTGCAAAGTTAGGCCTCTCAAGGAACTATTTTGGTGAAAGACCTTGATTATTTTGATTAGAACATATGAAAGAAAAGATAAATACTCGTATATAAAGGGTGGCTCACATAATTAAGTTGAGCTATAAGCTTGTGCTAATATATTCTAACTACAGAACCTACGAGGACAAGTTATATAATTAAAAGACTACTAGCAAGGGGAGAGAATGTTTTTATTGCTGAACCAATCAATCAAGTAACTCTCTTTCTTTTCTTTCTGACCTAAATTTCCTTGTTATGATTCCTAGATAGATTATCTCCCAAAGGAGTTTACCATTATAATATACTTTCAGTTCCTACCACAAATATGAAATTTTGTTTACTATGAACACATAAAAAATACCTGTAAGAATAGTAGTATCCTAGAGAAGAGCCTTTATTCTCTCCCCAAAGCTTTGTTCCTTGACAAGAACAACACCGATTTCTCCACTCAATTTATTCAAAATTAAAGTATCCAATGCCTCTGCTGAGAGATCTTCTACTATTATGACCAAAGGTGATCTAAATTGTGTGGTATTTTCTAATATAGAGACAATCTCTTTGATGGTTGAATTTTTTTTATTAGTGAACAAGATACGAGAATTTTTAAACTCTAAAATCAACTTCTTTACATTTGTGACAAATTGCAGAGATATGTACCCCCTGTCAAACTATAACAAGAAAAAATTTATCAGTGATATCGTCGCTGCACTGAAATGATTTAAACTAGGATGACTACATCATTGTAGCTTCCAGCTTACCTCCATTCCTTCCTCTACATCAACTATAGTTTTAAAAGAAGATGAAGACTCAATATACAAAACTCCATCTGGCCCAACCTTCTCTATTGCATCAGCAATCATAATTCCCACAATAAGGAGAAGAGGACATATATCAAGTATAAAATTTTGGAAATATATGATATGATTTCAGAGGATTCCATTCATCTCCCAATTGTCTCAACCCATACCAAAATATGCACAAAAAACATAATTATATTATATGCAAAGTTGTTAACATGCGGGTGACATATCATAGTCCTCACTCTATAGAATAATGTTATTTGCCACATATTATTATAATAATAACTGAAAAATATAAAATAAACATTAGATATAGTATAATCAAAATATAAATGTTGTAGAGTTAGCATGAGATCACTACATGTAGCCCATGTGCTTTCTTTGGAAATCCCATGGTCACTTTGTTTCTAAATGTTTGCCCATCATCACATCACGTGTAGCCCACCCATCAACATGAAAAATAAAAACCATGGTAGTGAATCTATTGTGATCCAGTGTAGTGAGAAAGACTCAAATGACCTTTTCATAAAGCCATAGGGGTGGGTGCGTCAACCCGACCTCTTCTTCACATATGAGCCGATTCAAGCTCTCTGTATAAATGAGGTCCGGTGTTATTGGTGTTCATTTCCCTGAGGGGCCTTTTTTACCATAGTATTCCATCTCTTCTACCCCATTTTGGCTTTAATTTATTTCATGAGTTGTCTGTTTATCAGCTAGAATGGTGTGAGTGAGAACATGGACAGGTCATTTGCAAGGTGAATTATTTTCCCATGGGTTGTTCTATCTTAGATTCTTCTTCAGATGTCGGGTAAGATGCTTTGTGATTTCTTGTTCAGATTGTGGGGTAAGCTTCCTTTGTGCTTGCTGGCAGTTTCTTTTGTGCTTGCAGTAGTTCAGGATCAACGGGTTCCATAAAAACTACCCCTAATACTGAATTTGGAACTTCATCTCCAGACAATAATAAACATCAATATCGATAAGAAAAAATATATATAGGGAAAATTTCATGGCTATTGTTCGAAAACTAAACAATTATGAGGTTAATATTAATTCTACTTCTATTTATGATTATTTATCATAATTATTACAATAAAATACCCGATAACATGTAATTTATTGAATGAATCCAGGCTCGACTCCTGTTGGGTTAAAAATCCCATAAGAGGTGCTTAAATGTTCCATTAAGGGGCACGACTCTGTTTCATGATTATGGCTGATGAAAATGGTGCACGGTATCACGATGCTTATAAAGTAGATGGTATGAGAACCAACTCTACTCTTGGTCCCTAAAGTGAACGAGTAGAAAGGATCAGGCCTAGGGGTATGATTTTGATTTTTCCATCTCTTAGTTTTTGGTTTTGGAAGGGATAGCTCCTTAGGGGTGTTTATCTTTAACGTTTCTCTTTCCACTCATAGCCTTGGGAGGTACTCACAATTCACCGTATGGTGGAATTGTGAGAAAACCCTACAATAGCAACATGTGATCTCTTCTCGATTAGAGAGATAGATCTACGGGATGTGGGTGACCATGTGAAGGTTGTTTGTAAGGTTCTTTAGTTCCTTAAATTGATTGACTTGGTGGCCAATTTTATTGCATAGCTCTCATTCCATCCTTGGCTGGTCCTGGGTCATGCGAGAATGGTGTGTTGATTTAGCTCTTCTAAATTTTTGGTATTGATGGGGGGTAGGCTACCTAGGGGTAGGTTTCCTTCTATTGGGCAATATGAATATCATATGATTCCTTCTATTGGGAAATTCCACTATTGGAAGATGTAAGTGCAGTGTTATCACAATATTCATATTCATATTTATACACTTGCATATCATATCATATCATATTCCATACCTGCAAGAGAAATTTCGAAGACAAAGGAAGAATTTTGAATTTTCTGCAAAGTCAAACAGTTTGGTAGCAAGGTCTAGGCTTGAAGCCCAAAATTTGCTACGAAATTGCTATAGGTGATTATATGGAAAAAAACATGGATAAATTCAGCAAAAAGGCTAAAACTTGACTTACATGGCTAAAATTATTTGCTACCAAACTACGCTATGAAACAGCATATTACACTCTTTTTTTTGTAGCGAGATGTTTTTAGTGGTATTTTTCGTTTTGGAAGGTGTGATGAAGGACAACCGACCACCTGGAGACATCCAAGTAGATAGTGGGCCATCCCAGCAGAGATCCATTACTTGGCAGATGTGTCACTCATCCATATGAGCATAAATACAAAGTTCTAAATAGTGTTTATCTTTCCCTGAAAAATAGGACAGTTGTTTCTTAAATCTTGGTGATAAGTTCATGTATTAGTGATGGAGAATGCCACTAAAGCATCTCATCCTTATCGATGTGATTGTCCCACTACTAGAGAAGTGGATGAAATAAATATAAGGTAGAGTCCCATTAGGTTTGTAAGTCTTAAGTAATTGGGTGTCTTTTTCTGTTCCAGAAAAGTCACAAAAGTCTATTTATATGGAGGATATCGAATATCAAAGGGTTGGAGAATGCTTTTGACACAGCTACTATTGTAATTTCTGATATCAGTAAAGACAAATATTGAATTTTCTTGCTTTACCTGAGATTCTTGATGTGTTTCAATGGACTTATGTGTCTCTTTTCTATCTTGATTCCAGTAGTATTGATCTTAAATTACTCAGAATTCATATCATATATGATATGAATTCCTTTTAGCATTGAGTTACTAAGTATTCACATATGTTAGTGTTCTTCTATCATTGGAAAAGAAAAAGCCTCAAGTTCCATAAGTAGGAATGCTTGTCATTGATTTCCTTTTACTGACTCCATAAGCCCAATGGTAGTTGAATATTCCTTTTTTTTCACCTACAATCACATACAGTAAAACACTCATAGAGTTATGCATCTGTTTTAAGACCGAATTGAATAAATCCTTTGATAATTTGAGAGATCCCTCTTAGACTGAAGAGGCTAATATTCATTCAAAAGCTAGTTTGAAATAGTTACTCCAAGTTGACCATTGAAGCAGCCCAACAAGAATCAATTTGGTGATAACATTTTGGCGTCGTTGCCGAAGACGAAGGTCTAAATTTTCTCTGAGAAGAACGACAAGTTTCAGATTTGACTTCTGATGGTGAACAAAATCCAAACACAGGAATAATGTACCATTCACCTAGCGACTCCATTGTTCAAGATCCTAAGCTTCATTTTTAGAGTGAATTCATGGGGAAGAATCCATATTTCAGAACATTCATGGTGATCCAAGATGACTGGGTATGTGGAAAACCATTTATATGATGAAATGTTACAAAGTGTAAGGGATGAGTTAGCAGAATTTTGGATAGATGAACATTTCTCAACAATAGTATTCCGTTGTTTGAAATCCAGTCGACTCACACCTGAAAATAAATTTTTTTTTCTTGGTTTAGCTGCTAAAAAATTAGAGAATGAAATTGAAATATTGAATGTGAAAATTGGATCATATGATTTCCAAGATCCTAAACATTTCTTGGAAAGTCTTCCTCTTCCAAAAAATTAGGAAATTGTTATACCATTTGACTTGCAGATAAAGGAGGAATGTGGTTATGAGCTTGATATTGCAGAGTTGGAATCAAGGTTCATCCTTGATGAAGAAAAGGAAAAGGATATCCAGGATCAATTTTTCATTGAGAGCTTAAAATGGATATTCATAAATTGTGTCTTCTATGATCCCGTAGCTGATTACAAGGAAGAGTTCTATAGTCCAACTTTCCAATTGATTTTTCATTATAAAAAATAGACCCATCTTCTCTTACATTTATCATTTTCGAATACAGTTTGCTTTTGGTTCAAGTGCAGTCAAGGGGTTCAAGTATCAAATCATCTCATTGACTTACTTTATTCGAGATTTCATGTTTCTTTAATCAAACATAAATATTGCAGCTTTTACGGTAGGTAGGAGTGTGTGTGAATAAGCTCAATTAGACTGAGCATTTTTTTCAATATGTAGAGATTTATTTTTTTCAGCACTAATCATCAAGATTGAGCCCGAGGAGAAGGCTATAAGGGTTTGAAGAAGGCTTTGTGAATTTTAGATGTTTTTTTTTTTGACAAGGATGACACTGGAACTATGAGCTCTTTTTTGTACCATAGGGGCACACCATCCCCACTGGAGCCACTATTATCACACTCAAAATTTTCAATTTTTTCTTTTTGATACGGTCACCATAGGTTTCATGTTGGGTCATGCATTTGATGAAGAATTGTTAAAATCATGTTTATCCTATGTCAAAAAACCACCATGAATCATGTAATGTCAGTCAAATACACTCCATGTCCTTTTTTGTTTCACACCCATGCCTTCAAATTACAAAAATGATCCACTTGTCAGTTTCTCACAAGTTTTGTAGCGAACATATTGGAAAAAAAACAGATTTCGCTACGAAACTACCTGATAATTCCATAGAAAATATGCCAAAATAAAATTGATGACTTGTTTCTATTGGTTTTACGGAAAGGTGAGATCACATAGTAGGTTATGATAGTCATCCAAATGTGAAATCATAAGTGCTTGTCATCATTCCACCTTCATCAGTCCATTTATCATTTTCCCTCTCATACTTGAATTTATTTTTTTTAAACAAATCACCAAAGATCTTCCCTGTCATTAAAAATTCATTCTTTTCATGTAAATCATCTTAGTTTCATCGTTTAAGAGTTTAGCTTTGTGGAAAGCAACTTGTTGTCCAATTTGTCTTTACAGGTGTCACATTTTTAAGAGGGCAGCTTGGTTATAAACGGATATGGCCATGAAGGAGAAAGAATACAAAGGATGCTTTGTTGTTAGATAGAAGCCCATGGACCTTAATCTATTCATGGATGACCCTAACTTTGCTGAAGTATTTCACCAATTCAAGTTTCTTGAATTTCTACTGGAGCTACAAGGTTATTTGTTACGTTTTTGGACTTTGGGAGCAGTAAATTTCAAGAGAATATTATGGGTGAACAGAGATGAAATATGAAATAATGAGAGATGTTATTTTCAAGAATATAATAAGGAACAATAACCTCTTTCATGTTTTTTACAGGTGATACCAATTTGTAGATTCGAAGAGGTATTTGGGACCTATTTTCAAAATTTAGGATTTTCTTGTTTGAGACAGGTTTTTCTAATGCAGATTCCCGAAAAATGGAGATAGTTTTCAGGAAACCAAGAGAGTTTTTTATTTTGAAAATTCTTATTTACAAAATCCTCCTCCCTGTTTTCAAAAACTAACAAGGATCGAGACATAGGAACTCATCTTTCAGCCCTAGTGTTTCATAAAACCAGAGTCATTTTCATTGGTAGATGAACTTGCTGAAGGTGAAATGGTGTTTCTTGAGGAGGATAAGAGGCATATTATGCCTAATTTTCCTTAACATACTTCATCATATCATATTGCAGACCCATAGGTGAAATTTCAAACTGAAAGGAAGAATTTTGAATTTTCTGCAAAGTCAGGCAATTTCATACCACGGTCCAGGCTTGAAGCACAAAATCTACTACGAAACTGTTGTAGGTGATTACATGGAAAATATCATGGATAAATTCAAAGTCAAGGCTTGGAATTTTTTTTTTTAGCTCTTTTAACCTAAAAAACATGTCTACATCAGCAAAAATGCTAAAAGTTGACTTAGATGGCTAAAATGAATTTGCTACCAAACTACGCTGCAAAACTGCATATTGCACTCTGTTTTTTGCACCAAGATGCTTTTAGTGGTGTTTTGGAAAGTGTGATGAAGGAAAACCAACCACCTAGAGACATCCAGGCAGATGGTGGGCCTTCTCAGTAGAGATCCATTACTTGGTAGATGTGTCACTCATCCAAATCAGCATGAAGAGAAAGTTCTAAATAATGTTTATCTTTCCCTAAAAAATAGGATAGTTGTTTCTTAAAACTTGGGGTTACATTCATGTATTAGTGATGGAGGATGCCACTTGAGAATATCATTCTTATCCATGTATTTTTCCCACTAATGGAGAAGTGGATGAAATAAATGTAAGGTAGAGTCCCATTAGGTTTGTAAGCGTTAAGTAATTAGGTGTCGTTTTCTGTTTTAGAAAAGTAGTTTTTAGTTATGATAGGTGTCAAAGTTGATGGTTCGATGGTCTAGCCAGCTAGGAAAATCCTATGTAAGTCACAAAAGTCTAATTATATGAAGGAGATCGAATATCAAAGGGTTGGAGAATGCTTTTGACACAACTACTATTGTAATTTATGATATCGGTAATAGACAGACAATGAATTTTCTTGCTTTACCTGAGATCCTTGATGTGTTTCAATGGACTTCTGTCTCTTTTGTATCTTTCTTCCAGTAGTATTGATGCTAAATTACTTATAATTAATTTCATATTTTCTCTGACTTCCTTTTAGCATTAAGTTACTGATTATTCCCATGTGTTAGCATTGTTCTATCATTGAAACAAAAAAAGCCTCATCTTCCATAAGTAGAAATGCTTGTCATTGATTTCCTTTTACTAACTCCATAATCCCAATGGTAGTTGAATATTCCTCATTTTTCACCTGCAATAACATACATTAAAACACTCATAGAGTTAGCCATCTGTTTTAAGACCTAATTGAGTAAATCCTTTGATATATTGAGAGAGCCCTCTCAGACTGAAGAGGCTAATATTCAGTCAAAATCTGGTTTTAAATAGTTACTCCAAGTTGACCATTGAAGCAACCCAACAGGACTCAATTTTGTGATAACAGTTTCCTTGACAGACCAGACACAATTATCTTTATTCGGTATTCCCTTCCCTATAGGTTTCTGAAGTGATTGGATACCATCTCCAGAGTGATTCTAGGTTTGGGCATTGGGTGATCAGATGGTTACGTGCGTTGCATAGTGGATAGGTTGGTCTTATCCACTTAGGGCGGTTGAGGGTGACGATGTGTCCCCTGACTAGCCACTTTTGAGCTAACATGAAGAGAATGGACCTGCTTGTCACATATTCTTGCATTGTCAAGCATTCCATGGATTCTGTATCTGATCCATATGTTAGGGAGAGGCTTAATAGGTCCATGAGTAAGATTTTTAACTTTGAATTCTCAACACAAATTCCAAATCTAGGAAAGTGCAAGTACCCTTGGTACGCTTGGGGAGGAACCTAAACTTGCTCTCATGCAAGCCACCATGATGGAAATTCCTCCCCCACCCAACTTCTATGACATGAAACATCACATATGATTCATATTTTCGTTCATAGGAACCATGACTCGTGTTGTCTTCTCATTCGTCATTGCTGTCTAGATTGCTACAACTACGAAAGTAGTTTTACCACCGATGGTGGAAACTAAATTTGTCCACACCTTGTAAGAAACATCTGGTTCCACAACATTGGTATACTATTCATGTCTGTCGACCAGCTCCGTTAGGACTGAACCACTTCCTCACGGCCTCATGCAAACTCACCCCCTCTTATATACCTTCTTCCATTCAGATGAGGATATTTTAGAGGTAATGACGGACCCAACATATCTGTGGGATGAAATGCATCACTGCTCATTTTTTCTTCTTGAAAATACATCCAACCCAAACAACCCAAAAAATAATGATATATACGCAATCGAATCAGAAGATTTCCCTCCATCTGGGAAAGTTCACTGGTTCAAAAATCCCATCCCGAGGCCTGAAGCGTTCGAAGAAGGGAACATGTCCAATATGTCACGAACCATCAAGGAAAATATCTCTAGAAATATTGAAAAAATCGAGGAAATCTCACTGGGAGCAACATGTTGTCCAGACGAAGTAATCTCTTACACAAACTTGTTACAAGAATATAGAAACATCCTTACATGGGATTATTCAGAAATTCCAGGGTTTAGCCCCACTATCGTAGAGCACCATATTGACACGTGGCCTGACATACATTGAGTACACTAGAAACAACGTAAATTGCACCCATCTAAGGCAGAAGAAATTAAGCGAGAAATCGACAAGCTTCACAAAGTCAGGTTTATCTATCCCATAGCTTACACATCATGGGTTTCCAACCCTATTCGTGTCATGAAAAAATAGGGCACCATTCGTGTATGTATTTATTTACGAGATTTGAACAAAGCTTGTCCAAAAGACAACTACCCTACCCCATTCATCGACTAAGTCATCGACGCTTGTGCTGGACACGAGGCCCTATCCTTCATGGAAAATTTAGCAGGGTATAACCAAATTCAAATTCAACATACTGAACGATACAAAACGACATTCAGCACCTTGTGGGGAGCTTTCACATACTAGGTTATGGCATTCCATCTTAAAAACACTAGAGCCACTTTCTAGTGGGCCATGAACTATATTTTCCATGAACTAGCCCACCCGATCCTTGCTTACATGGATGACCTCAATGTTCAATCCAAGAAGCGAATCGATCATCTCGAATATTTGCTGTTGGTATTTCAAAGATGCCAAAAATAAAACCTATGCTTGAACCCTCTCATGTGTGTCTTCTTTGTCAACGTAGGTTGAATTTAAGGTTTTATAGTGTCATAATAAGGGATCAGGGTGGACCCCCTCGAATTCCAAGCTATCAAAGAGGCGCCACAACCTCTAAACCTCAAGAAAAGCTAAAGCTTGCAGGGGAAATCCAATTTCCTAAGATTCTTTGTCCTAGATTATGCCACTTGTGCGCTAGGAATACTGCACCTTCTTCGTCAGGATATCCTGTTCAAGTGGGATTCTCCAACCCAGCAATAGTTTGAGACACTGAAATAGGAATTATCTTCAGCCCCATTGATCAGCCCACGAAATTATGAAAAATATTACAACTTATATCTGTTAGTGTCAGAAACCGCTTTAGCAGGGGTGTTAATCCAAGATGGCCCCAATGGTAAACAACACATAATTTATTACGTCTGTAAAAACTTATTAAGCCCCAAATTAAGGTATGAACCCAAAGAGAAAGCTTCCCTAGCCCTAATACAGGCAGTCTAAAAGCTTCGGCACGACATTATCTTGTGGACCACAACAGTTGTCACAGCTATCAACCCCATGATATACCTGTTGACCCACCATTTGATGAACCAAAAATATGGTCATTGCGTAGTCATACTGCAGGAGTTTGAATTAAATTTCAGCTCCCCTAAGAGAAAGAATGAATTGATCTTAGCAAAGTTCATCACTGACCTCCCAAGTCAGACCAAAGGTTCCCCTGTCATCGAATCACTACTTGACGAACTTCTCTTTCTAGTGACGATTGAAAATCCTTGGTATAGAGATATCCTCTTATTTCTACGAACCCAAAAGTTCAATCCAAATCTCATAGGTGACGAATGAAGGTGCATACGCCATCAGGTCCCCCAATACCTCATCATGGGAGATGTCCTTTATCGATGAGACATTGATATAATCCTATGTCGATGCCTCACTCATGACCAAGCTAAGAAAGCCCTTAATGACTTTCACAGTGGATCTTGTAGCGACCACCTCTCCGGAATGGCTACCACCCAAAAATATTTGCGGGCGGGATATTTTTGGCCCCCCTTATTCCACGATTTCATCACAATAGTCAATATGTGAAAGCAATGTCAACGCTTCACCCACAAGGCAAGAGCACCCCGCACTCCTTTGCACCTGATCATTGTAGCCGGTCCCTTCTATAAATGGGCGATCGAATTCATGAGTTGATACCTTGCGTCGTCTAGCAACCACAAATATATTATCATCATCGTCAACTATTTCACCAAATGGGAAGAAGCCATGCCCACATATGACAACACGGTAGAAACCACAACATGGTTTCTGTTCAAAAATGTTATCTCACGGGTCGGTGTGCCAAAAGATTTATTCTTCGATCATAGTAAACATTTTGAAAACATAAATTTTCAGGAGCTATCCCACCACGTAGGATTTACACATAATTTCACCTCACCATACTATCCTTGGTCCAACGGACTGGTAGAAGCTATCAACAAAGTGTTCAAAAAAATGTTACAGCAAATGGTGAATAACCATAAGACAAACTGGCACCATATGGTTTTTTCCACCCTGTGGGCATACCGCACGACAGTTAAAAATTCAACAAGTTTTACACCCTTACAAATAGTGTACGGGGTGGAAGCCGTAATTCCCATCGAACGCGAAATCCCCAACCTGCACCCCACCATCGAACTCCTCGATGAAACCCAGCCTCTAGAATAATGATTGGTACAACTACAACTCATCGACGAAAATAGATGACATTCGCTACAACATAATGAGGCCTATAAAAAGCGTGTAAAAGCATCATTCGACCACAACATCACCCCTCGCTCATTTACCGAGGGAGAGTTACTCCTCTTCTACGATGTCATGAAATAGGACCTAGGGCCTAGGAAGTTCGAGATGCTATGGAAAGGTCCCTATGTCATAAAACATTGGCTCCTCAATGGGGCATATATCTGATCGGATCCTAACGATACATGCCTAGCTAACCCCATTAATGGGCTCTACCTCAAAATATTCTCCCCATAGGTGGCAGGAGGCCTCAACCCTAGAGATAAGATGCATGTAGCACAATTTATTTTTTATGATAACAATCATATACTTGTTCTAAGAAATGTGCTCTGGTGTCATAGATGGATCATTCCCCCCTCCATTATTTGGGATTATCTAATGGAGCATCACGATGGTCTCAAAACCTAGATATATCCGCCTGGGCCATTTACTATCCTGATCGCTCGCCATTCTTCACCAACGGAGTATGCATAGGATCAACCAGTAATAATCAAGCAAAATGTGATGCAGTCATTGGGTTGATGAGCGACCCCTTCAACCAAGGAATTCTCCATCTGCATATCTTCCTTGATTTCCAGCTAGTGGTTTCATAGTTAAAAAAATAATTTGAAGTATTATATTCTCAACTATTTGGAAAATATTTGCATAAACAAAGATTAAGTCATCAATTTTATCATATTACATTCACACATATACAAAGAAATCAAAACCAGAAATTTGATTGCATAACTAATCACATTCTAGACTGGAATGCATCTCGTATAAACCATCATCCAAATGAAAAAAAATATGTCTACATAAAATATACACGACATTCATAAAAAAAAAACCATAGACACATCACCAAGAGCTGCAAAAATATGCATCTCGCATATATATCAAAATTGTGTGAGTCAAAATACACAAGTCATGTCTCTGACTCGTAGGTCAGCCAATATATATATATATATATATATATATATATATATATATATATATATATATATATATATGTCATAAAAAATATGGGATTAATCCTTAGAATGGGTGCTTTCCCTGAATACATAACATCTCTAGGGCTGAGCCCTGTCAGGTGGATCCTTTGGACCCACTGTTGCACCTGGTGCCAGTATAGGTGCAGGAGCCAAAACTAAAAGTGCCACTCGACACAGTGTCGAATAATACATCCTCTCTCGAGCCATAAAAACCTTGAACCGCACGTTATCTAGGTTATATAAAAAATTCTGGGATGACATACCCCGGGTCAACCTCTCCACCCAACCCAAAGCATCGACTAAGTCTGTAGACTGAGCCTGAAAAGTAGCTAGTTTCCCCTCAACCTCTGCTACTCATGCCTATGTTGCCTTAGCAAGGGCAAGAACAATGGAATGCTTAGTAGCAACCACACTACTATCCTCCCCCGAGGGCCCAACACCATCACCCCACCCTCCAACCTGGGGCTGAGCAGCTCCACCCGAAACCCTGCTCGGTGGTTGATGCCCCACCAAGCAGGTAGTCAGACGCCTAAAATCTCCCGCATCTGCAAGAGAAAAAAGGTTAATGTCAGTGTCACCACAATAAATATATACATATGCACATCATGAATACTCAAAAAATGTATAAAACCATTAAAAAACCATACCTGCAAGTTCCCACACATAACTAGCGGGAGGTCCCATGTCTTGATCCCCCCGAAAATCCATCCGAGCATATGGATAATATAATGAACAGCTGTGGCCTTTCTTGGAACCATGCCTCTGTAGTCACATCCTATTAGTGACCCACCCCACCTCCGCATCCGAGGATCTTGGCGAGGACCAATGGGGACTAGCACGATAGGCTGCAACAACACCGCCCTCTCAAACATGATACTGCAGAGGATGACGGCACAAGTAAAAAATTTGGATACACTCTAGGCCTTCCTTAGCTGCGTCACCATGCCATCGTATACCTGGCACACCCAATCATAAAAATTCCCACCCTTGAGTCAGAGGAGGACACCAATCTATGGTCCCGATGCCCTATTGGGCGACTATGACCCAGTTAATCGAACTATCATAGCTAAGGAACATCGCTCAGCTGATTCAGTCACCGATGAAATAAATATGCACCCTTGAGAAAGAGGTTCATCACCGAAATGCTGCTCCACCCACTAATGGATAGTCACCGTCCCCGGCGGGAGTGGGTGTGGAAGCACCTCATCTTGAGGTAGTAGGTTGGTCAAAAAATACACATCTGTCTCCATACGGATGGTGACATCTCGACCCCGCAGGAACATCATCTTTCACCTCCTATTCCACCAACAGATCAAGAAACAAAGCAGACTATCATGATATCTTAGGATATCATTCTCCAAAAATTTGAGAAGGCCCCACTATGATAAGAGCCCCTGTGCATTGGAATCATGTGCCACAACAATTCATAAGTCAGGCTAATCACGCTCACACCACAACATCCTGTCACCAAACACAACTGACTCAGTGACCCAAAAAACAAAAAAAATAAAAAAATTTAATCAAAATTTCCCTTAGCTCATCATCAGGCATGTTTTATACATAGGTCTGATATTCCCACGTCTGTATCAAGAACAGACGCGCGAGTCTTCGCGTAAAGACTTGGACATGCGCGAAAACCTCACGGAAAATTTTATTTTCTGGCGAGGTCCGCGCACTAGTACCTTGATCACATGCGCGATCAAGGCCAAAAATAAGTAGGTATTTGTACAAACGTAATTTGTACAGAAAACCCATAGGTAAAACTAAAAAAATTGAATTAATAGATGTTTAGGGGCCTACGTGGCACTGAGGGCACGAATCCTGGGTACATAGGCTGACTTCAATGACAAGAAAGGCTCGACAGCAAGGGCTCAGCTCTGACCTCACAACTCTCAAAAGCAACACAAATGAACTGAAATGAGCCATATTGACCCATATATCACCCTGGAAAAACAAAAATAAAAAAAGTGACAAGCACTTCATCACGTCCAAAGTAGGCTTCACCCATCCATGCCTCAGAAAAAATAATTTTTCAATTTCACCAAGTACACCCTCTCTTATCATTGTTTATTTAATGTTATTTTCAACATATTTTAATACAAGATATGCTTTCTCTTGGGGTATTGGTTGTAGGTGTTACAAGAACGACATAATTCTTGTTGCCCCAGCCACTGATGGTACAAGAGCATGTATTATTCTACCCCCAACATGATAGGCTCCTCAAAGAAGCTTTTCATATCCTGACATAACTTCTCCACAAAAATCAACGATGGAGTCTAGTCACCTGACCATGCTTATCATCATACCATCTTTCTCATGATAAATATTCTTGTCGGATGGTAGAGCCTCACCCTCCATGGCATCCATCACTCAAGTAGACCATACATCAAGAACATGGTGCCATGGCCATAACATCTAAGTCCAGAAATCACTTCATATTCATTCATGCATCATATATCAAGTCAAGTGTTACCATATCACAAAAATACCCCTTTCATGGATTTCCACTTTCATAAGCATATCGAATACGCACCACTGCATCTCGCATTTGGCCTACCACACCCCCATCAACATAGCCCATCTGCTACACATTCCATTCGCTTCACCACTCTCGCACTGAGACTAGCCAATGGGGACCCCATCCTTAGCGAAATAAACCCTCCTCACATCATCACTGAGTGATAATTTTCATGTTTATTGTGGCACCTGTCTCCATTATTTTACATCCAAACCTATCTTATATTATTTTGGCAAGTTTACAAAGATTTTTCTTAGGAGAATAATCCCATCGACCCATCCACATTTCCTACATGGCAGCAGACCCTAATCACCCTTGGTTGGAGCTTCGCATTCTTTACCAAACCACTCATGAAAATTGTTATAGGTTAATTTGGGCACCATTCGCAATGACCTGGTTAACTGGGCATCATCTCCAGGACTAATGATCAAGGGTCTATCATTCCCTATCATTTCAGGTGCTACATTCCCTAAGACAAAGAACAAGACAAATCAAGCAAGACTTTCATCAAAAAAATGTTTCCAAGGTTTTAAGATTATTATATATCATATGAGAGCTCACCAACGTAGGCTCTAAGGGGTCTAAGTTCATTTCATATGCAGGTATCCCAATCCAAGGCTACTCTACAAAGCACTTCTCGACATTCACAGGTGCATTGGTCACATTAGAAGATTTCACATGTGTCGAGCTTCAGATCCAAGTGTCCATTTGACATCTACATTACTGGAAAAATGTCTTGCCTATTATTAGAAAGTCATTGATTGCAAAACAACCTACAGTTCATCTATAAATTGACCACAGATCTAAGTGATTGAGAAGGAAGAATTTGAGTAGAGAAATGCTAGAGAATTTTCAATTGAGAGCTAGATTTGTATAATTGTTGCTAGAGATATTTATACTATGATGAGGCTTGGGGATGTTTCTAGAAGGGTCACTTCAAATCAATCATTTGGTTGTAACCTCTCCTTCTATCATCAATAAAGAGTACTGCTTATTTTTCCCTATATGCATTTGTATTGGCTTTGATTTTCCATATTTCAAGATCTTGGTTGATGTATATGGTTTATGATTTACTGATTTAGATAAATAGCTTGAATAGATATCTATATTATTGCATCTTCTGTTGTTTCAGTGTTCTTTCTTGCAGGAAGCATTCAACACAAAACCGCTTGAATTTGAAGCTACAACAAAAGTGACAGAAGGAGCCATTTGAAAGTGACTGGTCAAGTAAGCCTCCAATCCTCTTTGTGTATCTATTCTTAGTTAGAAAAAATAGTCGTATAGTCTTTAATCTATTGTTCTAGACTAGCACCTGCCTAGGAAAGCGTGATTTATCCATAATTCACAATTCTGGCCCAACAAACTGGTGACTCAATTGGGGAGAATTTCTCTTATATCTAGGTGTTTAAGCCTATGATTTTCTTTGTTTATCCACCCAGTAGTTGTTACTCATCAAGATTAAATTTTTTCCATAGAAAATTAGCAAAGACTGTGAGTTAAACAGTAGCATTTTTCTTTGTATACTGCACCCAATGCACCCTTAGACATGACACAGTACTTTGCAGAGGATTGTCTCCCTTCCTAGCCTGCATTGCAGAGCACTTTCTCCCTTTGAATACTGCGTTGACTCCTGAAAACACCCAAACTCCATTGAATTTGCCTTTGCAATTTTTCTTCAATTTGTTTTTTGCTGTGTTTTGAAAAGTTTGCTTCTCATACTAACTAGTGACTCTAAATACTTCTTCCTCCTTTGACTGAAAATTTGTTCAATGTTTGTTTGAAAGGTTTTTCTTTATCATTGACAAGTTGATTTCAAAGTACTTTTTATGGTCGCATTAAGAATCATTTTCTTTCAAAATAGGAAATTATCGTAAAATATTCATTTCCTTGATAGGAGAAATTGTTGTTGAATTCCTCCTTTTTCCTTCAAAAGAGAAATTGTTGTTTGTATTCCTCATTTCTCGAAAGTAAAAAGCATTTGAATTGTTGATTTAGTGCACCTAGTTCCTTTTCTGCATTAATAACATTAAAGAAACTGAAAAGAAAAAATTGCATTTGCATGTAGAATAATGTGTGTTTTGCAAAAGGAACATTAGGAAATCTGCATTTAATTTGCGCTCATTGATATTTTTGTTCATTGATTTATTTTCTCACAAATTATTTTCTCTCTTCCCTTAGTAGCTAGGTTTTTCATTAAAGAAGCTGGAAGTGAAAGATTGTTTATCATTCTTAGCTTATATTTTAGGAATTTCATACACATCATCACGGTGAATGTTTGAAAGGAAAATTGTAAGCAAGATCAACATAAAATTAACCTCAATTTACCTAAAAAAGCATTGGAACCATAACAATAACATTTAGAAGGTCTAGGATAGAGACCTGTTCCAGCGTCGTAAAACATAGCAGTTGTTGTTAACTTGTCTGTGATACATTCCAAGTGTGATACCTCACTCCACGTACGTAAGTATATCGTAGCTTGTCCATGTACTTTTGGGTATATCAGGTGGTGTTACAGTACGATAAGTATAAAGGGGTGCTCTCACCATGCGGTTTCGCATTAGACTATGCTAATACAGACTTGGGACTCGACGTACCTTAGGGTATATTTGGGAGGAAAAATTTTAGGTGCTATCCATCCATATTGAACTGAGTCGGCCGCCTTGAAATTGTGATACAACGAACACAAAATTCGGGGAGATTTTCTTCCTGTACTTCTTGGTTCGCCAAGAGGTATTCTGTAGTTCACAGTTTGTTGGTAAACCATTTTTCCTAGCATTACCCTCTTTTTTTTATTTGTTTTTTGGTTAAAATAAATCAGTAATCGTGGAATAACAAAATCCTATCCCCTGTTGTTCGCATAGATTAGCGTTAAAACCACCTTTACAGCTAGAAGTTACTTCTGGTAGGTGAAGGCGTTCACGATCTTCCAAATCAAGTATAATTCATACTTCTGGTGAAACATCATTTTCAAATAATCCAAAGTTAGCTCAATTTGTTTCCACACATCCCAGTTCTTTTACTATTGGTGAAACAGAGTCTTCATAGCTACCTGTGGTCATGATCCGTCCAATCAGTGAGACCATACCTCCTAGACCCGATGTTGTTCAATCACAAATTGATCCAAATCCTGTCTCTTCTTTTCCAACACATTTGAATCTAGAAGTCGAACAACAGGAAGTTGTTCCTACCTTGGTCACCCCACAAACTTCTATAGCCATTGAAACTCCTATATCACATAGTCAACCGTCTGAAATATATTTTCGGCCTGACAGTGAAATTCCTCCACCTGGTTTAATTGTGATTGAAGAAATCCCACAAGATGATACACCTTCAACTCCAACCCATTTTGGGGAGGACCTTTACCTGTGCCAGTCTTTTCCTCAATCATTTCCATCTGCTTTTGTTGATCCTGTTCCCATTCAATCTCGCGTCGATTTTCGAGGGTATACATTTGGTCAAACAACCATGTCTGAACCAACATATTCGGTTGGGTCTGCTATTCCAATTATGTTAGCTCTTGCCCTCGCTACTCTGTTGATGTTCAAAAATTCACTAGAGTCATATTTGCATGGTGGCCCTTTGGCCCCAACAGGTTACAAATCATTATCTGGCACTTTCTCTAGTGCATCTTCAGGACCATGGTATTTACCAATGTCATTATCCAGTATTTTAACTGGTAGTCCTATCATTAGTACTAAACGACTTGATTCATTACATACATCATCAAGGCAATATCAAGTCGGTCCTTTTGGGTCAATTCCTTTAAATACCATATCAATTGGACTCCCAACATTCGGGGAAAAATATTTTCTGTTTTATTATCCTCCTTATGATGGGGGGAAAAATTTGGTCACCCAACATGACAGTACTCCGTCACTTTTTGGTCAAACAAATGTTGACATGAATTTTTGTCAATGGCAACCCACTCTGCCTATCCAACTACAAACGGTTGCACGCTCGTATCAACCGGTTCAATGTGTTACACCCACTTCATTACCACTTGTTAATACATCTCTACCTCTGTTACAAAATAAAAATATTGTACAAAAACCTTATCAAACGGGTTCTTCGTCTCAATATCATCAAATTTTGGGTCCACAGAATCCAAATCCTTTGCTTAATTTACAACAACCTATATCAGGCATCATTTATTCACAAGCTGGCATACCATTTTACGGGATGTCACAAACGCAACCTGGTTATACATATCAACTGAATCCAAGTTATACTAATTTGGGTTATAACATTGGTGGATAGACCCCTTGGCAACTTCAGGCGCAAATGCCTCAAACTTCATTTCAACAAGTATCATATCCAAGTTTTGGTCAACAGAATCCTCAAGCATTTTCTATGAAAAATAACCCCTATCTAGGTTACCAGCATTAGATTCTGTACGCTGGTGCTCAAAGGCCTGTTGCTAAAGCAATTCCATCTTACCCTGGCTATGCTCAACCTAACCTTAATCGACAATTTCCTTTTTTTGCAACCTTAGAATTACCAGATTTAAACCGGTTAACCAATGATCCTATAAATTATGCTCCTTGGTGGTCAGTGATATCTCATAAATTACCCTTTGATATTCATAAATTCAATGGAAACCCTAGAGAAGATCCGTAGACTCATGTCATGACTTATCATTTATGGTGTTCATTAAATTCCCTCAATGATGATTCTGTTCAACTACGTCTTTTCCAGCATACACTTACAGTTATGGCTGCTAAATGGTATATTGAGTTACCTAGAGCTTCTTTTGACAATTTCACTGCCCTAGCTACTGTCTTTTTGACCCATTTCCAGTTACCAATCAGACACGAAACTGGAATGGAACTCTTGACCAACTTCAAACAGACTAATGTTACTCACATTTTTTATCACATTCATGAGTGGTGTCGCTGTCGACGAATGTTTAAGACATTTGATCCGGATCATCTCCTTGCTGAATGGTTCATTAAGTCCAAGGAAAATTTTAAGGGTGGAAAATTATTTTGAAGTTTAAAAAACTGGTGAATCTCACTAATCCCTAATGTGAAAAATATAAATTTTTTATTGATGTATTTGTAAAATTATTCAAATTTATAATGATATTATATATATTGTCTCTATAATGTTGGCGATTTTTAAGGAAAAGTAATTTTATATTATAAAATTTGGGCGAATCACTTTTATAAAAAAATGGAAATTGGCGAATTGTTTTTTTGGAAAAACCACGGAAAATTAGCCCACCTGTGACTATTAGCCCCTAAAATTTTCCATGCTTAAGTCCCTGTTACCATCTATAAATAAGGATGTGGCTAAGGGTGGCATCATCACAAAAGATAAAGTTATCGCTCGTGCCCAATATTTAGACTTGATTTATACTCGGTCTGGCACGCTCTTTGAAAAAATTTCTAATGCGCCGCGATCTAATTTCAATGTTCCTCCTCAAATAAAGGAATCTCATGCCAGAGACGGCTTGATAAGCACTACAAACACACACCACGCTACTACATCTAATCTTGATCCTTCTTCCTAAATTAATGTCGTGTCATTTGACAAAGGAAAAAGTGACAAGCAACCAGGAAGTAAGAAAAATGGGAAATCAAAGAAAAAGCAAACTTCTAACCCGCAAAAAAGATCATCTGATCAATCGTCTGGACCACGGAAACCTCGTTATCCATGCGTAATTTGTAACGAGGAACACTTTTTTAGGGATTTTCCTCACCATTCTGAAGTCTCAAAAATCATCAAGACTTCCCATGCATTAGCTGTGTTGACAGACCCATTTCCAAATCCAGACACTAATTTGGTTGCTACAGATCCAGCTCCTAGTTCCCAAGTGTTAATTTTATCCACCACAAAACCTTCACAAGATATTTTGGTGTTAATGCGTAATAAAGAATATGGTAGTCTGGCCACTGATCAACCTACTACCTTGACAAAAGATCCATCTACTGAATCAGTACCACCTACTGTTATTCCTGAATTGAAAATTTAGCCACCGAAGGGAGTAATTCATAAATCGACATATAATCCTGAAGAAAGATCTACACAAAATTAGAATGTAGTTGAATATTTGGCTCAATCCCCTTCAGCTATGTCTTCTCTTGAGGTATTACAAAATTGTCCCTCCCAGAAGCAAGCTTTATTGTCAAACATTGGTGGAATTGATCCGACTGATTCTAATATTTTCATTTTTAATCATATGGGCTATGTACTACAGCTACCAATAGAATTGGCATTCTCCATACAAGTAAATGTTCTCAATCACCTTGTTCATCGCACTATTATTGATGAGGGAGCATCTACGTGCATTATGTCTCTAAACTGTTGGAAGTCACTTGGCTCGCCGCGATTATGACAATCATCAATGACGTTGAAGGCTTTTGATGGAAGAAAATATAAACCTTGTGGTATTATCAATAACCTGCATGTTGAACTAGGGGGCAAGACAATGAATATTGATGTTGAGGTTGTTGATGGACCCCTTGACTATAATATTTTACTTGGAAGACCATGGGTATATGCAAGACTGCCATTGTTTATACATACTTTAGAATGATTACCTTTCCACATAAGGGTACAATCACAATCATTAATCAATTATCCATTTTTTGTTCCACTTCGTAGGTAACTGGAAGTGTTCTGTTTATTCACTTACCCCAAGTAGAAATTCATAACATTGGTGTAGGACTCTTAAAGGATTCCACTCTTATGGGAACCTTTTCATTATCGCCGCCCGTGACGTCGGATGAAATTGAAAGTATAGAGACTTGCTACATGATCTCTTCCATTCTATCTGGCTTAAGGGAGAGTGCAGGTGATTCTGAAATTTCTATGTTGGATGAATTTTTACTGCCCAACACTATTGAGCTGGCATAGCAATCAATCTACTTGGCTTGGGTGGAAAATCCGAAATCAACGTCGCCGAGTGTTTGGGTTGATCGTTCCTTAGATTTTGGTATTCCATCCAATCCATTTTCCTCAAAATTTTTGGTGGATGAAAATATTTTGGAAGCTATGATGTCTCAAGGAGAACCATTGGAAGATTATCATCATCGTTCCCATCTTCTTGATTATGAAGAAAAAAATCTTAGTGAACTATATCACCCATCCATCAAAACTTTATTTTCGAATTCTTTACGAATTAATGCAATCGATTCCGAGCGAAATTTATCAAATATCGAAGAAACAATTTCTATCAATATTTCGACCAAACCGGGTGTTGTAGAAAATATCCATGTCGGTGTATCTTGTTCCCCATCAGAACTTGATTCATATCACTCTTTATTTCGTGAATTTTGTGATGTATTCACTTGGTCTTACGAGTAAATGCCAGGCATAGATACTAGTATATTTGAACACATTATTAATATGTATCCTGATGTCAAACCGGTGCGCCAACGGCTTTGTCCTGTTCATCCGAAGAAAGTCATTGCCATCAAAGAAGAAGTTGAAATTTTTTTGCGTGTTGGTTTAATTTACCCTGTTTTGATAACTGAGTGGGTTTCCAATATCATTCCTATCATGAAAAAACAAGGTACCATTAGAGTGTGTGTCGATTATCAGGATGTCAATATGGCTTCTCCAAAAGAAAACTATCCTACACCCTTTATCGACTAGATTATTGACGATTGTGCTGGATGCGAAATATTCTCATTCATGGATGGATTTTCTAGCTACAATCAAATTAATTTCCTCCCAGATGACCAACATAAGACAACACTCATCTATCCCTGGGGCACATTCGAATATAGGAAGCTTCTGTTTGGTTTAAAGAATGTTGGGGCAAATTTTCAGAGAGTAATGGATTATGCTTTCAACAACATCAAGCACATTGTTCAACCATATCTAGACGATTTACCAGCGCATTCAAAAAATCAGACTGATCACCCAAAGCATTTAAGAGGCATTTTCTTACGCTGTCGACACTAAAAAATACGCCTCAATCCACATAAATGTGTGTTTTGTGTTGATTTTGGTCGGTTGCGAGGATTCGTAGTCTCAAAAGAAGGAATTCGAATAGATTGACTGAAGGTACAGGCCATTCTTGATTTTCCTGCACCATCAAATTTACTTCAGATACAAAAACTTCAAGGAAAGGCTAACTTCCTGAGAAGGTTCATTCCAAACTACACCAAAATGGCTAAAAAATTTACTTGATTATTGAAAAAGGGGGTTCCCTTCCGTTGGGACCAAGTTGCACAAGCTTCTTTTGATGTTGTCAAGGACACTCTTGTCCGAGTGTCGTTAATTTATCCTCCTAATTATCGAAATCATTATTTCCTATATATCGTCGTGGCTAAAACGACCATCGCTATGGTTTTGGTCCAAGTAGAAGATGGAATTGAACATATGATCTATTATTTGAGTCGTAATCTCAATGATACGGAAGTTAAGTACTCGTACGTGGAAAATATTTCCTTGGCAGCTGTTTAAGTTGTCCAAATATTTCGTCATTATATCCTGCTCCAAAAAACAACAATAGTTTCAGATTGCAACCCCATGAATTATATCTTATCACGTCAATTGTTGGGGGTGAAATATTCAAAATGGATTTTCATTTTGCGGGAATTTGATTTGGTATTCATCAAATCCAAGTCAATAAAGTCTTTAGTTTTGGCTGAGCTTCTCTATGACCTTCCCTTTGATAGCATTGAACTACGTCGAAACCATCAATTCCTGATGAGTCTCTGTTTCGGATCGGATCATCTGATCCTTGGTATGGGGATTTAATCATTTATATCCAAACCCAAAATT
The DNA here is from genome assembly GCA_034641835.2 of Pinus albicaulis. Classification (NCBI taxonomy): domain Eukaryota; kingdom Viridiplantae; phylum Streptophyta; class Pinopsida; order Pinales; family Pinaceae; genus Pinus; species Pinus albicaulis. The sequence goes on from CM076574.1 coordinate 1,119,095,971, forward strand.
TTCAACCTAATACCTCTCAATCTGAAGAACGATGTATTCGATACCAAGGCAAAGATTATCTGATCGTTGGCGATACACTTTATCGTCATGGTGTCGATACAATTTTAAGGAGGTGCCTCACTCATGAGGAGGCAGAAAAAGTGCTAAATGATTGTCATGTTGGGGTTTGTGGTGGAAATTTATCTGAATATGCTACTGAGCAGAAGATACTCTGTGTTGGTTACTTCTGGCCTACTATTTTTTGAGACTGCATCCTTGCGGTTAGAAGTTGTCATGCATGCCAGATTTTGTATCGTAAAATCCGCAATCCGCTAGTGCCAATGCATCCTGTTGTCTATGATGGACCATTTATGAAATGGGGTATTGACTTCATGATCTTTAACCCTCCTTTTTCTGGGGGACATGGTTATATTATTGTCACAGTCGACTATTTTAGCAAATGGGCCAAAGCGATGCCTACATTCAACAACACAGGACAGACAGCTGCATTGTTCTTCTTTAACCACGTTATTGCACGGTTTTGGGTCCCACATGCCATAATTACAGATCATGTGAAGCATTTTCGCAACCACATGATTTCTGAATTGACTGCTAAGTTAGGATTGTCACATGATAATTCTACTCCTTATTATCCACAATCAAATGGACAAGTTGAGGCTATTAACAAAATTATTAAATGAATGCTTCAACGGATGATAGGAGTCCATAAAAGTAACTGGAATTTTATCCTGTACTCCGCCTTGTGGGCGTATCGAACCTAGGTGATAAACACAACTGGATTTACTCCTTTTCAATTGGTGTATGGTCTGGAATCTATCTTACCAATCCAATGTGAAATATCATCATTAAAAATCATGATAGACTTGTTACCTGACACCTCAGAAGAAGAAGTGCGTCTCCTTAACCTCATACATCTTGGTGAAACTCATCGTGAAGCCTAATAGGCCAACAAAGTGCATAAGAGACGTATAAAGGTGCAATACGACAAAATTGTCCAGTCTCGTATCTACTCAGAGAGAGACTTGGTCCTTCTTTACGATCAAGAAGCTGATGTAATAGGTATAGGGAAATTCGAGCCATTGTGTCATGGCTCCTATATTATCGAAAAATTTCTTGCTAAGGGTGTCTACGAGTTAGTTGATTACGATGGAATTCCATTGGCACAACTTAGAAATGGGTTGTATTTGAAACATTACTATGCTTAATCATGAGTGTAGTAATATTTTGTATTATATTGTATATATGTTGTTGATTTGAATTCAATATCTTAATTTGTTTTTGGAGTTTTCTTGACATTAGTAATTCTCTTTACAATTTCATGACAGATGTCTAAACCTTTGAAAACATTTCTTGGATATGTTGATGGTGCTAGTCGTATTACGCAGAATCTATCCTTTGCAACGTGGGCCATTTTCACTCTGAATGGAGACTTAGTGAGTTTTCAAGGGATTTGTATTGGTAGATCGACGAACAATATCGCTGAGTATAGTGTGTTGATCGAACTTATATCTAATGAAATTTCATTTGGTATTAACCGCATAATCATAAGGTTAGACTCACAACTTGTGGTATTACAACTTACTAGTCTTTATACTATTAGAAATCCAACACTTCTTAGATTGTTCCTAAGAGTTCGAATTTTGGAAATACATTTTGATTTCATTCAATATTAACATATTTCCAAAAATTTGAACACATTGACTGATTCATTAGTTAATCAAGTTTTATACAGACATTTGCAAAATATGTAAAGAAAAAATTCACATCATTGAATAGGATTGCACATAAACATAGGAAAAACTCTGAAATCATATAGATATATAGTTATAGGTTTTTAAAAAATTTGTGTCAAAGACACATTGGTCATCTGACCTCAAAATTTATGCAAAATTTCACAACTAAACTAGTGGTGCTCATGATAACATGCTATAGATCTAGCAATCCTATGGAGCAATTGCATCCAACGGTTAGGAACTCCAATAGTGTGTCGCTGCAGTCGCATGGGTAACTCTTCGACCCGGAAATCTATAATTCCAAAGGTCAAACCTTCTATGTGCTACTGAAGCTCATCCAGAGTCTTAGCCATATCAAGGTCCTGAAGGACTTCTCTCCCAACAACCCTCTCTGTTGGCGCATCTGCTTCGCGTTCTGGTTCCTCTACTGGTTGAACACGACCGATATCTGCATTACATCAAACATTTAGTTTAGTCTTGGAAAGAAATCAAAACACAAAAATGTTGTATAAAACTTAGAAAAATAAAAAGAAAACATGGTCAAAACATTCTTACCCATTGCACCCCACTAAGCACCTTCTCATAATACTAAATCTGGATCTCCTCGGAAGTCAATGCTTGCGTATGCATACTCATCAATGGCAACGATCTGTCATCGGAACCAAGTGAAGAATGAAATGGAGAACACAATGGTCGATTGGCCTACATGCTGACCCATCAGTTCTACCCATATCTGCATTCGAGGATCTCTAGGACTACATATATCCAGTGTTACATGTTATGGCTGCATCAATGGAATCCATTCCAAAGAAAAGGAGACAAGGATTGAACCATAATTGAAATTCTTCTTCCTTCCTCCCTTTGCTTTGTTCAGTTGTTCCTTTATCTGAGATAGAACAACTTCAGACCAGTTGAATATTATTGGCTCTAAATGCTCTAGCGCATACTACATATACGATCTGTTCACTACATGTAGTATAACAGTGCCAACAAGTTTAGTGATCGTGAAAAGGATGGTTCTCAAAGGAAAATCCCTGACATCCCAGATGTTTATTTTTCCATCTTTGCTAGGTTCTACACCTGGATAGAAATACTACATAACATAATCCCTCACTGTCTCTCCTCCAATTGTAGACCCTGTGAGAGAAATGGGTAAACCTCTCCTCGACAAACCTGTGAGAAAATACACGTCCTCAATTGTTATTGGAACCACTTGATTTTTAATGTGAAATTCCTCTATCACCGGATCCCATGCTCGGACTAATAACTCCAAGAGTTCTATTTGTTGCCTCATCCCTAACAATTTAAAGTACTTAAGTAGTCCACAATCTCTTATGGCTCTTACAATACCCAGATCATTCAAGGCAATCATATATTTTTCTTCATGTTCTCTTTCCCTCCATGTTAGTGTCATTATAATCCAATGGAAACCTGAAATACAACCATGAGATCCATTAGATTCCATTCATTGCAAAAAACTAGGCGAATTTTGGACACACATGTAAACCAAAAACTTGAACTGCGCCCAATGCACTCCCTAGGCTGAGACAGTGCATTGCATATGCAGGTACCCTTCACTTTACCTGCTATGCCATGCATGTTTCAACATTCAGGGGTGCACTGCCCTCATTTTGGGCAGAATTTACCCTAGGGGCCTTAAAACCCTAGAAATCTACAGAAATTGGAAATGAAATGAATACCAAAGGAAAGAGGAGGTTCATGGTACTAACTTGGATCAAATGGCGATGGAATCCATCCATAGAAATGATCGCAATCGATGACTGAAGTTCGAGGGAAAAATCAGGTTCAAAGCTCCAAAATGAAAATGGTAACCATGGAATGGTAAAAATGAATAGTGAAACTACTTTTTATATTCATTTAATTGTTTGCAAGTTAAATTTATTGCTATGACTATGGTTTTAGTATGTTTTTATCATGAAATAGGTATTTTTAATCCATTTGATGTTGCTCTGAAATAGGACATAAAACTGATGAACAGATTAGTCGTGCAGATTTATTCAAAGAATGAATTGACCACAAAGCATACTTTTCCTCCTTATTTTTCGAGCTTTGATAAAAACGAAAGAGGATTTGAAGTGAAATTTTATCTCTTTTTCGAGCTTCTATAACAACGAAAAAGGAACCCCTAGAGTCTTCTTTCAGCTCTTTTCAGACTCTGATAATGTGAATAGATTGTTGAGAAATTGCTTTTTTGAGCTCGTTAAAGTAAATGAATTGATATCTACTCAGTATAAGCTTAACCGTTTTCTAGACTGAGACAGATTGTTTACGAAAAAGAAATACCTTGGTTAAACATGACTAAAGAGGTTCTCTCAAATATTATTTTACACTTTTTTGAGTCTGAGAGACAAATTTATGAAAAAGTACTTATGGAGTTTTCTTTCGTCCTCTTTTTCAGACTCTCTAAATATGAAAAAGGTCCGGGATATCATTGTTGTTAAGCTTGTTAAAACATAAAATAGCGGCGGGCTTTTCGATCATGGCAAGAATCGAGTTTCATTCATCGCTAGACTTGTTAAATTATTAAATAGCGATACTTTATTTACCCGAAGGGTCAAATTATATATCAAGCAAATGTTATACTCCTCAAGCTTGTTAAAAAATAAAGAGGTAGTGGTTGACAAATGACCAGGGAAAATTTGGGAAAAGTGAGCAAAGTTTCTTTTTGGTACCAAGTCGCTCTTTGAACATGACACTTCTTTCACTCCATGTCTGTGACTATTCGGGTTGGTTAATCATCTTGATGGTTCATTGACACCTATGGTTTATCATACCTTCACTTTGGTTTTGGGTCAATGCTTCTAACTCAGTACAGTGTCATCGATATGTTCAAGAGAAGTCATCCAGTGATTTAAAGCTCATCCTTCTACAATACTTGTAAACCTTCATTTTCATGACCGTCATCCCTGAAAATTGCTATATCAAGTCATACCCTTGTCTCTAAAATTAGTTTCTCTTATTTTGCAATAAAGTGACTTCCTATCGACAACAAATCAATATCCATGAAGTTCACTTAGAAACATCAGATTCCAGTACTATGAGGCTTGTTAGAGCATCGACAAGATCCTCGCTTCCAAACCTTTGACCAAAAGATTTTGTTTGGCATTCGACATCAAATCATTTATTCACGCCTTACGAAATGTAATGTAGTACCTTAAGAGACATTTTCATTAATGGTGTTTCTCTCACGTTTGTTAACAACTCACATCATTGGCTGGTAATCAAACAATTTCTTTCCATGTTTGACTACAAATCATATATTCACATGGATAGACTTGACCCGAATGATCGAGTTAATGAGATAAGAAGACCATAGATTTGGTTTCACCCATCCAAGATGCGATTTCAGGATTGTTGTACAAATCATCTATATGGTGACCTTACATACATATTGTCATCCAAACATGGACCTATATCTATAGGCATGTCTGCATCTGGGCAACATTCCAATGAAGGCGACTTTCTGAATTATGTACATGTTATTAGATTGTTTATGTGCTGAACATGGGAATGCCTACCCTCAGAAAGTATGATCAAATTGGATATATCATGATGTAATGTATTGTAGGATTTATGCAGGTGACCACTCCGCTTCGTTTCCAGCCCATCATAGTGTAAAGCATCTCAATCAAATGTTTTTATTATTTGGATCTCATGATTTTGGGGGAAATTGTTATAGGTCAATTTGGGAACCATTCCCAATGACCTGGATAACTGGGCATCATCTCTAAGACCAATGATCAAGGTTCTATCATTCCCTATCATTTCAGTTGCTACATGCCCTAAGACAAAGAACAAGACAAATTAAGCAAGACTTTCATCAAGAAAAGGTTTCCAAGGTTTGAAGCTTATTATATAGCACATGAGAGCTCACCAACGCAGGCTCTAAGGGGCCTAAGTGTGTTGCATATGCAGGTAACCCCATGCAAGGCTTCTCTGCAAAGCACTTCCTGACATTCACAGTTGCGTTGGTGACATTGGGAGAAAAATTCTCATTGTTCCAGAATCTCCACTTGGCTAGTGCCTTCTAGAAGAGTTCACATGTGGGAAGCTTCGAATCCAAGTGTCCATTTGACATCTACATTACTGGAAACATGTCTTGCCTATTATTGGAAAGTCATTGATTGAAAAACAACCTACAATTCATCTATAAATTGAGCACAAATCTAAGTGCTTGAGAAGGAAGAATTTGAGTAGAGAAATGTTGGAGAATTTTCAATTGAGAGCTAGATTTGTATAGTTGTTGCTGGAGAGATTTATACTCTGATGAGACTTGGGGACATTTTTGGAAGGGTCACCTCAAATCATTCATTTGGTTGTAACCTCTCCTTCTATCATCAATAAAGAGTACTACTTATTTTTCCCTATATGCATCTATATTGGCTTTGATTTTCCATATTGCAAGATCTTGGCTGATGTATATGGTTTATGCCACACTGATTTAGCTAACTAGCTTGAATATATATCTATATTATTGAATATTCTATTGTTTCAGTTTTCTTTCATGCAGGAAGCATTCAACACAAAATCGCTTGAATTTGAAGCTATAACATAAGTGACAAAAGGAGCCATTTGAAAGCGACTGATCAAGTAACCCTCCAATCCTCTCTGTGTATCTATTATGAGTTAGGAAAAATAGTCGTATAGTCTTGAATCTATTTTTATAGACTAGCACCTATCTAGGGAAGCATGATTTATCTGTAACTGACAATTCTCGCCCAAAAAAACTCATAACAACAACTACCCACCCTAGATGTCCTACCGACCCCATGGTTTTCGTCACCAGAAATTGTTATGAATGTCGCCGCTTGCATTTACAAGCTCTGACCTTGGGCCACTAAATTCCCACCATCAGTCACAACCATTTCTTGTCATCATGCCTATGTTAACCTATCATACCCTATCTGCTACATTAGATACCCTGGTCCCTTGCATCATTAATTCTCTCGGTCGGTTTAGGCTTCCTTCTTGTCGAATTCAACAACCATTTTCCAAGAAGGAAGTAGTACCTTGGATGGCTCCTCACCTCAATAGGAGCATTCTTGGATGGCACTATGGGAGTCATCATTGGACATTGATGTCATTGATCCTCCTAACCTTCGACTACAATGTAAGATTTCATGTGAAGATGGTATCGTACCTCACAACCATTTCACTTTGTTAGAATTTGTCGAAGACCCGTGCCATCATAAGCATCTCTTTCATCAATTATTACACGGGAATGTACCTAGTCATAGACCCATGTGTACAATGATAATTCACTCTAAAAAACATGCCATGTGAAGATTATTCATAAGGGAAATACATTCAACCTACAGTCAAATTAAAAACGCCCTTGAGGGCATTAGCAACCGTCATCATCAATGAACAGTAGGTCACTACCACACAAGTGACATAGGTAGAGCCTCTATCTGTCAAATAAGATTTAACTAGCCAAAGCATCACGAGCATGGGACATGCCCACATGGTAGAAATATTTTATTTATTTGATCTCTTGCAGGTTTCCAACAGAATATGGTCCCTCTCTTACTCACAGCAAGGGGTCTCCAACCTCAATTTTTGCACAAGTTGCTCTCTATCTCTCTCTCTCTCAGAATTGATTATACAAAAAAGAAACTATAATGTATTTCAGATATACAGTACTTGCTAGACCTCATACATTAGGGATCAATTGTTATCAATGTAAAATCATACAAGCAAAAGACATTGGGAAATGTTAAGTAGAAGGATTTACAAGGAAGAAATACATTATAGAATCTGAAAATTTTAAATTTTCCTAAGGTCATGCAGGAAAATTTATCAAATATTCCATAGAAAGCACTAACTCTAAGTGATCCACGCACCCTTTTCTTCGATAGTAGTGAATATCTTCACGGATATCACTGAGATAGCCACACAATCCTGGGTATGATAGAAGGTCACCATCCAAGACCACTTGACACACTTGAGGAATAATATTCCCCACTCAAGGCAGCGAATTACAGTAGCCTTGGAGCCACCTTGAGGCCTCAATTGTAGCACACAATGGAATCAACCTCTCACTCTTGTGTCAACATCCACATTGTACCAAGGGAGGGAGGTAAATTTGAAATTTTCCTATAAAATACCACCATGGGAAGAAGAATGTAGAACACATTGTTATGCTAGCCAAATTGCTTGAGAGAAAACCAACATTGGGTTGTCCAAGAAACAAGGAGTGTAAGGATTCAACTGTTTTCCATCCAACACCTCAATCTAAGAGAATAATTTTACCAAGTGTCCATTATTCTAACATCCATCAAGGAGAGAGAGAGAGAGAGGCTTGCAAGAAGCTTAAATAGAAGAACCCTCATTGTCTTGACTATTAGAGCTCCATAGCTCTATGGATTAATTGCAAGTGTTTTAGCGTTGTATTCTCTTATACTATCAGCAACTAATAAAAGGGTAAGAGTTCTCCATTTGGATTATTAGTGTGTTTGACTCGATTTAGCTTTTTATTTTATTTGTATTTTTTGTTTATTGTTTCTCCTCTATTGTAGCATGCTATGTACTTTACTTAGTTTACTACATGCTATGTTGTTCCACTAACAATATAACAAATCAATTGACATGTTACTTTCTTGTAGGAAAGAAACCTCCCCTACTAAGCACAGTGCATTTCATCCGCCCATGCGTCAAACACACTACAGTAGGAGGGTTTTGAACCTCGTTTGGGACATGCACAAAAAATAGAGAAAGAGTAGATTGCTCTAATAGCAATGATATAGATTTATGAAGGAATGAAACGAAATAATGAAGTAAAGAAAAAAAAAAGATACATCGAAAACATAACTTCAATTCATTAATAACAAAGTACTAAAAATTGTTTACATGAATAATGGAAATACAATAGATCAGACGATAGTTTATAATATTTATCATATGATTTTCTCAATATGGAAATCAATCATATTCAATTATCACCAACATTGGTAAAAAGTGATTGACCATGGTCAATTATAGCAAATCATGGTCAGGCATGGTAAAAAATGGTCCAATGTCACATTGTGATAAAGACTGTATCATTATGAAAATCAACCATGGTCAACCATTGTGCAACGTCGCATTGTGACAAATATTCTCTGAATATGAAAATCAATCATGGTCAAACTTGGTGCAATGTCACATTGTGACAAAGATTGTCTCAATATGAGGAATCAATCAAGGTCAACCATGGTCCAATGTTGCATTATGAAAATTTTGTGTCAATATGAGTATCAACCATGGTGATCCATGGTCAACCATGTTTATTTTAGGGTTTATAATTTTTATGTTAGGGTTTATATACCTTGGGTTTAAGATATTAATTTCTTGGGTTTAATATTATTCCCCTGGGTTTAGATATCCTTGGATTTTTAGTATTAATCCCTTGGGTTTATAATACCAATCAGTTTGGTTTATTAATCTAACATTTTATATCCCTAAGGTATAATATTATTCATAGGCATTATAATATTAATTCTAAGGTTTAATATAGATCCCTTGGGATTATAATCATGGTCAACAATGTTCCAACGTGACATTGTGACAAATATTGTTCCAATATGAAAATAAACCATGTTCAACCATCGTTGATGGGTGAAATCCCGAAGTTGGGAAACACTTTTTGGTGGACGGCTAGAATTTGGGTGAAATTTTTAATTTCTTGTCCGAGAAAATAGTCAACTCTATTTCTCGGCTGAGAGTTTTTAAAAATCTCATCCGAGAGATTTTTAATATTTTGGCCGAGAGTTTGATTGGGCTTAACTGGTGTTAAAATTATCTTGGACGAGAGTTATGTATTTTCTCGTCTGAGAGTTGTGTCGAAATAAACTCTCGGGAAAACTCTCGGACGAGAGTTAAAAAAAACTCTTGGACGAGAGTTTTTTAACTCTCGTCCGAGAGTTTTTTTTAACTCTCGTTTGAGAGTTTTATTGTTATAATAAAACCCCAAATTTCTTAACCCTCCCGACGTTCTGCAGTATTGTTTTCCCTGTTCAATGTCATTTTCCCTGTTCGACTGTCGTTTTACCTGTCGACTGGAACTGTTTGGACGCTGGAGCTGTCGCCGCCGAGCCACATTATCATATAGCCAGCCAGGTAAGCATATTCAGCTCTATGGTTCTGTTGCTCACAAAAAAATTCTTCCACAATGAAAAAACATAAAAAGCCACAATTAAATTGCGGTTGCAATGGTCTTTGAAAATTTGATACAGTACCAAATTTCCACAATACACAAACATAAAAATCCACAATTAAATTGCGGTTGCAATGGTCTTGGAAAATCCGATGCAGTACTAAACCCTCACCCAAAAATTTCTACTAAACCTACACAAATTACTAAAATGCTAGGAACAACAAATAACATTACGAATATGCTGCCACCGCCAGTCAAGAACCCATGTTTTCATGCGCCGAGCCACTAAACCCCTAACTACCAAATCTCTTGCATCAGAATGAGACAAGCTTCTACACCACATAGCAGTATGGTATACAATCCCATCTCCCTTCCTCTGCACAAAATTACTTGGTAGCAACAAACTTCATTTACCTTTCTTGGCCACAGCCTTGCTAATCTTGGCACCAGTAGGGTCCTTTTTCTCAACAGCCTTGATGACCCCAACAACAACCGTTTGACGCATGTCTCTCACAACAAAATGACCCAAAGGGGGATACTCAAAGAATGTCTCCACAACCATGGGCTTGGAGGGAATCATCTTAACAAAACCAACATCTCCATTCTTCAAAAATTTAGGCTCTTTCTCAATTTCTTTACCAGAATGTCTATCGACCTTCGTCATAATTTCAGCAAATTTGACAACAATGTGGGAGGTGTGGCAATCCAACATAGGTGCATAGCTGTTCGAAATCTTCCCAGGGTGGTTCATTATGATTACTTAAGAGGAAAAGTTAGCTGCTTCCTTTGTTGGGTCATTCTTGGAGTCAGATGCAACATACCCACGTTTCAAATCCTTGACTGCAACATTATTGACATTGAAGCAATCCAAGGATATTGTGATATGGGAGGGAGTCATAAAGGATGCAATCCAAGGAGATTTTGGTGGCTTCAAAACTGACATCATGTTGGGATGATAGAGGATCATTTAGGGAGTTGGTACCTATAGGAAAAATTTCATGTTAAGATGAAGGAAGAGCATTTTGGGGGGTAGAAGCTTGATTTGAAAAATGAAAGGATCCTCCACTACTAGTTTGGATGCCAAGATTCACATCATCCAACAAGTGATGTGATAGGTCATCCAAGCGCTAAGGGAAATAATCCCAAATGGAAATGCCTGTAGAAGGAATGTGATTTTCATTCATTCATTGTTTGGTCACTAAATATTTTGATGAGAGGAGATAAATTTGTTTTGGGCACTTCTTATTCTAGAAATTCATCTTGGTGAGCAAGGCATGCATAAAAATTAGTAAGTTTTTATATTTCGTACCCACCTTTACTTTAGTTTTATTATATGAATACACTCGGAATGAGAAGGATAAATGATACACGTTTTGAAAAGAAATCCAATGGCACATCCTCATACATTCCCATTGCAAGAGGAGTGGTAAATCAAGTGGAAAACCACCTCAATTTTACCCAAAAAAAAAAATTGCCACCCATTCTAATAAACAAACGAAAACTTGAAAACATTTAAGATTTACCTTTTTTCAAATATATGTTATACATAAATTTAATTCAATAGTTATCAATCCAAATTAAAAACATCTTACCATAATATAGCACTAGTGAAAAATTGGATCATTGAATGAAGATGACTCCCAAGCCAAGGTACCTAAGGCATCCCAAGGAATTTTTAGAAGGTTTTCAGGCATATTTTTTGAAGGTTTTTAGATTATATTGCCAACAATAGAGGGGGAATAACATTTTTTGGGAGGATAGAGTGTTTGTGAGATGGGAGGGAGTCATAAAGGATGCAATCCAAGGAGATTGTGGTGGCTTCAAAACTGACATCATGTTGGGATGATAGAGGATCATTTAGGGAGTTGGTAGCTATAGGAAAAATTTCATGTCAAGATGAAGGAAGAGAATTTGGGGAGGTAGAAGCTTGATTTGAAAAATGAAAGGATCCTCCACTACTAGTTTGGATGCCAAGATTCACATCATCTAATAAGTTATGTGATAGGTCATCCGAGCACTAAGGGAAATAATCCCAAATGGAAATTCCTGTAGAAGGAATGTGATTTTCATTCATTCATTGTTTGGTCACTAATTTTTTTGATGAGAGGAGATAAATTTGTTTTGGGCACTTCTTGTTCTAGAAATTCATTTGGTGAGCAAGGCATGCATAAAAATTAGTAAGTTTTTATATTTCGTACCCACCTTTACTTTAGTTTTATTGTATGAATACACTCGGAATGAGAAGGATAAATGGTACACGTTTTGCAAAGAAATCCAATGGCAAATCCTCGTACATTCCCATTGCAAGAGGAGTGGTAGATCAAGTGGAAGACCACCTCAATTTTACCCAAAAAAAAAAATTGCCACCCATTCTAATAAACAAACGAAAACTTGAAAACATTTAAGATTTACCTTTTGTCAAATATATGTTATACATAAATTTCATTCAATAGTTATCAAGCCAAATTAAAAAAATCTTACCATAATATAGCACTGGTGCAAAACTGGATCATTAAATGAAGTTGACTCCCAAGCCAAGGTACCTAAGGCATCCCAAGGAATTTTTAGAAGGTTTTCAGGCATATTTTTAGAAGATTTTTAGATTATGTCACCAATAATGGAGGGGGAATAACATTTTTTGGGAGGATATATTGTTTGTGACTGATGAGATGGGAGGGAGTTATAAAGGATGCAATCCAAGGAGATTGATGTGGCTTCAAAACTGACATCATGTTGGGATGATAGAGGATCATTTAGGTAGTTGGTACCTATAGGACAAATGCCATGTCATGATGAAGGAAGAGGATTTGGGGAGGTAGAAGCTTGATTTGACAAATGAAAGGATCCTCCACTACTAGTTTGGATGCCAGTATTCACATCATCCAACAAGTGATGTGATAGGTCATCCAAGCACTAACGGAAATAATCCCAAATGGAAATTCCTGTAGAAGGAATGTGATTTTTATTCATTCATTGTGTTAGCGCTCGAATCTGCCTCAGGCTGAAGAAGGAAAAACTCAAGGCAACATCAAACCAAGCTCAACCTCGTAGCTAGCCCTACGAGGACAGGAGAGGGCTCTCTCCGGGTCTATCTCGGCAAAAAATATTCAAAGGGGCTGAGATGACTTATAATAGGAATTGATTTTAGGCTAGTAAATAGATATGAATGAGGTTTTTAATAAATGACTGAGTTTTCTGGGCTGTATGGGGCAAAGACAGTGAGAGCAGAGATTTAATCAAAGGCACAGATTATTCCATAAGGCAAGATAGGAGTGAAAGTTTAACAATTAAATTGGAATTAAATGGAATGTAAAGACTATTGAAGAAATTTGAAAAGGGCATTAAACAATCAATCCTTTCCAACAGAAGAAAAACACATAACATGAACGCTTCTCCAGGGCAAAGCAGTAAGCTAAATTCTACCCTTCTCACTTAGAAACATTCAAATTGAAATGGTTATTAATGAACTGTGAAACATAACGATTACATATGAAACAAAAGGAAAAACATTTGCTAAAATCACACCACGGGGATCTTATGAACCAGAGCTGCATCCTTTCATTATTTATCTGTTGAACTGTACAATAAAACTCCCTGTTATTCCCTCTACTTCTCCCAGAACTCTTCCCTTACCAAAGATTTTCAATACAATAAATAAACTCTGCTTATGAGAAAACTGATCAACCCAAAAACAAGGGCGTTGTTTCAACTGAAACTACAAAAATAGCGAAAGAGCTATCTATCTACTCTAAAGACAAAACAACGTTACATTTTACACTTTGCAAATCTCTGATGACCAATGAAAAAGCAAGAGCTGTATCGTGTATCCCTTTAAATTATTAACTAAAGTCATAAATAGACAATACAATCCTATTTCTCTGCCGTGGCAGATGTCTCCATTTTGTTCCCATTCAATTATGCCCCAATTTAGCACCACCTCAGCATTCTTCATCTAGGGCGAGGCTTAGAACCAGTTCAGAATGAAATTTAGCAGAAGTAACAGGTGTCCTTGGATTCCTTAAATCTCACCAAGCAAGGCTTCAATCCTCATACCCTACTAAAACATTTAAGAATCCGTGTGACTTGGGTGAAAAGAATGTCTGAATAGCCATATATACTTTTCCTTGACCAGAGATTAGATGTGGTGAAGACACTGTATCTACAAGAGAATGATGCTTTGCATGAACATCCAGCAGTCGACTCAGGCCTCCTGTTTACAACAAGATTTCTCCTTTCACTTTTATTTCTCTGACCCGCTCAGGACTGCAACAAGAATAGCTTTTCCACTTTTGAGATGAAAGCACAATCGATGGAGCTAAATAAGCTTCTTCTATAGCCCAGACATAATGAATCACATACAAACTTCTCAATACAAAAGTAACAAAATACCAACACAGATTCTTTTCCTGGTCTTGACTTGAATTCTGGATGGAACTCGACCCCAACAAAATAAGGATTGGCCTCGTATTTCCAGTATCTCCATACTTTCACGGTTTTCATCCTTGCTCACAAACAGTAGCCCACCTTGTTCAAGCTTTTCAACCATAGTAGGGTTAACCTCATATCTATGCCGATGTCGCTCATCCATACAATTAACTTTCTGGTATAACTTTGTCGTGATGCAAATCTGCTTTCACTGTAGTGATAATAGCCCTGATCTATGGTAAACACGGAACATTTATTGTCAGATTTGAAGTTATTTGTATTTAAAGGGTTGAATGACGTGCCTTTGGAATGGTTGACGAGCTCATTCATCCATTTACGCCCCCGACCATGTGTCTGACAGCTGAAATGATGAAAGATCAATCCAAAGTTTTCATTTTGCGATTTGAGCATAAGGAATAGCCTAATTAAACTCGATAAATTTGCAATTGACATTTTGTTATCCCTTATCTTGCTGTCCATGCAAGAGAATTGACACGCTTTCTTTTCCTATATTTCCAGGTGACCTATCTTCGCCCAGCTGCCCAAACTTGGAACTATATTGATCTTACTACTCGAAAGTTTGGATTGGAACATCCAAAGATCGAAAATGGAACTGCGCCCATAAAGGTAAGACTACCCATTTTCGGATACAGCAAGCATATCCAAATAAGAAGATACTATTGTCATGCAAACGAAATATCCTTAAATTAGGAATACATAAGGTTGATAATTATATATATCAATGATGCTGTCCAAATGCACCAATATTGTTTTCATTTTTTCCTAAACTTAGAAGAATCCATACATAAAATCCATCAAACAAAGACTACTTCCAAAGCATTTAACTACTGCTGATCTTCCTGGAGTGGCTCTCTCCATTTTTAAGGCTGATCAAGAATCAGTGTTCAATAATATGATTTTGAGATGAGAGCCCACAATGTGCTCAATAAATATCCTTCATGTCCAGATCCTGAATGTGGGGGTTAATTAAATGGTCTGAGGCTGCCATTTCATGACAAATTCATCTTCCAGACTCTCCTTTTCTAATCACCTTCTTATGAACCCTAATTTGCAGTAAGTGCCTGAGAAAATCACATAGTTCTCTTTATCTTTCCTGTCTTTTAAAGTTTTTAAACCATTCAGAGGACACCTCATCCAGGTCATCAACTGATCTGTATTTCACAGAGGTAGTAGTTTGCTGGATGCCTGCATGATTTCTTAACAAGTTTCTTCAGTATCCACTCAAATGCATCAACGCTGCTCAGAGATGGATGGGGATATCCTTTTATGGATGATTGATTCACACACATCAGTACTTTCGTAGAGTTGTCCTCCGTCTCTGCATCTACCTCCACTTCTAAACCATAACAGCATAGCCAAAAATCGTGCACAGGCTTTAACACACTTACTTGGCGCGACAAGATTGTTTGAAATTGAAAAATCACTGAATGCTGATGAGTTTGGGGTTGGAGGGCTCAACGCACTATGCGCATGCCCAACGCGCCGCATGCACTCTATGCGTCGCGCGCATGTAAAATTACACTGCACAACCTTGCTCAGTGCGCCGCACACATTTTATGTGCCGCGCGCTCCTTTGTATGCGCCGCGCGCTGACTTCCAACACAACATTTGTTATAGGAGAAGAATCTTCAACAATAAGATGTGTACACTCTGACATCCATTTCTGTGTTGCGTAGGCTCCCATTGATGACACAACGATACACAAATCATGTTTCCGATTCAGTCTTTCTAGGGCTGGTATACAGAATAAGAATGGGATGAAGTTCAATCTGAAAAATGTATTATTCATTCCAAATGTCATCAAGTTTCCATTACTTAGAATTGTCTCCTTATTTGCTAAAGAAAACACTGACTTTGAACAAATTTCCTTGTTGACCAATGCGCCAAACTTTGAAAGATCCTTCGTGCAAATTTTTTGAAAAGGGACCCTTGAAAAACACTGGAAGGCATTCCAAGAAGAGGTTGCCTCAACTATGATCTCTGCATGCATATGTGAGATAGTTTTATCAGTTTATTTCCACTGACTTTTTGATTGAACTGATGATTCCTTTGGTTGTTTTTGTAGGGATGACTAATGTTGGATTCAGCAAAGGATCATGGCGAGGCTGCATGTGAACATCTTAAACTGGAAAATTTTAAATAATTACATATTGAAAACAAATTTAATGATTTCTTCTTCAGAACAGAGTTTTGAAGAATAATAAATCTTGCATTATTCATGATGACGTTCCTGAAACAAAAACTTACTGAACCTTCCTCTAGCCTGCAAGCGTTATCTCACACTTCTGCATACAAAACCCTAGACTCAAGATTTAAAATGACTCTTTTTGGACCACAGTAACATCAATGACTGCAAATGACGAGAAATGAACTTTGGTGAATTTGACTCTGGCAGAGGACTGACAAGACTGAGCCTAACATTGGCTCCAATGGGGATGGCAGCTGCCGCTTCTTGGAGGTGCCAAGAATTGCATATCTTTGGGAGAGAAGACAGTGCCTCCATCCATTGGGCTATGGAATCACTATTTTGACATACAACATGAGACTTTTGACCCATTTATGGACTGAAACTTGACTGAAATGATTGAAAAACTGACTCGGAAATCTTCAAACCAAAAATGTAATGAAAATAGAACAAAATGTTGCCCTTTAGCTACTTATTTATTTACAAAATCTACCCTACTCTACTGCAGAGCCAATGGATCAAGTAATGTTGTAATGCCAGGTCAACCATTCAAGTAACTGTGACCAGGACGCTGCTTGAGAGTGTTTCCACCAGGACACAGATGTACTTACTGGCAGCCATACCTACACATAATGAGCCTGGTTATGTAATAGATAGCTTGATCTATCAGTCAAACTGAAAAAAATTTCCATGTATGTTGCAATAGGATCGAAAAAGCCAGACTCTATTTGCTGCCCCAACTCTGCAATGTATACTTCCAGCTGCACACTGTCAATGCAAACATCCACAGGTAGTTCTATTGTTTATTGTTTTGAAGGAGGGAGAGTTTCCAAAAAAAAATTGGGATCTCGGAAATCATATGACTGGATTTAATCATTTAAACACTGAATCTCCTTCTCAATTCTTTCAACAACTAACTCACAGAAACTAGTTTTAGTTTCAAGAGGAAACTTTGGAGATTTCAAACATTGAAGCATGACAATGAAAAATTCTTCATTAATTTCAAAATCTACTAACTGATTTCTAACTTCTTTTATAGCTTCACACAGGGCAGGGTTTGCCACATACCCTACCATTGCATGAGTGGATCAGCGAGCAATGGAATCTCTGGATCAATTTGGAGTCTCCAGGTGAATGTTTCAGCCTTCATTTGTGTCTGTTTGCTGTCCACCATCAGCAATTGGATCTGAACTTTGTCATCCTTTACCGGGGAGAAATCTTCGCCAGTATGGTCGCCACTATGTTAGCGCTTGAATCTGCCTCAGGCTAAAGAAGGAAAAACTCGAGGCAACATCAAACCAAGCTCAGCCTTGTAGCTAGCCCTACGAGGACAGGAGAGGGCTCTCTCCGGGTCTATCTCGGCAAAAAATCTTCAAAGGGGCTGAGATGACTTATAATGGGAACTAATTTTAGGCTAGAAAATAGATATGAATGAGGTTTTTAATAAATGACTGAGTTTTCTGGGCTATATGGGGCAAATATAGTGAGAGCAGAGATTTAATCAAAGGCACAGATTATTCCATAAGGCAAGATAGGAGTGAAAGTTTAACAATTAAATTGGAATTAAATGGAATGTAAAGACTATTGAAGAAAGTTGAAATGGGCATTAAACAATGAATCCTTTCCAACAGAAGAAAAACACATAACATGAACGCTTCTCCAGGGCAGAGCAGTAAGCTAAATTCTACCCTTCTCACTTAGAAAAATTCAAATTGAAATGGTTATTAATGAACTGTGAAACATAACGATTACATATGAAACAAAAGGAAAAACATTTGCTAAACTCACACCACAGGGATCTTATGAACCAAAGCTGCGTCCTTTCATTATTTCTCTGTTGAACTGTACAATAAAACTCCCTATTATTCCCTCTACTTCTCCCAGAACTCTTCCCTTACCAAATATTTTCAATACAATAAATAAACTTTGCCTATGAGAAAACTGATCAACCTAAAAACAAGGGCGTTGTTTCAACTGAAATTACAAAAATAACGAAAGAGCTGTCTATCTACTCTAAAGACAAAACAATGTTACATTTTACAGTTTGCAAATCTCTGATGACCAATGAAAAGGCAAGAGCTGTATCGTGTATCGCTTTAAATTATTAACTAAAGTCATAAATAGACAATATGCTCCTATTTCTCTGTCGTGGCAGATGTCTCCATTTTGTTCCCATTCAATTATGCCCAAATTTAGCACCACCTCAGCATTCTTCATCTAGGGCGAGGCTTAGAACCGGTTCAAAATGAAATTTAGTGGCAGTAACAGGTGTCCTTGGATTCCTTAAATCTCACCAAGCAAGGCTTCGATCCTCATACCCTACTAAAACATTTAAGAATCCATGTGACTTGGGTGAAAAGAATGTCCGAATAGCCATATATACTTTTCCTTGACCAGAGCTTAGATGTGGTGAAGACACTGTATCTGCAAGAGAATGATGCTTTGCATGAACATCCAGCAGTCGACTCAGGCCTCCTTTTTACAACAAGATTTCTCCTTTCACTTTTATTTCTCTGACCCGCTCAGGACTGCAACAAGAATAGCTTTTCCACTTTTGAGATGAAAGCACAATCGATGGAGCTGAATAAGCTTCTGCTACATCCCAGACATAATGAATCACATACAAGCTTCTCAATACAAAAGTAACAAAATACCAACAGCAGATGCTTTTCCTGGTCTTGACTTGAATTCTGGATGGAAATGGACCCCAAAAAAATAAGGATTGGCCTCGTATTTCCAGTATCTCCATACGTTCACGGTTTTCATCATTGCTCACAAACATTAGCCCACCTTATTCAAGATTTTCAACCATAGCAGGGTTAACCTCATATCTATGCCGATGTCGCTCATCCATACAATTAACTTTTTGGTATAACTTTGCCGTGATGCAAATCTGCTTTTTCTATAGTGATAATAGCCCTGATATATGGTAAACACGGAACATTTATTGTCAGATTTGAAGTTATTTGTATTTAAAGGGCTGAATGATGTGCCTTTGGAATGGTTGACGAGCTCATTCATCCATTTACGCCCCCGGCCATGTGTCTGACAGCTGAAATGATGAAAGATCAATCCAAAGTTTTCATTTTGTGATTTGAGCATAAGGAATAGCCTAATTAAACTCGATAAATTTGCAATTGACATTCTGTTATCCCTTATCTCGCTGTCCACGCAAGAGAATTGACACGCTTTCTTTTGCTATATTTCTAGGTGACCTATCTTCGCCCAGCTGCCCAAACTTGGAACTATATTGATCTTACTACTCGAAAGTTTGCATTGGAACGTCCAAAGCTCGAAAATGGAACTGCGCCCATAGCAGAAGATCGATCGCACTTCCTTTGGATATAGTGCCATCCAC
This sequence comes from Pinus albicaulis, assembly GCA_034641835.2. Classification (NCBI taxonomy): domain Eukaryota; kingdom Viridiplantae; phylum Streptophyta; class Pinopsida; order Pinales; family Pinaceae; genus Pinus; species Pinus albicaulis. The sequence goes on from CM076574.1 coordinate 1,119,115,848, forward strand.
AATAGTAGTGATACCAGCCATGTGAAAAAGAAAATATCCCAAGTATAGCCATCTGTTGATAATTCATATGAGTATCAATGATGCACATTGTACTTATCCAATAATTTCACTTTCATTTCTTCTTCATATAAACTAGAAGACAACTGATACATACAAAAAATCCAGATCGGCCAAAAGACTACTCTTAAACATTTAATCATCAACAGGATCCTCCGGAGTGTCTTCCACTTTTAGTTTGATTACAAGAACTGGGCAACCAGCATGCTTTGAGATATATTCACTCACAGTTCCAACAAATATCCTCTGTACAAGTCCAGGACCGCGACTTCCAACAATTAAAATGTCTAGATGTATTTTTTTCACTTCATGACAAATTTGTTCCTTTGGATCTCCTTTTCTAATCCATCCTTCACATGGAACCCCAATTTCATGGCAGCGTCTGATGAAAAATTCCAATAGATGAAGCCCTCTTATCTTTTCCCTATTCTTTAAGTTTTTAAAATCATCTGGTGAGGCATAAATGCTATCCATGTCATCAAATCCATCTTCATCTGGTAGTTCTACATGGAGGAAGCAGAGTTTGAAGAGATGCCTGCATGATTTCTTAACAAGTTTCTTCAGTATCCACTCAAATGCATTAACGCTGCTCAGAGATGGATGGGGATATCCTTTTATGGATGATTGATTCACACACATCAGTACTTTCGTAGGGTTGGCCTCCGTCTCTGCATCTACCTCCACTTCTAAACCATAATAGCATAGCCAAAAATCGTGCACAGGCTTTAACACACTTACTTGGCGCGACAAGATTGTTTGAAATTGAAAAATCACTGAATGCTGATGAGTTTGGGGCTGGAGGGCTCAATGCGCCGCGCGCATGCCCAACGCGCCACGCGCACTCTATGCGTCACGCGCGTGTAAAATTACACTGCATAACCTTGCTCAGTGCGCCGCGCGCTCCTTTGTATGCACCACGCGCTGACTTCCAACACAACACTTTTTATAGGAGAAGAATCTTCAACAATCAGATATGTACACTCTGACATCCATTTCTCTGTTGCGTAGGCTCCCATTGATGACACAACGATACACAAATCATGTTTTTGATTCAGTCTTTCTAGGGCTGGTATACAGAATAAGAATGGGACGAAGTTCAATCTCAAAGTTGTATTATTCGTTAAAAATGTCATCAAGTCCCCATTACTTAGAATTGTCTCCTTATTTGCTAAAGAAAACATTGACTTTGAACGAATTTCCTTGTTGACCAATGCGCCAAACTTTGAAAGATCCTTCATGCGAATTTTTTGAAAAGGGACCCTTGAAAAACACTGGAAGGCATTCCAAGAAGAGGCTGCCTCAACTATGATCTCTGCATGCATACGTGAGATAGTTTTATCAGTTTATTTCCACTGAATTTTTGATTGAAATGATGATTCCTTTGGCTATTTTTTCAGGGATGACTAATGTTGGATTCAACAAAGGATCATGGCGAGGCTGCATGTGAACATCTTAAACTGGAAAATTTTAAATAATTACATATTGAAAACAAATTTAATGATTTCTTCTTCAAAACAAAGTTTTGAAGAAGAATAAATCTCGCATTATTGACGTGACGTTCCTGAAACAAAAACTTACTAAACCTTCCTCTAGCCTGCAAGCGTTATCTAACACTTCTGCATACAAAACCCTGGACTCAAGAATTAAAATGACTCTTTTTGGACCACAGTAACATCAATGACTGCAAATGACGAGAAATGAACTTTGGTGAATTTGACTCTGGCGGAGGACTGACAAGACCGAGTCTAACACATTGATTGGTCACTAAATGTTTTTATGAGAGGAGATAAATTTGTTTTGGGCACTTCTTGTTCTAGAAATTCATCTTGGTGAGCAAGGCGTGCATAAAAATTAGTAAGTTTTTATATTTCGCACCCACCTTTACTTTAGTTTTATTGTATGAATACACTCGGAATGAGAAGGATAAATGATACAAGTTTTTCAAAGAAATACAATGGCACATCCTCGTAAATTTCCATTGCAAGAGGAGTGGTAAATCAAGTGGAAGACCACCTCAATTTTACCCAAAAAAAAAAAATTGCCACCCATTATAATAAACAAATGAAAATTTGAAAACATTTAAGATCTACCTTTTTTCAAATATACGTTATACATAAATTTCATTCAATAGTTATCAAGCCAAATTAAAAACATCTTACCATAATATAGCACTGGTGCAAAATTGGATCATTGAATGAAGCTGACTCCCAAGCCAAGGTACCCAAGGCATCCCAAGGAATTTTTATAATGTTTTCAGGCATATTGTTTTAGAATCAGGTAGGGATTTTTTTGAATCACAAGTTTGAGTAGTGAAATCTATATATATAGTCAAAAACCTATTTCAAAAAACAAAGAACAAGATTTGGCCCAAATTTTTTCTCCCAATTCAAAAAAAAAATACAAAACTTATAATGATTAGACAATGCCCAGGGAATCCCACACCTCTGAAACCATAAGGTGATCATCTTTTGCCATAGCTCTGAAACCATGTTGAGAACCTGGAGGGGTTATAAATTGTCTTCTTGATAATTACTTGTGAGCTTGTTTGCTTATTTATTCTTCTTAATTAATCCTTCATCAAGTCAATTACCAAAGTGTACAGGACACAAATGATTTAAGCAGAAGTAATACTTTTATTATAGGAAGGTAAATCACAAATTTACCTTCCTTTCATTAGACTTCAGAATTCATCACAACTTTTGTGATATCTGCATTTTAACCTTGTAAGTATCTGCATTTTATTCTTCTAAAACTAGCTTCATCAATCCGTAGTCTATACCTTTAGTCTACGCCTTTAGTTAATTCTATTTCAGGTGAATCTACATCCCTTTAAGCTGCTTTACCATCTTAGATAAATCTGCAAACTCTATCTTGGTTGACCTTTTAGCTGATGACATGATAGTCAATTGATAATTTGTTTTCTAATTTGTTTACGAGGGTCAGAAATTTGATTTGATACTATAGCAACAATGGCATCAGGTGAGCCCTACAGAGACCCCTCCATGAGAGGAGGATTATCAGTTACATTGGTTGTTTAGTTGTGTCATGTTTTCAAGTAGATTATATTTATTGTTCGTTGTGAAAATTTTATTAATGTGAAATTTTTTTGTCCTGCATAGGTGGATGCACTCATATGACTCGTGCGCCCAGACAACAAATCGAACAAGAGGAGCTCCATAGACCTGTTCCCATTCACCCCCAATCTCATAGATCCCATTCTGAGGATCATCTTATACACGGTATAGGTACACATTAGATCAATTGCTAGTTAAAACACTCAATTTTACGTTATATTCAATGTTGAACAGGTGATTTTTTTTTTTCAAATGACATGTGTTTAATGTGAAAAAATTATGCTCCATAGGTGAAAATGTAGGAGTTGCGGTTGGCTCTATTACTGGTGAGGGGAAAAGGAGAACAATGTCTCAACCTATGGAATCCATCCCACACTTGGATACTTCTCCTCCAGGTAAAATATAAAGGAAACTGTATTGTTTGATATATGTTTAATGTGAAACTTATTGTGTCTCTTGTAATTGTGTTATAAAACAATTTAATGTTTTGTACAGTGGGTGTTAGAGATGTTCATTCCTCAGAAGGGAACCATCCTAGTATGAGCGAAGAGGAAGAGATAGTTTTTCCACTAGGTATATTCAAATGACCTGACAAATTTTTTAAATACAAATTTTTCTTATATATTATTTAATTTTTAATATGTGCAATAATTTAAGATGTTACAGGGGGTGGTGTTTTCCCTCCTAGGGGTAGAGCTCGTAGGGTTCATGAGTTTGCTCGAAATATGAGCTATGATCCCCTTTACACCCATCCTCGTGATATTCCTGAGCAGATGCCTTGGGAAGATACCCTCTCCTTACTTACTGTTGATGGGATGAGGGAGCATTCCACGAGATTGCGCAATGAATTGAAAAGTTTCAATCTCTTTGCCCCTAGTCAAAATTGTCTCCAAATTGTTTTGCACAATTTGGAGAGTTTGATAGAGACTTATCATGGGGTTGGACCATAAACCCAAGTGTTTTTTGACATGATGCATAGGAGGAGAGCATCAGTGATTGGTATCCACTCCTACAATGAAATTAAAAGTAGTGTCACTAAAGAAATGGCCTTGTCACTATTTTGACTTGTGACCTGAAGACAAAAAACGTCTGAAGATTGCAAGATTCAATGATCCCAATATTGCACCTTATATTTATGAGAAGTTCCTATATGCATACAGGAAGTTCCCAAATAATGATGAGGTGCCACAATATTTTTTTAGGATTTTGTTTGCTCAATTTCGAGAGCACATGGATCCTAACTATACAGATACTAGGTCCAAATTATATGGAGCTAGAAAAGGTCGTACATATGAACGATCTGATGCTATGCGAGATGTTGGGTTTAGGCCGCTAGCACCTCGTTTAGCACCTTGACCACCTAGGGTAGTTACCCTTCTAGAGGAGTTGGCCCTTCTCTCCAGTGCTACATCAAAAATGAGGGAGAAGATACAAGAACATATTACAGTTGCTTTAGGAAGGGTGGAAGTCAGCTTAGGGACAAGCCAACCTTCATCTAGTGCAGGAGTTCGTTCATTTGTGAGTATTCCAGATGACGTGTTGAGGGAGATGGAGCTAGATGAGCTTATGGAGTATGCATCCTCATGTAAATACCTCTATGAGAAATCCATTACACCACAAATGCACACCATGGGTGAGGTATGCACAAGCATGTTTTGATCTATTTTAAAATACACATTTATAAGATGAGCTATTTTTGGTGTATATACATTTAGTAGATCCAAAAAATTACGCCAATATATTTATTTAACTTATGCAGTTTACAACATTATTAGAAGAACATTGCCTTGCTCGTGGTCCTCATTCTGTAGATCATGGACATGATCATGTACAGGTGCCACATTCATTTCTATCTATCTATATTTTTTTACGTCAAATTGAAATTGAATTTATGTCACATAGTTTTATATGGTATGAGTATTAACATTATAGAATTTTTCAGGTTAGAGCTACACATCAAGGGCTGCCTGAAGAGATTATTCCTTCTCATGTTCCAGTCGTGACACAGGTATCGATACTTTTCGTTAAGCATATTTATAATGTTTATTATACTTATTTTCTAATAATTTTCTAATAATTTTGGTTTCTACTTTTAAGGATACATCCCATATTGACATGATGCAGACTGAGCCTCAAGGAGATCGTGTAGGCTCTGGGTCAGATAGTCTACATTAAACAATGGTAACCTATTACCATTTCTTCGTTGGTATCATTGCCACATTATAAACAGGCTATCTAGTGAATTTATAGACAGTTGAGAGGTTCCTTTATGTATCTAGTGAATGCTAAAACTAATATTTAATTTTCGATAAAAACTTTGAGCCATAGTCAATTCACTAGGTTACTGACAGTATAGGTGCTTCATTTGGCTTAGAGGAATATGAACATTTGTTTCCTTGACCATCTCAGACACTGTCACAATGTCAATATGTTGTACTTCCTACTCAAGTCCCTGCAAAATAAGGAAGCCCATGCACAAAAAGCAAACATACCAAGATATTTCATCTCTCACCATGGCCTTATCAGGTTACTCATGGTACAAGCTCTAAACAAAGCAAGAAAATCCTGGGAAGAAGTCATTACAACTCCAATGGTTGCAAATTCACTAAATGAGCCCAATGTTGTGTGACTCCACCCATTGCAATTGCGAAGGAGGAAGAATATATTGTCATGAATCCCTTGGCTACAAAGTACCTACTAATTCATATTAAGGAATAAGAGAAAAATTCTATTACACCATAGAAGTATAGTGATATTGACGTTGAGATAATTAGTAGCAAACCAACCACTGAGAGAATGAGAGGGCATCAAAATAGGCCCCCCTGTGTTCCAGGAAAGAAGAGGACATGATACATTCCTACCACCACCCAAACCCCTGCTACTCCAAAAAAACAAGTAAGGGCAGAAGAAATTCTAGAACACCAGGAAGACACTACCCCTACTGAAACATAATAACTAGTAGAGTCAGTTACCTAAGGTTGGAATAATTTTGTTTGGTGGCCTTGCTACTCCATAATAACCAGCAAGGAGTGCTCTACACTACATATTACTACTTCAGAATTGTTTTCCTGTAATAATGTGGATGTCATCTCTCAGGGGAAAATCCGTAGCTATGACAGTGGACTACATTCTCCAACTATTTATAGGCCTATCACTTAGAGCCTTAGGTGCAGAACTGCCAGATGGGTTGCATTACTAGAACTTGTGGTGGCCTAATAATGGTTATGGAGGACTATGGAATCAATATTCCTTAAAATATAGAATTGCAAATCATGCTTCCCCTGTGAAAATTTTTCATCTATGCAATACAGAACTTTAACAATAATCATTTGGACAATATTATGTGCTCTCATGTGATGGAAAAATGGGAGTTTCAAGAAAAGGGGGCAGTATGTGGTTTGACAGAGTTCACAAAAATCCTCTTCAGGATAGCTACACATATCTCGTGGCAGATCATGTCCACTGTTGCATCAAAATTGATGACATTTTTCATTTACAAGTACCCAGGTTCTATTGTAGCCCATCAATGACAATATTCCATCCTGCAAACATTTTGGTTTCGAGGTTTCGTAGTTTTGCATGATGAATAAGCATAGAGGAAAGGACGATTGTATCCATGAGGTGGCTGCATTAATTCACTAATTTCAACTGGCAGCCTTATTTTGGCACATGCTCTAGCAGGATAGGAAATGAATAAGCTCTACTAAATAGTAGTTTACAGTAGAATAATATCTTTTGAGTAGTAGTCTTCAATTCTTAGATTCATAGGCTTTAATGTCTTGTGCTGTGGTTTGAAGGTTTATTCATAATGACAAAGTTGTGATCTCATTAAGGACTTAATCCTTCATGCCAATAATTAAACACTGTATGCTCAATCTGGGCACAAGTTTTCACAACAAGTTCTTAGTTCCATTGTCCATGGCATGAAGACTGGCAACCCATTCTATTACCAAGCAACCCCCGGGAAGATTGATATTTAGTTCTCGGCTTTGTTCTCCATCCCATATATTAAATTTGAAGGGACAACTTGGTTGAGATGTCACAGTGTTGCAAACTGGGATCCTGTGCTCCATTTGTAGTTCATCAATCTGTAATAATATCTCCATGTGAGCTTCATTATGCTCTAAGAAAATACTTGTTGGGGAGTGATTTCATGTTCTATTATAGCTCGATTATATGTAGATATTAGTTTTGGCACCCTAAATTATTCCCTGAATCAATCACCCACTCAACCATAGAGGCGAAGACCTCCTAAACAACTTGCTCATCATGTTGAACACGAAATTCAATATCAACATAGTTGATTTCCTGTTGTATAGGAGAAGGGGTTTGGGAATGATATCTCTGTGCTTCCTTATGAGCTTGAAGTGTTCCTTGAGCACTCCCTTCTACTTGAGAAGAGGACCCTCAACAGGATTTGACTCTTTGTCGTGGCATTGGAATTGTCAAGAAGGGGAGTAATCCAGTATGGGTATACACAAAGGTGAAGACTTCAAATGGATATATCCATGTCCAATAGGAAGGAGCTTCAATGGTGTAAACACCAGGTAAGGCTTAGCGTAAATGAATTTAATGTTCGAGAAGAGAAGGTGTAGGGTTGTGGGCACCACCGAAGGAGGTCTAGGAATAATACTATGGCTCATAGAGGCTTCCCAAAGTGCAAGGTGTACCCAAGTATTTGACTGTGTAAACAAAAGCCTGTAACAGCTATACAAAATCCTAATAACATATCTACTTGTATTTACTTACAATGGTTTTGTTAGTTTGAAATAACCTTCAACCCTTTATATTAGTTATTTCTTCAAGGAATCTCACTTTCTATTATTCTCATGCTCATTAATATGTGAAGGGTTCTAAGCATACTTTTATATTTTTTAGGCTCATTAAAAACTCACGAAAAAACACCTCGTACCAAGCATACCATTATCTCTCCGTTCACATCATTAAACAAAGAAGAAGACACTCAAATCGAGTATCCTTTTTTTTGTGGGGGTTCATTAATGTATACAAAAAATAAACTGTAAATATTACTTTTATTCTCTTTTTTGTTTTATAAACCATGAAGGAGATACCCAAAACTAAAAATGGAGGGGAGGGTAATCGCTTTGATCACTCTATCAATAAAAATGGCAATATCGATCACATCACCCTTAATGTTTCACCTATTTGCATAAATACCTTACAATTGGGTTTTAGTTTTTGTATGAGTTGTACGATACATATAACTCATTCTAGTCCTCCATATGGATACTCTTATAGTCACTATGTAGTGTACATCAATGTCTTTATCATTGTTGATTGATATCACGCGGTGCTTATTAGTCAATCTTTCCAACTCATGTTTGCGTGATGTGAAACATTGTTGAAGGAATGTTTAAACATCATTTGGTGATATATAGTTGTTATTGAACTTTTATGTTGACCATCCCTATGTCAATTATACTTGGTTATTATACCAAGAGGTATTTGTCAACTAATTATAATTGATGTTATTAAAGATTTTTCTCTAGGGAATGCAGTTTATGGTTGGAATGGGTGATAAAGTCTCCCCTAATGATATTGAATAAGGCATGCGTGGCGGGTCAGTTATTAAAAAACCCCCCTTGCAAAACCATCCTTTTATGTTCACTTTGTCTTATAGGGAGTTTAAATGAATTTTTTTTTTGGGTGCAGACAAAAGCAAATTTTGACAAAGAGTGTAAAAGTTGCACCAGACCATTTAAATTTTTCAGGTGGAGACCAGGCCGTGATGCAAGGTACAACAAAACAGAGGTTTTCCAAACATGATGTAAAATCAAAAACGTTTGTCAGGTGTGTCTGCTTGATCTTGAATATGGATTGCCAGTCCAAGTTCGAGTTACACTGTTGGCCATTAACTCTAATGAGGCTATTCCAAGGAGTGATGTTAATAGAGAGTATTTTGCCGAGGAATAGGATCGCAAGGTGCATTTTTCTACTGTTGTCAATCTCTGAATTGCATTTTATGTATGAAAATCAATGGTAGATTCCAAGTGTAATTCTAGTCTCTAACTGTATTTTATTTATTTTTTTATCAGAATATATATAACTTCATGTTTTATGTTGTTTTATAGAAGGATTCTCTGTACTTCTACTTGTACTTTTTTGGCTCTCAGTTGTTATGATTATGTAATGATTCCCAAATAATAAATATACATGCCCATTTCTCCACCTTTTGCTGAATACATTATCTTTAGAATCTAGAAAACCTAACAGTCCCACAGAAATAGATAGATTTAATGGCACTAATTAATGTATTAACAACTCCATTTGAAAGCTGCTAAAGTTGGGAAATATAAAAATCAAAACAAAAATTCAATCATAATAGCATTGAGGAAACATTTCAGATACTACGAGGCAATAAATCACAAACAAATTACCCTACAACTGCCCATGAATATAAATCATGAGAATACTACAAGTACAATCCAAAATTTTTGGCACAGGAAAGATTGGACGCTGGCTGAGAAAGGAAGCCCTATCATGGCACATGGAGCACAACTTCGATGAACTTCCTAATGGCCAAATTCAACTTCTTACTGGCATTCCCAAAATTGTGTCAATTATCTTGGAGCTATAATTCCACGATCTGAAAACTCTCTCTTGTAATCACTATTCCCAATACTGATCCCATGGAGACACCGATCTCATACACACCTAAAATATTTGTTGGATGGTTTTTTCTCATGCTAACCTAGATGAATGGAATTTCTTCCCTTTTCATGCAGCGGTGTAGGGGAAAAAGTAGCATTCTTACAGAAAATTCAAAGAGCCACATTGCACTCTCCAAACATGAGAGCAGCATCAAGAGCATCCAGTTTGCAAGAGGCTAGACTCCATAAACCTTGCTGCAACAAACAGAAGCTAGTGGTCACAATAGCCTTGGTATCTATTACCATATAATAAGAGGTTCAAGCTACGCTTATCACCAGAGAGAGCTTATCATGTAATATTAGGCTCACAAAGGGATCTTCTCTCATGGAAGAAGCCTTTCCTTCCACAACTGGATTCTTCTACTTGCAATACACTTGAATACTTGCATGTGCACCCAACACTCAAAACTGAGTAGGGCACAAGTTTCCTCTTCAAGATGGAAAAAATCGGCTATTAAATTACTAGGAAACAAAATTATTATAGTTGAGTTTGTGTAAGATTCACCAGAAAATAATTTTGGAATGGGTAGCTGTATAGTAGTATCATTTCTTGTATTTATTGTTTTTTGAATTTTGGAAAAATAAATATCTATGAATCTCTCTGTTAGATGCATGTTTAAATTGGATCTCCTTTGATGAAGTTTGACAGACTTCCATTCATTTTCCAATTTTTTTGGTTTCTTATTTTCTTTTTTATTTATTTCATTGTGAGGGAAACTTAACCAACCAATGCACTCTCAAATTTTATTCTTCACAAGAAAAAACCAAGTTCATTTTGCTGCCCCCTCACTTCCAAGGACAACTAGAGGAGATTTTCTTTGAGGATATGCATCACAGACAGTGGTGTTGATGATGACATTCATAATTCTCCAAATAACTGCCCAAATATGCCTCTCAGCTCAATGCACATGGGGTCAATTTTCCATTGCTTCATATCAAGTGTTCATGCCAAATGTATTTGAAATGAAAGTAGCGATTGTCAGTTGAATTAGATAATGAATCGTGATGCTTGGAATTTATTCCTTCTGCTTTATTTTTACCTTGCTGGCCATCATCAATCTCCTAGTTAAGTGTTTCCACTCTTCGATAGAAGGGTAGTACTGGGGAATTCTGATAAGGGTAATGTGCCCACACCCTTTCCCATACATAACTTGTTCTATTACTTGTAGCTCTTATGATGGAATCCTAAGGAATCATCAATATTGTAAATGATAATTTGGTATCTTAGTAGGGAACTATGTCTTCCATGTGATTGAATATGATTATCCATTCATTTTCCATTTTTTTGGGTTTCTTATTTTTATTTTTTTTATTGCATTGCAAGGGAAGCTTAATGAGCCTATCCACTCTCAAATTTTCTTATTCAAAAGAAAAGCCTAAGTTCCTTTTGTTACCCCCTCACTTCCAAGGATAACTAGAGGATTTGTTCTTCGATGATCTGCATCACAGAGAGTGGTGCTGATGATGACATTCAAAAATATCAAGACAACTACCCAAAGATGCCTCTCAGCTCATAAGTACATTTTTCCATTGCTTTTTTGTCAAGTGTTTATGCCCAATGTATTTGAAATTAAAGTAGGGATTTTTGGTTGAATTAGATAATGAATCGTGATGTTTGGAAGTTATGCCTTCTACCTTCTTTTACCTTGGTGGCCGTCATCAATCTCCTAGTTAAGTGTTGCCACTCTTTGATAGAAGGGTACTACTAGGGAATTATTAGAAGGTTAATGTGTCCACACCCTTTCCCATACATAACATGCTCCCTTTATCCATTTTCTATTGTCCTTCCTTTTGGGTTGTATGTTACATGTCCACCAAAAATATCCATGCTTCATAATCCCATGAGAAGGGGATTGGATGCTTTAGGTTGATGCAGTTTTATCAAAACAACAGATTGAATATATGGGAGATTCCTAGAGAGCATTCGATTCCATGAATTATAAATATTTAGGATACTTGATATAGGAGTCGAATTATGGGAGGTCCCAAGGGGTTTGGAGTAGATTCCTCTATTGCTGAATGGACTTACTCGAACGCCTTTTAGTGGTCAGTTCAAACTACAGGGTTTGATATATATATATATATATATTGTTAAAAAGAAGGGAGTATGCATATACATTATATTAATAATGTCATAGGGGTGTTACAGTCTTTGTCAAGAATTAAGGGTATATTTTTCATTTGCAGATATAATTTCACTGCTAGAGTGTATAATAATGTGAGAGGGTTGTTATATTATTCATTCCAGAGGAACTTTCTAAGGCAGAGCCTTTTTGAGTGAAGTTATATGATGGGTCCTTATCATAGGATTAGCCTTGTGACAAAGGTGAAGGTGCAGAGTAATGACAATTTTTCCATAAAGATAACTGCAAAATTCTATAAATTATCCATGATGTCAAAAATCCATGCATTAGGAAACACTGCTGAGTGGGCGTAATGGTTAAGAGCATGTGTTTCCTCCTAAGAGATCGCAGCTTCAAATAAAAAAGGGGGTAGAGCATGTATGCCTTTGTAGCACTGAAATTGCTGAGGGGGGTCTCATACACCAATTTGGTGTCTGGCTTGGCTGTGACCAAAAAATTGAATAATAATAATTATATAGCCATTGGATAGAAGTAAGAAGGATTTATGCAATCCTGCACATCTCAAATTTTTATAGCTAGTAGCAGAGAGTCGAGACACTCTTAGATAATCACCTACATTATAGAATAAGTTGTTGTTGCTATATGAACAAGTCACAAACGTATTGGATGCCACTAGGTGTTTGCCAATGTGAAAGTAGAGAGATAGCTTTGATATTAATTATGAACGCTTGATGTGATTAAATGGAGTAGGGTTTTTATTACCTGTAATTTCTTGGCTTTTTATACTTCCTAGGCCTGTTATTCCCTGTAGTTTCATGGCTGATTATACTTCCTAACTGGGCTGATACCTGTGATAATATACCCAATCAATGATGCATACAGGGCACTTGGTATGGCACTAAAAATCTTCAGGAAAGTACTATGTCACACAACAACAATATGAAGCAGCCAAAATAAAGAGCAATCCCAAAATAACTTAGTACAACATCACTTGAGTCATGACACACAATTATAAAAATCAGCGAAGATAAAAGAGCAATAGAACTAGGTGGAACTAATTTTAAATGGGAGCAGACAACCTCTAGCATCACTTCTGCGTATGTGAAAAACTAATTTCTTAAGTTTGGAAAGATAATGTCTAGCTCAGGGTAAAGAGCATGGGAAAAGCCATCACTGTCCGCTTGATATAAATGATCACCTTTCTTAACATTTTTCTCATGTTTATGTTTGTTCGATTCCAAAAGGGAGGTCTCTTATAATTATTCATTCTCATTCCCCTTACATATTTTTAATGGATGTAAGTTCATTGGAGAAAATAAATAGTAAGCTTATCATTTTATGCATATCTTGTGCAAGGAGGAGCCCTCTCTTCTGGTGTTCCTTTGCATACCAATCTAATGCACAAGAGGGAGCCATCTCTTCTATTTTTCCTTTGCATAGCGAGCCAATGCCATCCAACCTATGTATCTAACCAAAGGAAATGAAGAGGTTGAAAAATTTGATATTATGTGTATCCATGAGGAGGCAGGAATCATTTTTCTAATTGGAAGCCCTATTTCCTACCATACTCATCATCCTCCGTCATGATGCCACTACCACTGGTAGCAGAAACTATAATTTGATGAAGTGTCCACTGTCACCTATCTCCAAGTATTTTTTCAAGGTTTTATTGGATGACTAAAATCCTTTTGATGATAATGAAGAGAGAAAATAAATGTATTGAGATGCCATTCAACATGTTATGTTGTTCCCTCTAAATATACCAAATCAGAAAAACATAGAGTAGACCTTGATGCTACCATATAAGGGTAACAACATTTATAGAATCTATCATCGGGAAATTTTCTAAAACCATTTGGCCTTTCTTCAAAATCACAATTTACTTCTTTCTCATCATATGAACTATCTTTCAAAATAATAGATTTCATTTTGTACTACCATTATTCTGCTTACATAAGAATGTCAATTACAGTTTTGTCTCTCTTTTCTTTGAGATTACCAATCATTTCAAATTTTTGCTTTCTATTACTTGAAAATAGCTCATCAACCATCTTCCTATGCATGTGAAGATTTGTTTTTAGTGGCACTTTTGCTGATATGATAGTCACTGTCACTGGTGTTCATCATGAAATATGGATTCAGGAGACATTATAGTGCCAAAAGCAGTGCATCAATTGCAGTGTCATGAATCTCCAAGTTCATTTCAGACTGTTGATGAAATTCCTCTTCGAAATGGCGAAAATTGAAGGCCCAAAGTTCATAGTCTTTATAATTCACAATTTGCAAATACTATGTTTGAAAGTCAAGGTTTTTATATGCACCAGTAAAATCTAACATTAATTTCTCATTGAGCTACTATATTTTCCCTTGAGATGATTTCCATCAACCTTCACATTTATGGTACATTTCATCATATAATTGTTTGATCCTTTATTCTTGACCAGCATTGAGATATCCCTCCAATATTACGTTGCACATATTGGATTTAATACCAATGTCACCATCCTTTTGAAACTCTGCAAAAACCCCCTCAGCCCTATCCAACATGCCACATTTAATCAAGGATTCAATATATATTTCATATAAGCTTCCCAATTAGGTCGACACCTTGCCATAGATCGAAAAAAATTGTATTTTACTTCAGATTACACAGATAGCCACATATATACATTTGCATCAAATCCACATAGGATGGTTGCAATGCCTTCAGACCACTATCCTGAAATTTCTTCATAAAATTTTCTACATGTGAAGAATTACTATGTTTTCAACTCTAATGTTTTATGTTGTTTGCATTAATGTCATAAAAAAATTTAGATATTTCTTCAGGTCACACCTTGTGGGTTTTGTCTAGAATGTAATGATTGATGGCATTATTTCTTTATCTAGGGTTTATCGCAGTAAGTATCAGATTCAGACCCCTTTTCCTCCTAATATGGATCCCAGTGTGACAATGATGACCGTTGAAGAAAATACAGATGCTACTTACAATGTTGTTGGAGGTTGCAAAGAAAAATTTGAATAGATGTGAGAGGTTTTTCAATTCTGTTATCAGTCATCGTCTATTCAATAGAGCATTATGTCAATAAATGGTCAATATAAAAATTCATTTATCATAACAGTTACAGGGATAACATTGGGTAATATCATCCTAGACAAACTACTAATTTGTGCTTTTGGTTGCAGATATATTGTGAATCAAGGATGCATTAAGCATCTATGTGATCTTCTAGTCTTTCCAGACCCAAGAATTGTAACTTTTTGTCTTGAAGGGCTAGAGAATATTTTGAAAGTTTGGGAAGAAGAGAAGGTTCTAGGAAACACTGGAGGTGTAAATATCTATGCACAATTTATTGATTATGCTGAAGGACTTGAGAAGATTGAGAACCTGAAAAGTCATGACAATAATGAAATTTATGAGAAGGCAATAAAGATTCTTGAAAATTATTACCTAGAAGATGATGAAGATGACCAAATAGTCAATATTTTAAGTTCAAAATGAGTACTTTATTTGACCTTACAATAAAAATTACAATTATTTACTATTTTTGTGGAAGCTCAGATGGAGTCTAGTTTCCCGAGTTAAAAGAAATTTCAAAATATGAGTGTTATGTTTGTCATGAAGAGAATAATTTCAAGTGATATTCTATCACTAATGATATTTAATTTTGTAATATTTCTCCACCAAGCTATATAGATTCCAATCAATGATCTAATATTTCATAAGAGGCAAGTGATCTGTTCTGGAAAATGTTGGTTTAAATGTTTTGTTGCTTATCAATATCCTTGGTTGTTGATAATTTGCTTTAAATTTAATTTTAAATTTTAATTCTTCTTAAGCATTAATTTATGTTTTGAAACAATTATTGAATTTTGACAAGTATTTAGTAACAATTACAGCATGTTGCAAAGTATTGGCCCTTTCTACTATCAACATGTATTTATGTGTCCCTTGCTATAGCTTAGGACAATGACAACATAAATTCAAACTTCTTAATTTCAGACAGTGTCATCAAAAAGCTTACCTTAGACTGTGGTGGAATCCTTAATATTGTGGTGAAATTCTTGCTGAAGCTGTGGTGGACTCCTAAGCTCAAATTTTGGAAGATTACAATGATTCCTGTGTAGTAACTACAACCGTATTGGACTGTGTATATATTTTCTGATCATTTCCTTGTTGGACAGTCTCAACACAGTGATACTACCTCTCAGAACGGTGGAGACCTTGATTGCTATAATTTACCTAAATGTGTATCATCATTCTTTGCTCAGACTTCCTTGTTGGACAGTCAGAACACAATAATACTACCTCTCAGAACGTTGAAGAGCTTGGTTGCTGTAATTTAATTGACTGTGCATCATCATTCTTGGGTCAGTTTTCCTTGCTAGATAGTCACAACACAATAATACTACCTCTCGGAATGGTGAAGAAATTGGTTGCTGTAATTACCTTGACTGTGTATCACCACTCTTGGAACACAACAAATATTGTTGAAGCGTTGGAGTTGTCCAACATCAAGACCATTGTTGGAGACATATTTTGGACAAGTGAGGTATTGTAAAATGAACAATCAACGAACAATTTCACTTTTCTTAGTGTCTGTGTCATAAGTGGGATCATCCTCAAAATCAAAATAGATTATATTCCATTGCACTAGTAAAATTGGAGAAATGAATCAATAGTTTCAATCACTCCATTGCCCTCTTCCTCTTCAAAAATATGCATTTTTTTGAATCACATTCTTCCACACCGCTAGTACATATGTCATGAAGATCAAGTGTTTGGAAAGGAGTGTAGCTTTTTAAAGTTGTGCTTTCATCTGGAGGAGGGTGGGTAGGTTCTTAAAAAATCCCGACATCAATGCTCTCCTCATATTCTTATTCTTCAGTTATTTGTTGATTCCTATTAGAAGGAAATAAAGATTATTCTTCATTTATTTTTACCACAGAGTTTTTTTGCCCTTCATTTGTGCAAGTATAAGTGTTTTCTCTTAATTCCACCACTTTTCCCCCCTTAGTGAGGTAGGACTCTTTACTTTTATTCTCTTCTTGAGGTAAAGCACTCAAATCTATAGTATGGTTCTCTTTGTCATTAAATTCTTTGAGAAATTGAAGGTAAATGAGCCATTCTTTGTCCTGATGTGATTCTGACATGCTCGCTTCACTAATTTCTTCATTATAGGGATGAAGGGAAAAAATTTCTTGA
This sequence comes from Pinus albicaulis, assembly GCA_034641835.2. Lineage (NCBI taxonomy): Eukaryota > Viridiplantae > Streptophyta > Pinopsida > Pinales > Pinaceae > Pinus > Pinus albicaulis. Next base: position 1,119,132,940 of record CM076574.1, read on the forward strand.
TTTCCTTCTTTAACAATATCTCCCTTAATACATGCTTTACCCATTTCTTGGAATCTTTTCAAATAAGTCATTCATTCATCATCATTATATGAAGCATGCAATAACGGTTCAGGAGAGGGAGGAGAGGGTTGATCCTTTTCATGGAGATATTCTTTCTCTTCACCTGCATAATATTTTTCAAACTCCAAGTACCTTTGTTGCATTGTGATGCAATCTTGAGTTGTGATCATTTGTAATTTATTTATCCTTGGTCTTATGTCAATGATGTGATTTGGAATAGCCTCTATGATCATTGTTTCCTTGAGCTTTTGCACGCAAGGCTCAACATATTTTTCTTTGACATACTCTGATAGGAAAATGGTTGCATTCTCCTTCTCTTTGATTTCATATGGAGATCATAGGAGGGTCACCTGTTATATTTTGACATCAAGTCCTTAATAGTTTCTTGCATATAAATGAAGACATCGATCTCTTCAATCTCTTCATAATTTTAGACCCATCACCATTGCAACCTGTTTATGCACTAAGGGAATGAATTTAACTCCATGGGATAAAAAATGAAAAACCATTTCCATGCTTCATATCCTTGCATTTCCCATGCATAGGTTTTCATTGAGTTATCTTCAAAGAAAATATTAGTATATACACTATAATTCATAAAAGACTACAAGAAATCTATAGCAAATTGTAGATTTCCATTAAATTTGGGGATGTGCATATGCAAATTAACAATGGGAAAATGAGGATAGTTTGGAATGCATGATAAGTCCAAAGAAAAAATATATCTTTAATAGGAAACATCTTATGAAAATCCATGCTACAAACATTAGTATGATAGTTCCCTAAATTGAAACAATTAACATAAATGTGGAATTACCAATATTTACCTTGATTCTTACATTAGAGAGTAGTATTTTGTATTGTACCTTTTTTTGTTTTTTTGAAGTGAAGTAACCAAATGAGATCTTGCAAATTAGTCTTGAAACAAATATCTCATCAATTACTGATACAAAATGAAAAAAACACCAAGTGTGTGGTTGTGTATAACTAGGGTTAAATGACCTTATTCCTAATAATGACACCAAAAAATGTTGCTAATCTGATTAACAAGGTTTCAAAGGTCTATGAAATCTGCTAGGATGGGCACACACACTCTAAAGGCCCATTGTAACCTCGACCCAAACTGTTGCTCTTTATGCCCAACTTTTCCTTGAAAGGCTAAGGGACGATTTCAACTCAATATCTCTATCCACCCAAGCAAGACTAGTGCCTTAAATGGGATCAAAAGGTAAGGTGAAAGAGTTAATTCAAATATGTCTTGTTGATTTTATCATTTCGTGTAGAAAAAGACTAAAAGAAAAAAAGTACTACACCAAATGATTTTAGATATGACATGTGAGTATACCAAATTGATGTATAAAAAATATATCAACCAATTATAAAGTTATTTTTCAGTTTCGGTTACTGATTAAAGGTGTTCTAGAGAAAATTTGTTGCTTGTCTTGTTGAAATAAGGTTTAAAATTTGTAGGTACAACAACCAATTTGACTAAAATAGAACACTATGAGTGTCAAAACACTTGTACATCATTAATCTAGGGGTAGGGAACTTGGGAAGTATGAATTTGATCTTGAAATGCCACATCCAAAATTATGAACAACAACAAATATTTCCGTCAAGCTAGAAATTGTATTTCTATGTTCCTGGGATCAATTTTCCCATGGGTATTCTGCCCGAAAAATTTCCATAGTTAAATTTACTTCAACAATAGCTAGATATAAGTGTATTTCTTACTCTAAATTAATAAATCAACAACATAAATTAAAACTAGAATCTAAATACTATGTTTCAAATGAATTTTTTATATGGTATGGGTAGAGAACATTGAAAAAAGTTTTAGATTTCTTCAGTAACAACGAGTAAAAAGCACAGTTTTGCAATAAAATCACTTGATACACAAGCATAATGATATCCAAAAAAATTCAATTTCAATGTATCAAACCTATTCAAACTAGAATCTAAATACAATTTTCAAATGAATTATTTATATGGTATGGGTAGAGAACATTGAAAAATGTTGTAGATTTCTTGAGTAACAACTAGTAAAAAACATAGTTTTGCAATAAAATCACTTGATACACAAGGGTAATGATATCCAAAAATAATTCAATTTCAATATATCAAACCTTGGCTGATATTTACATTTGTTTTAATATCGCAATGTAAATGATCTACTATTTGTGATATAAATCTAAAAAAATCAATAAGTGAATTTCCTAAACTAAAAAGAAAATAAAAAGGTTTTGAGTTTATTAAATAAAGTGTTTGTTACTCTTTTTACCTTGTGCCATAATAACTTTACCTTAATAGTGATGCTGCCACATCAGCAAAAACCCACAATTTCCATATAAAAATACATGGTTCATTCATAAACCAAGATATTTCTCAAATGCGGAAGCTTTTCCTTTTACCCAACCTATGGTTATAAACCATTGACCAAAATCCATTTCATGTTATTCGAATCAATATTCGACTTTGCATTTAAACCCAAAGTATCATCACACACACACACACACACACACACAAATATATATATATATAATGGTCCACGCTTAGGAATTCATTTGATTCAAATGTTCGACTTTGGTTAAAACCCCGAAACACCAAAATAATAATAAACTTTCGCCCACATTTACCAACTCACCTTTTCTTTGTTTAATCGATCTATCCACTGCTTCATTTAAAGGTTGATGCAAAACCAAAATGCAATGCTTCTGATCCAACGAATATCGTGTCCAAATAAGCCCGAACTTTAATGAATATATTTCAGGCGAAATGGGTGGTATTGTGGCACCACATGTTAGGCCATGACCACTATCACGTTCATTCAGGGAATTACTTCTTACCAGGCCTTAACCATGCAAAAACCATTTATTGTTTTGCAAACCATCTTCGTGTTCATTTGACTCGATTTTTGAATGGAACTATGGTTCCATGCCTGAAGAATTCCACACCCACTACGCCATATATCTTCATTCTTCACTACAATGCTACTCACGTTCCTCTGCGCATTAATTTGTGTTTTCCATATTTTTTCCACTCATGATTTCGAACATGCCAGGGTTCCATCCTAAAAAGGATTCCACAATAACTATGGCAATTTCAGAGTACAATTTTTCTTTATAAACTGGGATCTCTTCTCAGTTCCTCTCTTAAAGTTCAACCAAAAATGAATTCCCTACAATCATTCATTTTCCTTGGTTCACGCAAATTGTCTCCACCATAAAACAATTCAGAATTTGAAGATCTTGGGTTTCCAACAGTTCTATATCTATCGTTTTCCATTCCAGTAAAGACCCCAAATTGCATAAACTACTTACCAATCTTCAAACCCACTCTGGCATTCAGACAATGCATGGCTTATTCATCTTCTGAGGTTCTCATCCATACAATAAACCCTCAAATGTGACTTCAACCCCTAGATCTCACTACACTGTGTATACACAACAAAATTTATATTTTCTCCTTTAAATTCTTTATACGATGTCAACTCCAATTGCAAAATACATCCAGGACAATTTATACCCCAATTTAGAAGTTCAAGCAATTCTTTAATGGCATCGATCCATTCTGTGATCGATGCTAATTTTCTCAATCACACAGAATTCAATAAATGAAAATTTACCCTCAAACCGCACAATCTCTTAAAAATGTAGCTTGAATATAAAATGACAGAATTTCCCTTGTTCCTGTCAATTTCACTTGCACACAATATACACTCAAAACACAAACTCAGAAATTGATTTTTCTGTATTAAAACCAATATTTACGTAGGAAATTCCTTCCTCTGGCCTGATATTCTGTATCAGTGGCCTTTTCCCTATTTTGCTCGAAGGCTTACAATTCAAACTCAACCTCTCTATCTCTCCTCTACCTTACCTTCTTTTTTAATGTCTTGAGGCTTATTTATTTTTATACAAAAAGGTTTTGAAAACTATTTTTGGTTTCAGATCCTTCATCCTCTCAACAAAACTCTGAATATCCTCCTCTTTTTCCTCAACTAACCCCTAAGGATCCTCTTTCATCACAAAATCATGAAACCAATTCTAATTTAGGATTTACCATTAATTCCTAAATCTCTCAATCCCTATGCATTCTCAACTAGCCTAATTCTCTCATGTTCTCCAACATTCGAGAACATTTACAAAATTCCTCACAATATTTAATTAATTCTCATTAAAATCACTCAAAACATTATATAGGAAACCAACTCTCTTGAAAACAAAAAACCCGTAAGTCTATTAAAATACAAGGAATTTTATTGAGCCTAATGCTCCTGCATCAAATAGCTAGGTTGTGAAACACACTCCTCTCTAAGTTGATCTTTCATTTTATTAAGGAAGTGAGATTAACCTTCAATAGCAATCTCTGTCACCCGTGACTTAGTATTTCTTCCACTTGTTAGAGGGCACCTATATCAGGTTTGCAAAGTTGTGACCGCATGGGTGCCTTGTGCATGTTCGTGCAGGCCATTTGCTGTTTTCTCCCTTGTGTGTTCGTTTGGTCGGGCAGAGGTCCTTGGGAGGGCACCCGATGAAACGAGTTTGGGTCAGGTCATTTGGTTAGAGGGTGCCCGTATCAGGTTTTCTAAGTTGTGACTGCACGGGTGCCTTGTGCACGTTGGTGTGGGCCATTTGCTGTTTTCTCCCTTGTGCATTCGTTCAATTGGGAAGAGGGTGTCGCACCTTGTTAGGGCACCCGATGAAACAAGTTCGGGTCGGGTTGTTTGGTTAGAGGGTGTGTGTATCAGGTTTGCTAAGTTGTGACCGCATGGGTGACTTGTTCACATTCATGCAGGACGTTTTCCATTTTCTCCCTTGTGCGTTCGTTCGATCGGGTAGAGGGCGTTGCGCCTTGGGAGGGCACCCAATGAAATGAGTTTGGGTCGCGTCATTTCATTTGAGGGTGCTCGTATTATGTTTGCTAGGTTGTGACCGCACGAGTGCATTGTGCACATTCTTGCGGGCCGTTTGCTGTTTTCTCCCTTGTGCGTTCATTCGGTCGGGCGGACGGCGTCGTGCCTTGGGCAGGCGCCCGATGAAACGAGTTTGGGTCGGTGCGTTTGGTTAGAGGGCACCCGTATCAGTTTTTCTAAGTTGTGATCGCACGGGTGCCTAGTGCATGTTCGTGCGGGTCGTTTGCTGTTTTCTCCATTGTGCATTCATTCGGTTGGGCGGAGGGCATCACTCCTTGGGAGGACACCCGATGAAACAAGTTCGAGTCGGGTCATTTTATTAGAGGGCGCTCGTATCATGTTTGCTAATTTGTGACCACACGGATGCCTTGGGAACTATTATATATATACATTTAACTAAAAATTCATTCATCACCATTATATCCATGCAAGAAAAGGGGCAAGTTAAGATCATCTAGGAGTAAACATGATGGACACATTAAATCACCATGGACACATTAAATCACCATTAAATCCATTATTATATATATACATTTAACTAAATATTCATTCATCACCATCATATCCATGCAAAAAAAGGGGGGAGTTAAGATCATCTAGGAGTAAACATGATGGATAAATTAAATCACAATGGACACATTAAATCACCATAACTTAAAATTATCTAGCAAAGAACCCTAGTCCATTAGATCATAATATATTGTTTGTACCAACACACATCTAACCATCCACATGTCCATTTATTTGAAAGCAATCCACAATATATTCTTAAACTATATAAAGTCCAATGGATTTTAGCAATTATATGTTCTAACCCTAGAATCAAAGTTCATTGTTCATCTTAAACAATGTTTTCCACTCATATGAAATGTGCTAGTGGCAAATTTTCTAGAATGGCATCATGATCATCTATCGATAACCTTCATTGTCGTTGTTTTTTTCTACTCTTCACTTGCTTCAACTACAACCGAGTTGCTACGACCAAGTGACTATATTGGGCATAAATAACCTCTGGCTAGTAATCTTAAAAAATAATATGATCTTTACATTTCTTTACTTCTTCAAAGAAATGTCCCATTAACACCATTGAACCGATTGGGTATGTATAATTTGATGGATCATTATACTCTTGCAGCAACATGGATTTAGACATAGTGCATCGTAATAAATAATAATGCACTTATTCTTGATTATTTTTTGGTGCAATGACAACAAAGACATCACCTTCTCTAACCATATCAGAAACACGATCATAATCATTGTCAATCACAACCACTTCATTGTCCATTTCCTTGTCATTCACGTTTCCAAATGGGGGCAATGGTGTAAATTCTTCCTGTTTCCATGGTTTAACAAATTTCTTAATTTGGTTTTCACAGTCATCGATGGACTCTGTCTGATCAATACATGTAGAACAAAAGCAAGAGCACTTTCATTTCTGAATGCAATGTATATTTGTCATGTTCTTACTCCTAATTGAGTGTAAAATTATTGTTTGAGGGAGTCCAAGGCAATTAAATGGCAGGGATCTATCAACATCACCCATTGCAATATTCCAAAAGTACCTGCTTGAGAAAAACACACATGAACATGTATGAGTCAAATTTTGAACAATATTTAATATTTTTTTGATAAAAAATACACACATATATGTATATACACATATATATATCTAGACATGTATAATATATTTTTATTTAAATGTGTACGACTACCTGTGCACATCAACCATCCTTGGGTTCGATACATGACTTAAATTGTATTTTCACCAATTAACAACATCTAAAGAATTTGAAAGTCGGGAAGCTGAGTGATTCAATTGATGCCTCCTAAGTGCACGTTTTATGCATGCCCTGGCACCATCGCGCTCTCCTTTTCCATGCCCTGTCTCAAAGAAATTTCATGTATGTGGAATGTTGGTTCTCTTATGAAGATGAGACAACCAAAAGAATGATCTTGCTGATTTAAATTAACAAGCACAACCATCTTACCATACCCAATGTTATTTAAAAGTGACCCTCCGTTTCAACAATTCATTATAAATAACATTAAAACAATGCTGAAAAAAACATGTATCATGTGTTTGATCATCAGTGATGTAGAAATGGTACTCCTTAATCACCTCACGATTATTTTCATCGCTATCAAAACCATTTATAGCAAGCTCTACATGTCTATACAAAATATGCACAAATATAGATACTTGGTCTGAATGATAATACTTACTTTGTATCTCCTTTTGTGGAATAAATTTGTAATTCTCAGTGAAATAAACCACTGATAATATTTTTCCTTTTGGGAACACATCACGTGATTGCTTGAACTGTAAATCCTGCCATCGTGCTATATGAAAATGCTTAATATATTTGTATATTTGGACCCTGAACTTCTCCATAAAAGATGTTGTTGGAATCTCGTTGTCAAGTAAAGTGATATTTTTTGATGTTGTGCTTGAATCTGCAACAGGAGTGTAAGTAGCATTTTCATATCGCTTCCAATTCAGACTGAGATTTGACAGTCTAGGATCATTAGGATCAATAAGATACTTTGCATCGTAGAGTGCCAAATGAGAACATTCTACGCCTTTTCTTCCACCAACACATTATTTTTTATAAAATAATTCATTATTCTCTCGTGCACATAATATCTTTGATAAAAATTCATGAACACTTGAAGGAGGGGGGTCATTTGACCAATATTTTATGCCAACATTTACAAATGTCTCATAAAATAATTGGAATCCTACATGGTATCGATAACAACATGTGTCTCGAACAGTGATAGGCCTGACATACCATGGTTTAATCTTCACAAATGTACTAAGGGAAATCTTCACATCAATATTACTCTCCATAAAGTTTTGGAATAATTCTACTTGAATAACTTGTGTTATATGTTTGGAATGAGATTCATAAACTCCCTTAGATATACGGCGTCGCACATAATCCTTTTCATTTGGCAACACAGAAGAATTCAAATCCAAAAAATATTTTACCCTATCCCTCACACCATCAGGAAGTGTATCATGATATGGACGCCTGCATATGTTAGCCCAACATGCAAGTTCATCTTTCTCATCTAATTGAATTCTAAATTTTGTATGCCTCCATAAAATTTTTCTTGATGTTTTAAACAATTTTGAAGTTGCTGACAGCAACCAACTTGATGAAGTTCGTTTCGCGACTACACCTGTTAAAAGTTCTCTACAAGAATTATTTTCAACTTGAGATCGCTTTTTGGCTAGTGTGGAAAGCGCCGACGTCACATTTTTTGATACCATTTCATTTGGTAAAACCTCTTTCTCACTTTTAATGCCCAATAATTCCACAGTATTTTTGAGATATTTGTGCTTTAAAAATACATGTAACATCTTAGCTTGTGCTATGATAGACTTACCTTCAAAAATATGTTTCAATCCAAAATTTACTTTATCTCGAACTGTCCTTTCAGCCATTAGTGGTCCCAATTCTTCAATTTTAGTTGGATCCATATTTTCTAGAAACTTGTAGTTGTATACAGTGTTCTTGGAACTTCCAACTAATTGCAGTGAAATTCGAGGTGTGGTAGTATCTTCTTGTGGTTTTGATGTTGTCCCTGCATAAATAACAATATTAAATTCTAATTTGAAATTGACATATACATATTTTTAATTTTAAAACTATCTTGAACTACAATGTGTTTAAAAAAAATACAAAATTCAAATTGAAGAAACTATTGACTCATGAGTGAGATCGATATCAATATTCTCTTGGACATTCGTGTTTTCAATATTCTCGTCAATAAGTTCCTCAACATTTCTCATTTCCTCATCATTTTCATGCACCTCTACATCTATTTCACGATGCTCTACCTCCACATTTATTTCATGGCTTAATCTTTCCCTTTCCTCTCACATTTTTTTTTGTAATCTCTCATTTTTATCCACTGAATCAGTTATTTTTCGTTCGTGACTTGATAGGAAATTCCTTTGGTTTCCCATGTTCAAAAAATTGGAAACCTAAAATCCAATTCTATTTGGACCAAACACCCAAATGGCCAAGAGTTGGCTTGGGTAAACACTCGGGCACAAACTCTCGGCCGAGAGTTTAGCCGGGTAGTTAAATGTAACCTATGCTAGTTTAAACTCTAGGTTGAGAGTTCTAAATTTCTCAGTCAAGAGTTTAATAAATATCTTGTCCGAGAAATTATCTCGGCCGAGAGTTTCTGGTCAACGAAAAACCCAGAAAATTCTGCAGTTTTGAGGGACCTGCAACTTTGGAGGGGCAGAACACCTACAAAAACAAAATGTTATATTTCAGACCAGGTACGATTAGATTCATCTCTGAATCTAGTTTCTGGTGATGTAATATTTGTGGAGTTTCATTAAAAATTTCAATTTTTTATTAATTTTATATTAAAACTGTGTCACTGTGGAATTTCATTGTTCGGAAAATTGCACTCAATGAAAATTCAATAACCTTAAAATGGAAACACCAAAAAATTCAAAAAAATCATATCGCAATTCTCTCCCTGTCTACTTGAAAAGGGTACTCTCAGTTTTCTTATTGATGATCACATTGAAAAGAAAATCTAGGGTTCATAAAATGTACTGAAACATCACCATTTTTTTGTCTTCATCCATTTCAAAAAATAATAAAAAATAGTAATTTAATCTGAAAATTACCGAAACATAGTCAGTACACTAGTGAAATATATGTAGATTATTATGATATGGTTTATTTCCAAAAATTTAATAACCTTCCATAAAAAAATTTAGGGTTCAAAAAATGACTATTTATGTTTGCCTCAAAATTTCAAATATATGCAGTTAGTAAAAAACAAATTTACCCCTCTATATGTCAATATTATTTAAAAAAAAAATATGAGTATGGAGGTAAGAAAATTCTCTACAAATCTTGTTTTTATGTCAAAGCATAATTTGCATTAAAAATATGAGTTTAATGGAGTTGAAGTTGAAAAAACATAGAAATTTACAATTTTAAATGTCAAAAAAGAGCAAAACGTGTTTCCCAACTTCATGTTTTCATCTGATATGAAATGACTGTATTATTTTTTTTGGTAAGTGTCTTTTCAGTTTATAAACATTTTCATAATCATATCATTAGTTTTCTTAAGGATTGAGATGTTTTTCCATCAATTGTAGATGGTTTTAGGTGAATTAGAAGCATAAAAAAAGCTTCAATAACACTGGAAAACAATGTAAAACAGAGAAATAAGTCACCACATGAAATTTACATAGCAGGCATGATGAAGTAGTTCACCCCTCCTGGGCTACATCTGTTGGTCCAACTCCCAATGGCATGTCTATCTTTCATTATGCTCAAAATTTTCCAAATACATGTAGTTACAGTGTGCCAATGGCTGTTTTCTCTGCACTAATGGCTCCAGAATGCTCCAATTAGTAAAAAATGTGTCTTCGTTCACTCAGAATGGGTGAAAATTCTGTCTCCTACTCTTTTGCCCAGTTACACCTAGAAAAACTCCACTAAAAGTGGAGAACTCCACTTATCTGGAGTTAAAATAGCTTCTCCACCAGAAATGGCGTGCTTTGAAAAATTTTCCATCCTTTTAAATTGTGGCATTAAACGTTGGTGGTTGAGTTGGCCACATGCCAACCCTAAACCTCACAGCTAACACAATGGTTAGCCGAACCCAAGGCGAAACTTCGGTGGGAATTTTGAACTGCGTTGTGCTGTGGGTTTTTTGTACACCGCGTGAAGATTTGAATAACTATTGCAATGTTAAAATTGTTAAAACTATTGCGGGTGACATTAATTGTGATAGTGGTTGGGCGGTTATCATTTTAAACATTCGCCAGGTGACATACCACCAGGGACTGCTGGCGAGTTGGGACCATCGGTGGTCCCCAACCCCCAAACTCCACTGAAATGAAACTTAATAGAACATGCGAACTATGATGGTTAAGCAAAAAAATGTAGAGTGGTTGGAAACTACCTCACATGCCTGAAGGGAGGTTCGAGGTCAATTCTGGTGGCCTCCAACCAAAATTTTAGAATGCGGTTCAAGGGCCATGTGGCAACCTCAGGGCTAGCCACATGGCACCTCCTGATTGGCCCTCATAAAAACGTGCAACCATTAGAATTGAGCCACTTTTCAAAATAGGTTTGGTTATGAGGAAAGGAATATTCCTCAAAATATTATCTTTTTGCTCACTATGCATACCATTCAAACTTGGTCAAACTATCACAATTTTACTTGTTTGGCATTTCGATCAGAACGCAATATCTCCCTCATACGACATCGATTTTTAGAACCGTTTGCGGTGCCAGAATTAGGAAGATGAGATCTATGAAACCATCCTAGATTCAACCCAATCCTATAACTTTGAATTTTGAGAAAAAATTATGAACTCTTGATCTCTCCTCCCCATTGGGAAGCTTTCGGACCCGAAAAGACATGATTACGTATTCAATAGAGGAGGGTACAAATCCCTCACCTTTCCAAACTCCATCCAATTTTCCTTGCTTGGTTTAGTGCCTTTCATCACAACTCAAAGGTAGTCAACACTTCCCCTCTTGGATGCTAGAAGGTAGCTAAACATCACTTCCTTGATCATTGATCAAAAGTGGTGTAGAAATTATATGCACTAAGCATACATATGTCCAAGATCCACCTGATCTCACACTATTTTAACTTCATGCAAAATACAGAATCTATTCCACCATTGATCATTTGCGGAAATTAAATCAAGATTGAAATGCACACATGAAACAATAAAAATTCACACACATTAACACATCTGTTTAACGAGAAATCCTGAAGCTAAAAACCCCAACTATATGTATATAATATATGTCATAGAGATCATGTAAAAATCCTCATACAAAGCTGATCATGTCAAGCTCTTAGTACAATACAATCGCTACACACTAATCAAGCCCGATCTTGCAAATCCATGCACGAATATTTGCCACCTGCTAGCCTGCCTCTACTGCGAAATCCCTACTGAAGAATGGCTCTGAATGAAATCTAATTCACCAAGCTTTCACTGCAAAATCCTCATAGGCATCTCTACTGAGTGTTGGATGAAATCAATGCATCACTATAGTCACAACTGATAGTCACACTTGCTCTTTCACCTATCTCTCCACTGGTCTCCACTAAAACTACCATGCACTATAGTTAACTGATGTATACTTCAGTTGATTAATGAGTTATTATTTAGTGAATTAATTAACTAATTAATTCACACCACTCTCACTAGTGTATCAATCAGTTAGACTAGATACAACTAGCTCAACTGAGTCTAACTGAGTTAAACTAAATACAACTCCACCAACTACTTATCCAACTCCACCAAAATTCTATCACATGAGTTCTAACTGAATTCCTCCATGAAATAGCTCCAATAAAAAGATGTTGTGCCACATCTATGCACTTAAATAAAGTGCTCCAAGAGAATAAGATAGTTTTTAGAGTCAAAATATTATTAAGAGCTAATAATATTCGACATATCTATTTTTAGATTGGAGTCTAAAAATAGATGCCACCCAATATGTCTAAAAATAGAAGTCCATCTATTTTTCTAACTTTACCAACCATCCACAAATAGCATTCTGTAACTCATAAAATATGATCGACATGTCTAAAAATAGACTTTGCGACAAAAATCACTTGTGTGGGCCCCACCTAGTTTAGGTGATTATTTTCCAACTGGGATCAAGGATGATGTTTCAGGATGCCTCCTTCACTGTTTCTTGTTGCAATCTTCAACAAGTGGCTCATACAAACGTAAGTTTTCAACATTAATAGTTGAATACATTTGCATATAAGAAGGCAATTCAAGTTGAAATGCATTATTACCAACTTGCTTTATGATCTTGAAAGGACCATAGCGAATGAGTTTGAGATTTTTACCTTCCCCTTGCATCCTTTCTTTGCTAAGGTGGAACGATAACTCATCTCCCTCTTGAAACTTGTGATCAACACAATTTTTGTCATGCATCTCTTTGTATTTTCTTTGACTTTTGTCAAGCTATTGTTGAACTTGTTGATGCATAATCTGAATTTTCTCAATGAACTTTCGAGCCTTATCAATGTCACTATGGCCATCTATTGCAACATCCTTCCAAAATATGAATTCTAATGCTGATTTTTTAAAATACCCAAAGCCTAATTCAAAAGGTGATGTTTGTGTAGAAGATTTCTTTTCCCGGTTGTAAGCGTGCTGAATGTAATGCAATTTTTCATCCCACAAATTAGGATGTTTGATGCAATATCCTCTGAATAGATGCACAACGGTTCTGTTCACCACCTCGGTTTGTCCATCTATTTGTGGATGAAAAGGGGTACTCTTTTTCAACTTTTTGTCCATCATCTTCCATATATTTGACCAAAAATTCCTAATGAAACTGGAATCCCTGTCACTAACAATAGAATTTTGCAATCCAAAATAAACCCAAACGTGTTGAAAATAAGGTTCAGTAGCAATGGGTTTCTTACATGGCATAAGTATACACATTTTATTGAATCTATCCACAACTACATAAAGATACTCATGTTTCTTTCTTGACATAGGTAGACCTCCAAAAAAGTCCATGGAGACACTCTCCCATGGCCTTGATTGTACCGGTAGTGGTGTGTAAAACCCAACATTCCTATTACGAGGCTTACTTGTTGCACACATATAACAACTTCTTATAAAATGTGACACATTATCCATCATGCAAGGCCAATAGCAATACCTCTGTAGATGCGCCATTATTTTTCTTACCCCAAAGTGTCCAACAATAAGAGATGAATGAGCTTATGTCATGACACTAAGCCTCTCTCCTTGTGGAATACACAACTTGCCCAGGTGAAACAGGAAATTGTTATGCATGTGATAATCTTTTTCTTCAACTTGACCCTTCACTCAAACTAGCATACACATCTTGAAAATCAATGTCATGTGCATATCGTTCTATGTAACTCTCATGTAAAACATAATCATTTTTGAGTAAAGTAGATGCACTAATGATTGGTGTTGAAAGCATATCAGCAAATTTATTAAAAATACATTTCTTTTACCTTATAACCAAGTGAAACTATTGAATAAATCCCATCCACCTGAAATGTATTGACTACTGCAATTTTTTTTGCGGCTACAAGTATTGTAATGGTTGGTGATCAGTATGTACAATTGTCTCTTTACCCATAAAGTAGTGTTTCCACTTCTTGACACCTTTTACCATCACATATAGTTCTTTCTAATATGTAGGATAATTATTCACAACACCATTAAAATTTTCAGAATGAAAACCGAAAGGCTTACCATGCTGCAAAAGACTGCGCCCATGGCATAATCACTAGCATCATTTTGTATCTCGAATGGCTATCTCACATTTTGTAATGCAAGGACTGGAGCTGAACTGATCTTGTAATGCAAGGACTGGAGTTGAACTAATCTTGTCTTTTAAATCTTAGAAATATTGTTGTTGTTTCCCTCCTCATTGGAAGCCTTTCTTCACACTTGTCACTGCATGCATAGGAGCTACGATGGAAGAAAATTTAGCAATAAAATTTCTCCAATATTGAGCTGCACCTAAGAAAATTCTTACCTTGGTTACTGTTTTGGGTGTGGGAAAATTCACAATGACTTCCACTTTATAAGGATCAATCCTCAATTCTCCTCCTCCTACAATATGTCCCAAATAGACCAACGAAGTCTTTCCAAACTCACATTTTGACATCTTAAGAAACAATTTCTCTTTCTTCAAAACATGAAGCACTCTATTCACATGCAAGACATGATCTTCTCTTGTTTTGCTGAAAATTAAAATTTCATCTAAGTAGAAAATAAAAAAGTCATCAAGGAATGGACGAAAAACACTATCCATAATGTGCACGAAATTTTCCGGTGCATTACACAAACCAAAAGGCATAACTAGCCACTCAAAAAGTCATTGTTTGGTTTTGAATGCAGTTTTCCATATATCACTTTCTACAATTCTTAATTGATGATATCCACTTTGTAAATATAACTTAGTGAAACAAATTTCTTCTTTCATCTCATCAAGAAAACCATCTATTCTTGGGAGTGGGTAATGATTTTTTACTCTAATCTTGTTCAAAACTCGAAAATCTACACACATGCGCCAAGTCCCATCTTTATTTGGTATCAAGACTATGGGTGAACCGCATGGCGAGGTGCTTGGCCTTATGATTCCTTTGTCCAACATCTCTTTTATTTTCCTCTTTATTTCAGCATTCTCCATTATCGACATGTGATACATATCAATGTTTGGAAGAGGGCAATCTTACTACAACTGAATCTCATGTTGAATCTCTCTTTTTGGAAGCAATCATGTTGGCTCCTCAAATATCTCATGATGTGGATTAACTACATCATATAAATATAATTTCAAATTAGGATCACATCCCTCAAATTATTAACGATCAATATCAGCTTTAGGCTTAATCATAAGAAGAACAAATTTCTTACTTGAATTTACTTGCCTCTTTACCTGTCTAGCATTTACCAAAGTAATGTTTGACTTCTTGTGATGTGCTCTAACAATCAAATCCTTGCCATATTTGAATAAATGATATTAGTTCTCATGGCGATAGATATGGTTTTGGATGTGGTTTGGTCTCAAGGTTAAGTTTCTTGACCAAATATTCATATATTAAGTTTGCTTGTGACCCACTGTCAAACAATGTGTCAATATTGGTATGCTTGTATGTTACCCTCACATGAAACAATTCTATTCTTTCTTCTTCATTTGGAGTGTTTATGTGACAATTTGAAGTACCGGTACTGGGTTTAGTTTCAATTTATTTTGCCTTCATGTTCTTCAATCCCATGGCTGTAATATTAGATTCATCACCTAAATCAGATCCTAAATCATTTTGAGCTGTAGCAACAGTTTTTTGTTTCCCTTTGTTATTGGGTTTCTTTGGCCTCATTTGAGGATGTAATTTCCAACAATGAGTTTCATCATGGCCTTATTTTGAACAATGTTTAAAAACCTCTTTTTCTCCCTCTTTCTTAACATATGCATTCTTTTTCTTTTTAACTTTTGAGGTCTTTTCATTGGCTTTACCCTTCAAATATTTCTTTCTGCCCGCTTCAGAAATTTTCATCCCTCTAGCTTCTAGATGTGTGGCCTGAACACATCATCTACACTAGTGAGGTTAAACATGAGAATATTATGTTTTAGGTAGCTATGTAAGCCTCCTATGTACTTGAGCAAAGTATCTTGGCTCTGCAAATCTACCCCTAATAAGAGAGCTCTTCTCCTAAATTATTGGGTGTATTCTTGCACATTTTGTCCCTTTAACTGGCTAAATTTCTTCCAGTTCATTATGGGTTTTTGCATATGAGCTAATGGATAAAACTATTTTTTTATAGCAGTAATGAAATCTGACCATGATAGAATAATATTACCATGTTTCTTGATTTCCTCCTTTGTCGTGGCTTCCCACCAAACAAGTGTTACACCTTCCATTCTCAATGAAGATAATTGGATTTTGGTATCATGATCTTGAAGGTTTTGGATTCTCAAATAGACCTCCAATTGCCTAATCCAATTATCAAGCTTTTCTGCATTTACTTCACTATTAAACATTGGAAATTCAAAATTAACATCAAGTATTAAAAAAGGACTTTTACCAGTGTTATTTTACTTGTGTGGTTGATGTACTAAAGAAGAAGTAGAGGATTATGATGAGGAGGGTGAGGATGATGGCTCTCCATTGCCTCCATTACCTCCATTTCCCTTCTTTGAATTATCTTCATCATTTTTACCTCCTGAATATCCTTGTCCTTCCTTGTGAAGTTTGGATCCTTCTCCTTGCAGTCTCCCATAGCTTTCTTGATAAAGGATTCTAACCATCTCAGTGATGTCAAGAAATGATTTCTTGAACACTCTTTCTTCCTCCTTGGGATCAAATCCTTCATGGATTTCTCCTTCCTCTTGAGGCATCATTAATGTAGCTTCTACTTCCTTAGGAGGTGAAATAAGTGGTGGATATTGTGGAAATATTTCTCTCCTTTTCTTTGGCTCCTTTTGAGACCCTTTTGCTTCCACCAACTTTCCTTGTCCTCTTTTGATCTTGAGCCTTGTAAGCATCTAAAAGCAAACAGTTAAACAATTCTTTGGACTAAAAAACACTAGAGAATAAAATCTAGCTCTGATACCAATATAATCTGAAATGACTGTATTAATTTTGTTGTTCTAAGTGTCTTTTCAGTTTATAAACATGTGCATAATCAGTTCATTAGTTTTCTTAAGGATTGAGGTGTTTGTCCATGAATTATAGATGATTTTGGGTGAATTAGAAGCATAAAACAAGCTGAAATAACACTAAAAAATAGTGTATAATAGAGAAATAAGTCACCACATGAAATTTACACAGCAGGAATGATGAATCTGTTCTCCCCTCCTGGGCTACATCTGCTGGTCCAACTCCCAATGGCATGTCCATCTTTCATTATGCTCCAAATTTTTCAAATAAATGTAGTTGTAGTACTTCAATGGCCGTTTTCTCTTCACCAATGTCCCCAGAATGCTCCAATTAGTCAAAAATGACTCTTCATTCACTCATAATGGGCGAAAATTGAGTTTCCTACTCTTTTTCCGAGTTACACCTAGAAAACGTTCACTAAAATTGGAGAACTCCACTTATCTGGGGTAAAAGAGCTACTCCGTCAGAAATGGCACGCTTTGCCAAACTATATACCATTTTAAACTGTGGCATTAAACGTTGGTGGTTGGGTTGGCCACATGCCAACCCCAAACCCTGCGGCTAACACAACGGTTAGTGGAACCCAAGGAGGAACTCCGATGGGAAGTTTGAACTGCAGTGTCCTGTGGGTTTTCCATAGACTGCGCAGAGAGGTGAATAAATATTGAAATGTGACAAGTGTTAAAACTATTGCGGGAGACATTAATTGAAATGGTGGTTTTGCGGTTTTCATTTTAAACATGTGCAATGTGACATACCACTAGGGACCGCTGGCGGGTTCGGACCACCAGCGGTCCCCAACCCCCAAACTCCACTGCAATGAAACTTAAATAGAACCTGAAAACTATGATGGTTAAGCAACACAACGTAGAGCGGTTAGAAGCTATTCCGCATGCCCAGAGGGAGGTCCGGGGGCTGATTCCTGCAGCCTCCAATGAAAATTTTAGAATGTGATTCTCTAATATTCCTAACTAGCCCAAGCTAGTAGGAATATTCAATGTCATTTTACTTTTATGTTTTATGAATAAAATGTAAAGGAGAACAAATAAAAACTCCTAAACATGAGAATAAATCAATGCCCAATGTGAATAGAGTCAAATGAGGGCTTTCTCAATAAAATCCACTTGTGTGTCAAATGGGTTCAAGCTATTTGACCAGGTCAACAGGATCAAATCATAAAGCAGTCTAGATACAATGAACCTCCTAAATGATTAGTGCAGTCCTATGAGGAGGTCCTCCATGTGAAAAGGGACAAATGGATGAAGGTGTTTTAGGGTTTTGAAAGCCCTAATCTTATATAAGGAAGGGAAAGACTCAAGGAGAGGTTGTTGATGATATTTTGATTTTGAGATTGCTTGAGAAACTTAAACTCTCTTGGCTGTTTAGCTAGAGAGGGAGGGATTTCCTATTTAGGAATTTCTCTTCCTTCCTTGAGGGTCTCTTGGAGGAGATTATGCTGCATTGATCCAATATCTATCATTTTGGCCAAGCTTCACCTCCCTTGACAGCATAAATCCTAATTAGGGCTTCACTGTTTAGAGAGCTGCAGCAAGTGGATTCAGATCTATTCATATCTAAAGAGTTCTATTGCATATTTTCAGTGGGGAGGTCATCCAAACCATTGGCAGGAGTGCAATAGCTTCTTAGAGCTTCATATTTCCATATTGGCATCAGGCCAAAGTGTATATTATCATAGATAGCGTAGTTTCTCTCCCTGATCTGTGTAATTTCTAGAGAGCAGAGTTGCAGGTGTTTTGGAGTTCTCTTGGAGGAGAGATCTCTAGTGGAAAGGATCCCCCCTTTCACTATGGTGATCCATGGATTGGACAACCAATCCATGTACCCTTCAGATATGATATATTTTCTGATGGATTTACTATAGAATTTCTGAATACTGTTACATAACTATGACTTAGATCTCAGATCTACTCACTGTTGTCCAACATTTTCTGACATCCCCAAGGGGAGTGTAATAAAGAGCCTCTTTGGCTTCCAGATATGTTGTAGATATATTTTTTCATGAATATATCTGTTGTAGATATGATTTATAATTAACTAAAGCCTCATCCCCTGAAAATTATCCTGAAGAGTTTCCTGGTTAATCTCATGTGTTGCTGCACCTCAAATTGAGGGTTTATTCATGGAAATCTCCTGTATTTTTCGTATCTTTTGCATAAGCCATGAAAATAATTTTATCTACTGATTTTAATATCATATTACACATTTTATCTTCAGAAATCCACACTGCATAAGCTTCATAAAATTCTGCATAATCTAAGTCTTGGGAAATCGGGGTTTCCTAACCTAGTTGGAAAGGAGCTGTTTAACTTAGCAAAAATTATTTGTTTTTGCTGAAATTCGACATGGGAGTCCCTCATAAACCTATATATCAGATAAAACCACTTTCCCATCTTAGTTTTACGCATTTATCTTAATACACACATTTTAGCGCCTAAATCTTCACTTTTCCCCACCTTCTGCCTTGTAAAACGCTGTATAACCTTGCTGCTGCATATTTTACTGAAGTTTAAGTGTTTTTAAACCTGTATTAGACATATTTAATTAGCTACACATTGGTAATAACTCATATTATTCCCAATCTATAGTTTTTCCTGAAAAAGGAATATTACAGATTCAATGGCCATATGGCAGCCTCAAGGCTAGCCACGTGGCCCCTCCCAATTTTCCCTGATAAAAACGTAAAACCATTTGAATTGCGGCACTTTTCAACCTAGTTTTGGTTCTGAGGAATGGAATATTCTTCGAAATATTCTCTTTTTGATGACTGTGCATCCCAGTCAAACTTCGTCAAATTGTTGCAATTTTACCTATTTGGCATTTTGATCAGAGTAGGATATCTCCCTCATAAGACATCAATTTTTTGAACTGTTCATATCATCGGAATCAGGAAGATGAATCTACGCAAACATTCTGGTTTCAACCCAATCGTGTAAATTTGAATTTTGAGAAAAATTTATGAACTCCTGATCAATCGCCAACCATTTTCAATGATGGTAAACCATGTTCCAATGTCACATTATGAAAAATATTATCTCAATATGAAAATCAACCATGGTCAACCAGGGCCAAGCATGTTCAATCATGGTCAATCATGGTCAATCATGGTCTAATGCCGCATTTCGACAAAGACTTTATTAATATGAAAATAAATCATGGTCAATCATTGTCCATCATGGCCAACCATGGTCAATCATGGTCAACCATGGTCCAACATCAGATTGTAACAAAGATTGTGTCAATATGGAAGGGTTCATATTCCTAGGGTATAAAAATATTCATAGGATTTAAAATATTAGCCCTAGTGTTTAATATAAATCCCTTGGGTTTATAATCATGGTAGAGCGTGGTCCGACATCACATTGTGAAAATTATTTATTTAATAATAATTAATAAATGAATTAATGAACTAATAATAATTATAATAATTATAATTATAATTATTTAAAATTATGATTAATTTAATTGATTATTGTTAATAACACTATGGTTTATAAATTAAATCCATTTTGCTTATAATATTTATCCCTTTATGAACAATAATTACTCATTGTTAGTAATTTTTAAGTGTTAATAATTAATTATTATTAATTAATAAAATTATAATTATAATTATAATTAAAAAATATAATTACAATTACAATGATTTATAATTATAATTATTACTTCATAATTTTTTAATTATAACTATAATTAACAATTATAATTACAATTACAATTACAATTATAATTATTAACAATCAATAATAATTATTGCTAAAAAATGTAGTTGATATATGTTTATGGACATTTATGAACCATATTTATTAATGTGATTGTGCTAGTCATAGTTAAATCTTGGAAAACATCTTGGATTCTTTCAACTAATAAAAAAAAACATCTTTTTGTTTAGCCCTTTATAGATTTCCTTTTATTGATCGTGCTCCCTTGTTTTGGTCGAGTTTGATGTTTTGGTCCTTATCACTTTTGATCCTTTCAAATTCAAAGGCGCCTAATTCCAAGGTAATTGTTTCTAAATTCTTTGTGTTGATTCTTATTATTGCAACTTCTAATTATTTTGACCATTTCTCTCACATTTTTCGATCATCTTCTCTACAACCATTTTGCTACCAAAACATAATCAATATTTTCCAAAATTATTAAAAAAATGAAGGACCTAACACATATATGATAAAAACTTAGGCACTCAGACCCGAAATATACATCTAGTTCATAAGCATAATAACAAGTATACACATTTACATCTTCAATAAGCATGTGGATTACACGAGAAGAGTTTCTAATGACTTGATATGTGTGTAATCAGTCCCAATTCCCCAGTTTACATTTATAAATTCACAATAAATCAAATGGATTCTTGAGGGGCATGTATTGCTATGGTTCAAGTGAACTATATTTAAACCAATTATAACACCTACTAGCCTTAGTAAAATGGTTATCCATGAGTGATTTTAATAGAGATGTTTGTTTTTTTACCTTTGAGAAGGGTTTCGTGACATCATACTTATATTCAAATTTAATTATGAGATAACCTATGCTTGTTGACAAAACCTTATAATAAAAAAAATTTAAACGTTGTAAACAACGATATCGATGTCCAAGAGGCCTTGTGGATCCATGAAGAAAACAAATGGAAATCTATACAAAATAAAATTGGGTGTGGGTTGCTCAAAACAATACTTACCTTATTAGTCCCTGTTGTGGGACTATAGCAATTGATAGAGGTTTGATAGCATATTAATTCAGAGTTTGACTGCATACTTTTTAGTTTTTCTCAATGTTAAACTTAACAAAATATTACTTCCTATTTATATAATTAAAAAATAATGTATTATCACAAATCTGATTAGACAATGATATTGGAGGTCGTATTGTTGCCTTCATTTTTCCAATACAAAATAACCTAAGATAATCTAAATTTTAAGTTTTTTCTTGGAGTACAAGCTGGAGATAATCTAAGTTCTCAACCTAAATTCTAAGATAGTTTCAAATTTATTGTAATTCGTTATGGGATTGATTTTTGAGCTTAAAGTTTTTTTTAACCTAAGTTGGAAGAACTTTGACTTTTAACATAAGTTCTTATAGGTTGCAAATTTAACATTTCATTACTTTTGATTTTGGGCATGAACATTTTAAAATGTATTGCATTAATTTATTGTAATTCGTTATGGGCTTGAGTTTTGAGCTTCAATTTTTTTTAACCTAAGTTGACAAAACTTCGAATTTTAACCTAAGTTCTACTAAGTTGCACATTTAACATTTCATTAGATTGGACTTTAGGTATCAACATTTTAAGATGTATTGCATTATTGTTGTTACTTTTCTAGGTGTATTGCATTACTGAGCCACTTTCTCATCATGGGGCTACTTCCTCTCACTACATAGCCACCTCATCCCACTTATTCGTAGAGCCCACAATATTTTGAGATCTATAGAGCCTATGGGCATCCCCACAACTTTCACTCGATGCCGCCATAGTAAACCTATTCACCTGTTATTGTACTCAGTGAATTTTGCAAAGCTAATACACATAGCACAAGGAACTATTGTGATGTGCAAGACCTTGCAGAGTGATTCAATAGGATCTCGTTCCGAGTGGAGGAAGCCAATAATGGTGCTACGAAAGGAGGGGCTAAAGGAGATACAATGGAGGCTACACAGGAGGAATGGGGTGGGTGAAACCCATGTTTCCATTTTCCAGTTACCCGTCCTCTACATGCATTCATCGGCATGTCTCTAGTGGAGAATTTTCACTTCATGAACAAAAAAGGTCTATTCTTGTCTTGGTTCACCATCTGGGGTGGGTTTGGTATTCTAGCGAAAAGCATGGGCAGAATTAACCCTCGATAATGCCTGTGTGGTAAGATGGTAGAACCACATTTGCATGGTAGATATCATACAACGTTATAGATAACACTTCAATAGTAATCATGAAATAATCAATTCCAGGAACCTTCCATTTAATAACAAGAGACACAAAAACTACATTATAGTGTAATATTCCCAAATGGGGAGCACTCAGCAATACCTGCTAGAATAACGCACTTTTCAGAAGTATGTGCACTGAAATGAGTTTTCAGCCCTTGGATCCCCTAGATCTGGAGATCTAGCATCTAAATCCAAAAGGGGAGAAAAAAAAAATCAAACTAGGTGAGGTAAACACGCCTCCCATACCTAGTATAGCTAAAAAATACCCAAGAATGGGTCTGCAGCAATATGCAACGGTACTGCAGGAAAATAACACAGTTTTTGAGAGAAAAAATAGGAGACCAATAAGAAGGCTCAATATTTACTTATACAACAATAAATTAGATCCATATTGAAGCCCATACAATGTACAACAGAATGTAGAAGTCAAGAATTGAAGAAATTCCTCAAGAAAGAGGGCTGCAACACATGTATTGACTGCAAAATAGCTTGACAATGTTATTTATAGGAGCTACAACAGCTGTATATTATACTCCCGATCTAGAGTAGATTTTTGTACAAAATATCAGATCTATTTCAGATCTATACACTAGAAAGGCTCATTTACAAGATCCCCTTGGGGTTTTGATCAAAACATGCTACACAGAGAGTAGATCTGAGATCTAAAGTAGCAAGTATGGAGTAGTATTCAGAAATTTATGAAGATGATTACAGTATAAGTAGATCAGATCTAGACAGAACATGGATCAGAAATCTAATCCATGGATCACTGTAGTGAAGGCCAGAACCCCAACACCAGAGATCTCTCCTCAAAAAGTGTGTCAAAAGACCCTACAACTTCCTGCAAATAACGCAGTAATGGAAGGAAAACTGCATTGTAGGATGAAGAACTGGGTTGGCCTGATGCCAAGATCTAAAATATTAGCTCCAAAGGTTCAAAACTCTCTCGGAAATGGGATAGAAGACTTTCCCAGTGAAAAGAAGCCCTGGAATGGCCTAGATCTAAGCAGATCTAGCCTCCACTTTGTAGACATTTGAATAATTTGCTGAATTATTCACCGAGATTATCATGGTCACATACTATTTGAGCTTCATACATAACACATAATCTCTTATCCGCATTAATCATCACATGCGGAAATAAAAACAACAAACGGTATTGAAAACATTCACATGCGCACATAGAAATTCAACACATATAACACAGTATGTATACCGGGGAAAGCTTACAGCTGAAAACCCCCTACTATCTATATATTATAATGAAGAAGAATCATGTAACAATCTCAGTACAATACTCCTCACAAGTACTCAGTACTATCTCCAAAAGTTACACACAAACTAGCTCAGTTTTGAACAAGTCACGGGTTCAAAACTCCTCCACAGTTTGCTTGCCTCTACTGCGAAATGCAAGATGAGAGAATGGATGGAATGAATTCGAATTCCCTTGGATTTAACTTCGCAATCCTCATTGGCAATCTCCTACAATGATTGTGCAAATCTCATGCACACTATAGTCACAACTGATAGTAGACTCCACCCTTTCTCCTACCTCTTCCACTGGTCTTCACTGAACTGTACTGCACTGAGTTAACTGATGTGTTCTTTAGTTGATTTATGAGTTAATAATTAGTGAATTAAATAATATTTAATTCACACCACTCATCTCTAGTGTATTAGTCAGTTTAACTAAATACAACTAGTTCAAATAAGTTAAACCAAACACAACTCCATCAACTGTCTCATCAACTCCACCAAACTCTGCCACATGAGTTCTAACTGAAGTCAAACATGCAATAGCTCAACTAACCCTTAGGAAATTCGAATTTCCTTCTGCCAGCTGCATGTGCCACATCTGTAGCTAGAACTGAAGTGCTCCAAGAGGATAAGATAAATTTTATAGTCCAAATATTATTAAGGGCTAATAATATTTGACTGTTCTATTTTTAGACAAGCAGTCTAAAAATAGACTTCGACCTGTATGTCTAAAAATAGATGTCCATCTATTTTTACTAACTTGACCAATCATCCAAGAATAGCATCCCGCAACTCCTAGACCATGCTCCATATGTCTAAAAATAGACTTTTCGACAAAAATCACATGTGTGGTCCCCACCTAGTTTAGGTGATCACTCTCCAACTAGGATCAGGAAAGATGTTTCAGGAGGCCTCCTTCACTATTTATTGTTGCCATTTTCAACACTCCCTCTCAACAAGAAAGGAATGTCTTTGCATGCGACATGCAACTCCATGCATTCACCGTGCAACCTTCACAAGCGCCATGCAACTCCATGCATGCGACATGCAAATCCATGCATTCGCCATGCACCCTTTGCCTGCACCATGCAAACTCATGCATGCTCCATGCAACTCCATGCATGCACCATGCACCCTTTGCATGCAACATCTTCGAAACTGAATAGGCTCCAAACAACTCAATCAGTCTGATGCATCTATCATCAAAGTATTCGACTTCTGCTGGTACTAACTGCACATGTCATCAGGAACTACTGTGCTGTTGAACTCTTGCACCCATGCACTCTTGCACTTGTTGTCAACTCTGATTTGCGCTCCAGTATTCGACACTGTCACTTTGATTTTCCTGCATCAATCCAACTGATCTGCTACTGCTGCGTTGTGGGCACCTCGTAGCCAGGTTCAATTCATGAGATCCACACCATCTCATGAATCCTGCCCTGAAATATCCACCTGGGATTACTCATGCATGTCGCCCCACCTCTCACCTGGTGGTATAGCTGCATGCACTCCCTCTGCCCATCTGGCACGAAGTTTCTCTGCATGAGTGGTCTCTCCCACTCCATGATCCTCTTGTGGCTGCTCCACACCCCGAGGTTCACTTTCACCTGCATGCAAAACTTGCTCCCTCTCAAGCTTTAGTTGCATGTCTTTCTCCCACTTCCCAACAGTAGGAAGCTCAGTAGACATCCCATCTACTTCAAGTCTGTAGAGATTCTTTGCCCGAATCCCAACCTTCTTGACTTGTCCCGTTGCCTTGTGCCGAAGGAAAACTTTCCCTTCTCTAAAGACAACTTCATACCCTTTATCCTCTAACATTGCGACTGAGCTCAAATTCTTTGTTAAACCTGGTACATGCAATACATCTTATAAAAGAATGAGTTTACCTAACTCCCTTTGAAAGGTTATGGTACCAATGTCGGTTGCATTGTATCGTCCATTGTCACCCAACTCAACATGCATCTGGAGACTTTTCTCCACCAAGTTACTGAAAAGATTCACATCTCCCGTCATGTGAAAGGAAGCGCCACTATCAATATACCACCCCGATCCCAATGCACTAGACACCATGCATGCGATCAATGATAAGTCTAGCTCAAATTGAGAGGCAAGAGCCTCACCAGATGCAACTCTAGCAGCCTGCTTGTTCTTCTTCTTTTGTGGACAATTCGTGGCGTAATGTCCATGATCGTGACAGTGAAAAAACTTCACTTTGGACATGTCACGCTTTTTACCATCCGCACCGGATTGAGAAGCATTCTTCTTGCCCTTCCCCTTCCTTGCTTTGGCAGACAAAGCGCAATATCCTTCATTAGATGCCTTTGATGAAGATCCATCGCTGGTACTCCGCCTTATCTCCTCTTGCACAAGATTTGACCAAAGTCGCTCCCATCCTGGCAATTTCTCCCGACCATTGACAAAATCCTCATAGGAATGCCAACTCTTCAGAAGACCAAGGAGAGACAAGCTCACCAAGTCCTCATCATCCACACTAAATCCTACACTCCCAAGCTCATCCCTGCAGTGGAAAAACTTTGTCAAGTATACCAGAATAGTGTCATTCTTCTCCATCTTAATTTTCCTGAGTTTATCCTGGAGCACCAACTTCCTCTGGTCGCTCTTGCTCTAGAACAATTCTTTCAACGCTTTCCACATCAAGTATGGAGAAGATTTTCCATGCAGGCTGGATACTATGTGATCCTTCATGCCCTCCAACAGAATCCTTCGACACCTTGCCATCTTCTTTTGCCGAGCCTCAACTTGAGTAGCATTAGTAGGCTTTGGGACTTCAGCATCTATGAAATCCTTCAGCCCGTTATCATCTAACACCGCCTCCATCCTATCTCTCCATGCAATATAATTCGAGCTGCCTTCAAGAGCATACTCCAATCGCAATCCTTGACAAGACATTTTGACTTCAACACCAAGAAAACACTGCTGCAAATTCGAATTCCAACAGCTGAAAACTTAACCGCTTCCGATCTACACTTGAGAACAAATTATTTCTAGCACAGAGATCGACTGTAGGGGCATTTACTGGATATATCACCTTTCAGAGAAAGGATGGATCCAGAGGCTACCTGGCCCGCTTACAGACTCTGTCTACCGAAATAAGTTTGTAATCACCGTAATAGATCTGATGATCAATATAGCTCGGATACCATGTAGAAATTTGAATAATTTGCTGAATTATTCACCAATATTATCCTGGTCAGATACTATTTGAGCTTCATACATAACACATAATCTCTTCTATGCATTAATCATCACATGCGGAAATAAAAACAACAAGCGGTATTGAAAACATTCACATGCGCACATAGAAATTCAACACATATAATACAGTATGTATACCAGGGAAAGCTTACAGCTGAAAACCCCCTACTGTCTGTGTTACACAGTAATTTGTCACCATCTCTACCATTCCCCGTCCCGCACAATGGAGGACCCATTTTGTGACCTGTGAACATTTTCATGCCTTGAAATCATTATCATTGCATTCCTCTAAACATGAGCTTCAATTGCCCGAAAGACATCTCCTTGCAAAAAACCATGAAAACATCTCCTTTTGCATTGGCGCGGGCAGACAGTTCATCACTCGTGCCAATGGGGAAAATCCTACAAAGAGGCCGTGCCAACTGGCGCTCTGTCCCAGAGCAGCAGTCGCGCCAGCCAATTTAAGGAGTGTTTTTTAAATAAAGATGGCGGAAGTTGTGTTTCAACAAACTCAGAAACCATTGCCTACCTTGAGTTGGGAGGTTTGGATGCGGGAGTTTCATGGAAGGGAAGTGGTTTGCCACCTCTCATGGAACCTTCCTTGATGATAGGGCCAATCCCACCATAATAGGGATCTCAACTCCCTCCTTCCCCATCTATAAAAGCTTGCCTATTGCCATTGCAAGCTAGTTTGGAAGTGCCTAAGCTTTGAATCTCCAAATTCCCAAGAGCCTTTGTGCTGTAAAAGCCCTCTTTCTTCCCTCAAGGCCGACTCAAGTAAGGAGACTATCGTCGAGAGACTCTAGAGAGGTTTTCCCTTTCCCTGGTGAGCTTTGCGAGACGTGAATGACTGGGGACCCTTCCAAAGGAGACCGCGGCGTCAGAACATTGGTTGTACTCTCTTTCGATTGTTTATTAATGAATGACTAACGGTTATGGTTCCACTCTGTTTTTCACTTATGGTAACAATGAGTTATATCCTTTCTGATTGATATATAGTTGCGCATTCTGGATTTTATGCTTTTATTTGTGTTGTTTCTTGCATGTGCATGCGTCCATTCACGAAGATCGTGGGGATCGTGATCTGCCGAGGCTGAGGAACGGGAACGCTGTCTCTTCTACGAATCATAGCACTGGACTCCAGGTAGGCCTCCATCGTTGGTCTATTTATTCGCAATTAGGAACTCGCGCTGTAGCATTTGATGATTGTTGCTAGACCCCTGCTGGGATAGTAGGGATTGCCCCTGTCCGCAGAGGGGATTTACCTCCTCAAAAATTTGGCGACTCCACTGGGGACTCCTCTAGTTTTCACTGTCTCATTTAGATTGTCTCGTTTTGATTGTTTTATGATTTTTATTGCTTGGTTAGCCTTTTGGGCTGGGTTCTTTTGTTGTTTTTTGCTTCTTGGTTTGCTTGGTTTACATTGATCTGCTTCTAGAGTAGTTCTTTTTTGTTTTTGGATGAGAAACTCGACTGGCGCGCTTTTTAGCCCGACAGTTGTGCCAATTAGCGCATGTTGCTTTTGTATTGCCCACGCCAATTGCTTGCTGGCACCAGTTGCAGCCTTACAGTCGCGCCACTCCTGTAGGGTATTTGAGTTTGTTCAGTTTTGAGATCTCTAGGTCTGATCAGTGTTTTCTTCTTGATTTTTCGACTACCTGAGTGTGTTGGAGTCCTGTTTGACTGGGGATTTTCCTTCATCCTTTGGTTGTTTTCTTTTCTCCATCGATTTCACATTTTAAGCCCTAGGGCATCTAGTGGCTTTGTGTATTGAGCCCTCCTTGGGAGTTTTGGTGTTTCGTTTATCCAGTCAACT
The DNA here is from genome assembly GCA_034641835.2 of Pinus albicaulis. Lineage (NCBI taxonomy): Eukaryota > Viridiplantae > Streptophyta > Pinopsida > Pinales > Pinaceae > Pinus > Pinus albicaulis. Next base: position 1,119,162,339 of record CM076574.1, read on the forward strand.
CTCTGATTACTCCTCCGCATCCTATTAGTAGTTGTTCACTGTTTTGTTGCGATTTTTGGGTGATTTCTCGTTTCTTCATTCAAATTTCGTTTCGTCTTGCTTTGGGCCTAGATCACACGGTCCATTGGAGCCTTTGAGTCTTTTTCTTGGTTTTGAGAGACTTTGGTCGATTTGAGATCTGATTGCTTGTGTCATTGAGTGAAATTTGTTCATTTTTCTCTCTCAATATCGTTTCTCAAGTTGCTTCTCTTTTATTTTCAGTTTGTTTAGTGCATCTAGCTATCAAACATTGAAAATTACAAAAAAAATCTCTTTTGCTTCTGGTTGATTAGTGCAAATTGAAATTTTTCGATTTTCCTAGTAATTAGTGATTTGAATGAAAATTTTCAATTTCATTAGTTGCATTAGAGATATCATTTTTTTTCTTCCGATCATTTTGTTTGTGAAAAAACTCTCAACTCTCCTGTAGCTAGTTTTCATCGAACGAAATGATGTACTGTGGCATGTAGTTTTGCATTTAGGAGTTTTTGAAACAACACATTCGTTAGGGCCTAAAAACTGAAACGTAATTGAAGATCAAATTTAAAATCTACTCAGTTTACACTAAGGCAGCATTGGAATCTAACGAAACATATTTAGAGGTCTAGGCTAGAGACGTGTTCCGGCGTCTTTAAACCTAGTAGCTGTCGTTCGCCTTTTGGCTCTAGACAGCGCTAGTACAGACTTGTGCTCCCCGTACCGTCGCGTAGATAAAGGGAGACCCCTCTAGGTTTTCAATCCTTTATCCGTAGGAAGCCAAGTCTGCCGCCCTATACCCGTGATACACCGAACACAGCATTCGGGGAGATTGCCTGCACGTACGGAAAGTCCTTGGTTGATTTCTTTTTCATTATTAAAACCAAGGTGTATATTGCAGTTCACGATTATTTGGTACACCCTTTGTGCCTAGTATTCCTAAGCAGTCATTTGGTCTTTTCTGACTCCCTAAATTTGAAAAGACCGTCAAGCGCTTGTCCTTTCACGCTTGTGTCAAATCTGAAAGAGATAGAGTCATCTTTTATCGTTTCTCGACTCTTAAAACATGAAACGGTGAAGTTTCTTATTTTTCAATGTGGTAAAAAATTTATCACCCATGATTATACACCCTGTTAGATATTGCTTGTCGACCATTTGATCGTGTGTCTTGACTCTTTTTCAGCCAGTGTGTGTGTTTGCTTCTTTTTCTCTGGTCGTTTGCCACAGTGGTGGAACCTTCGGTTTCGTCTATTGGTAGTCCTTACACGGACGATTCTTCAGAGGCATCCCAATCCTCTGCTGAACCGCAACAGCCTATTGTTTCCGAGTTTCCTGACGGGGGACCGGTTCTTGTTGAGCAACCCTTTGGAGGACCAGTTGAGTTCAATTGGCCCTTTTCGGACCCTGTGTCTGAATTGAGATTAGGATCTGATTTCCTTTCTCTTACATCGGGTTCGCCTTTTTTTGCTCCTGTATTTCCTCCTAGTCCTCGCCGCCTCTTGCGAGATTTAACAACAGGATCAACCATGAGTGATTCTGGTGAGGAAATCCCAACGTCTGGTGAAGACTATCATCTCTTCCCACGAAGATTGTTTCAGGGAGACAACTCTGAGCTGGTTGACATGTCAACAACCAATCCCTCTTTACCACAGGGATACAGATCTTTAGGTCAGATCATTTCCACCACAACCTCTATGGGAGTGTCAGCTCCTTCTCCGAGGACAGCTGCTACTACACCCAGGGTGTCTCCTCAGACGCCCGTTACTTCTGTTCCCGTCCGGCCCACTGTCTGTGTGGCCGCCTCTTCTCCTGTTGTCACATCATCCGCTGCAAGGGTTGTGCCAACTCCTGAAGATGTTTATCTAGGGACTGCTATACCGGAGAACATCTCTCCGGAGGAGTATCGGTTGTCTTTGCAATAGCTGAACGCCGAGGTTGGACCATCCTCCCAGGATCCTAACCACTCTTACTTCTCGCACTATGCACAGGATGGTACACCGGTGTATGCTTTTGCAGGTCAGTATGATGAGCACAGGGAGATTTTACGTCTACCCGCTACTGAGGCTTACCTCTATGCTCAAGGTTTACCTTATAACCAGGCTTATAACCCGCAAGGACAGCCTTTCCAAGGCCAACCTTCGGGCCAACCTGGCTATCTTTATGATCCACAGGGACATCCCATGCAAGGCTATCCTGTCGGCCAACAAGGGCCATCGTACGGTCCGCAAGGACAGTATTATAGCCCTTCTGGTCAACTTGTTCAGCCTCAGCTGGGGTATCAACCGAGACCAGTCTATGGTCCTGGGGGGCAAATCCAGCCTTCTTTACCTATGCAACCTCAGTATCCTATTGTTTCTAACATTGCATATCAGCCGAGACCATCCTATGGTTCCGCTTCAGGTCAAACCGGTTTTCAATAGGCACCTGGTCCTGTTCCACCACCAGGCCAACTGGCCCATCTGGCACAACCTGGTGTTCCGCCTCCAGGCCAACCGGTCCATCCGGTACAACCTGGGGCTCATTCACAACCAGGCCATCCTGCTCAACCGACGCCACCTGTCTATCTGGGCCAACCTGTTCATTCAGGGCAGCCCTCTCAGTCGGGTCAACCTGTTCACTCAGGGCAGCCCACTCATTCTATTAACCCTGCTCAGCAGCCGACTCATTCAATGCCGCAGCCAAATCAACAGCTGCGCCCTACTTATCAGGCTCCGCGGGGTTCCACTTTTCAGCAGCCTACTCATCCTCAGGGTGGTTATTATCCTCATGGTCAATCTCAACCGAATTATAACCACCCCAATGGCTCTCAGTATTATCCTCCTCCACCCGGTTTTACCTATACTCAGCAGCCAAATCCAAACGTTTCTTACACCAGGCCGACATATAATCAGGGTCCATACCCTGGTTATCAGGCCCCACACTTTGGTTACCAGCATCCAAATCAGTCTGGTTATACAACCTACACCCCCTACAGTCATAATCCTACGGGACAGAACCCATGGGGGCAAGGATATTCACAACCATTGTGGAGTACAGTTAACGGTCCTCATCCTGGGTCTAGCATGCCGGTCAATCCGCCATTGCCGTTCCTGGCCACCTTGGAGTTGTCGGATGTTTCAAAGTTGACCAATGATCTGATTTTACATAATCCATATTGGCCTTCGGTTCCCACCAAGATACGAGGTGATTTCCCCAAGTTTGAGGGAAAAGCTGGAGAGGACCCCCAGGTGCATGTGATGACGTATCATCTTTGGTGTTCGTCTAACTCTTGGGTCGACAATTCGATTCGCCTGCACCTCTTCCAGCGTACTTTAACTGGAGCTGCTACTAAGTGGTACATAGCGTTATCCCACGGCATTTTCCAAGATTTCAATTCTTTAGCCATGGCTTTCCTCACGCACTTTCAGTTACCGATTCGTTATGAAGCCGGGACGCACCTCCTGACTTCTCTGAAGCAAGATAAAGCCACTCACATCTCGAATCACATTCATGAGTGGTGGCGCCATCATAGACTGATTAAGTTTCACATACCTGATCAGACACTGACTCACTGGTTCACCACCTCCTTTGTGAATAAAATCGCTCAGGATATTGCCATGGGAGCTTGTGTGACGGAGGAACAAGCCATTACGCGTGCCCAATATCTGGATCTTGTATATTCTCAGTCCGGCATGCTTTATGATATCTTTCCTGATGCCCGGTGGTCCAGAACCTCTAAGGCTCTGCCTACCCCCGCGATGGATGGTGTCATTGGTTATGTCTCTCAAAATTTGAAGAAATCTTCGAATGGGAAGCAGAAGTCTAATTCTTCCAACAATGCTCCTGCTAATCCCGCCCCTCTGATTCTGGTAAAACAGCAGAAGTGAATGCTGTTCAGGCCAATCCTACGGGGAAAAAGAAGGGCAAAGGCAAATCTAAATCTGATGCCCCAAAGCCAGAATCTAAATCTCGCACTGAGGATGGCTCTCAGCGTAAACCGAAGTACCCTTGCCTCATTTGCGAAGGGACCATTATACTAAGGATTTTCCACGACGATTCGAGGTTAGTCAACTTCTCAAGGGCGCTAAAGGGACTCCAGCTATTTTAAAAGAGCCATTTCCATCTCAGCAGACCCAGATGGTCGAATAGTCATCACCATCTCCACCATTTGGGTCTCAAGTTTTCATGATGAAGAGTGTTGCACCTATCTCTGTCGCTACGCGGTCGAAGGATTACAACGAATCGCGGTAGGCACCCGGGAAGGTAGTTGCAGATGGACCGCCTCCCCTACCTGCCTCCAGTTCATTGGAAATCGAGAAGCCTACTCCTGAACCCATTGTGAAACCACCTTCTAAAGGTGTCCTTCAAAGATCTTCTTATAATCCGAATGCTCGTGCCGCTCAACATTACAGCATTGTTGAGGATTTGGCACAGGCACTGTCTGCTATGTCTGTGCTAGAATTTCTTCAAAGTTTTCCTTCGCAACAGAAGGCTTTACTGTCTGTGATCGGGGGCATTGATCCCGCCCGCTCAAGTCTTCTCACCTTCGATTTAGAGAATTTCACTCCCCGGCTTCCACATCAAATCGCTCTTATTATTCAAGTCGGGATTAACGGTCTTAACATTCATAGGGCCGTCGTGGATGAAGGTGCTTCTACCTGCGTTATGTCCTCCGCTTGCTGAAAATCCATCGGCTCTCCAGCCCTTTCGTCATCTCCCAATGCCCTTGAGGCATTTGATGGTCGGGAATCCAAACCCCTGGGTGTTCTCGAGAGTCTAGCAATCACATTATAGGGGAAGGCTGTCAACGTGGAAGTAGAAGTGGTTGACGCTAAACTGAACTATGATATAATTTTTGGCTGCAGCTGGACTCATGCCATGCTCTGCATGTCGTCCACCGTCTTTCGATTCCTTAAGTTCCCTCACGAGGGCAAAATTGTCACGGTGGATCAGTTGTCATTTTTCACCTCTACCTCTGAGAACAACGTGCCATACGTGGATCAAATTCTGAATCCCCCGGACAGTGTGGGACCTAGTCTCTTCAAAGACCCGGTCATCATGGGTATTTTTCCTGCACCACCACCGCACACCGCTCAAGTCAACATGATGTCCAGATCCGATGTGGCTTATTCCTACGCCTGAGCAGGTGTTTGAGTTTGGAGAATCAATGCCCTTGACTCCGGTAGAGATCAGCTACTGTGAAATTGTTGCCGCATCTGATCCTCCACGTCCTCAGCATGCTCCTTTGAGCATGGCTCTCGACGTCTACTCTCAATCCCCCTGGCTTGATCAGGCCGATTCACCTGATCCTCTCAAAGAGACTTTTCCTTCCGATGAGGCCATCATTGAAACTATGTCTCTTGAGGAGCTGCCTTGGGGCGATGGACATCATCGCTCCTCTTTTATGCCTAGCTTGGGGGCAATGTCTGAGTGTCTGGAGCATTATGCTACTCAGGTTCCTACCCCTCCTCTTCAAACGCCCATTTTGACACACGAGGTTTTTTTGGAGGTTAACCTGAGTAACATTACTCAAACCATCCCGATCAACATCTCCGTTAAACCGGGGATCATTGAGAATATTCATGTGGGTGTGACTTGTTCTCCCGATGAGATTCAAGTCTATACTGAGCTTTTTAAGGAATTCAGAGATGTTTTCACGTGGTCCTATGAGGAAATGCCGGGGATTGATTCTAGTATCGTAGTGCATGAGATTCCAACCTATCCTGATGCGAAGCCCGTGCGCCAATGCTTACGCCCCATGCATCCTCAGAAAGCCGCCGCAATTAAGGCAGAAGTTGAAAAAATTCTGAACGCGGGTTTTATTTATCCTATCCCCCTCACAGAATGGGTGTCTAACATTGTCCCTGTCGATAAAAAGTAGGGTACGATTAGAGTCTGTGTTGATTATCGCGACATCAATCGCGCTTGTCCAAAGGATAATTATCCCACTCCGTTCATAGACCAGATTATCGACGAATGTGCTGGAAGTGAGATCTATTCCTTGATGGACGGTTTCTCAGGATATAATTAGATCAATATTGCACGTGAAGATCAACACAAGACCACATTCATCTGTCCATGGGGTACTTTCGCGTATAAAAAACTATCATTCGACTTGAAGAACGCTGGAGCCACTTTTCAACGCGCGATGTCCTACGCTTTTCATGAAATTCGCCATATCGTTCAGCCTTATCTGGACGACTTGCCAGCCCATTCGGCTAAGAGAGAGGACCATCCTGAGCATCTCCACCAAATTTTTCTTCATTGCAGGCGCTACAATATTAGGCTTAATCCTCATAAATGCGTCTTATGCGTTGATTCTGGCCGTCTTTTAGGATTCATAGTCTCGAAAGATGGAATTCACCTTGACCCTTTAAAGGTCGAGGCCATCATAAATCTCCCATCACCCTCCTCCCTATATTAGTTACACAGTCTGCAAGGGAAAGCGAACTTTCTTCGGCGCTTTATCCCGAATTATGCCGAGGTGGCCAAAGGATTCACTCGTTTATTAAAGTAGAACGTTCCCTTCCATTGGGACGAAATCGCTCAGCAATCCTTTGAGAAGCTGAAGACGTTGCTTGTCAGTGCTCCATTGCTTCGTCCTCCGGACTACCACCACGACTTCACTTTATATCTCGCCGCCGCATTTAGCACCATAGCCATGGTCTTGGTGCAGGATGACGATGACGGTGATGAACATGTTGTTTATTATCTGTCACAGAACCTTCTTGATCCCGAAACGCGTTATGCTCATGTCGAGAAGTTGGCACTAGCAGCCGTACATGCTGTACAGCGCTTTCGACATTACATCCTTTTGTGTACGATAACAATGGTTTCAGACTGCAACCCTATGACGTATATTCTCTCCCGACAATTACTAGGGGGCAAGTACTCCAAATGGATTGTTATCCTACAGGAGTTTGACTTAGATTTCACTACCGCTAAGTCAACTAAATCACTGGTCTTTGCGGATCTGATATGCTCTCTCCCTATAGACTCTGCTCCCTCACACTCTGAAGATCATATACCGGACGAAACGCTTTTCCTCATCAGTACTCGTGACTCTTGGTATGGTGACATAATAGTGTATCTTCAGACCTTGATATTTCGGTCTGAGTTGGATAAAGCTGCCCTCCGTCGGATTCGGCACCAGTCCAAGCCCTACCGTATAGTAGGAGATACCTTATACCGCATTGGAGTAGATTCGGTGCTCCGGCGATGCCTAACCTTGGAAGAGGCTGAAAAGGTCCTAAATGACTGCCACAGTGGTGCCTGTGGTGGACATATGTCCGGGTATGCTACTGCCCAAAAGATTCTGCGATCAGGTTATTTCTGGCCTTCCATATTCAAAGACTGTATCACTACATTCCGTAAATGTCATGCGTACCAGATATTTCAGCGCAAGATGCGCGCGCCGCCTCTCCCTTTACATCCCGTTATTACCGTCGGCCCTTTTGCAAAATGGGGCGTGGATTTTATGACGTGTAACCCTCACTCGGCTGGGGGGCATGCGTATATAATTGTCACCGTCGACTACTTCACCAAGTGGGACGAGGCGATGCCTACACTAGCTGATGACGGTAAAATGGCTGCTCAATTTATATTCAAACACGTTATCGCATGGTTTGGGGTTCCTCAAGCCATCATCACTGATCACGGTACTCATTTCCGAGATTATATGATGGCGGAGCTGACTTCAAAGTTGGGCTTGCGTCATGAAAGCTCAACACCATATTACCCCCAGGCGAATGGTCAGGTTGAAGCAGTGAACAAGGTTCTGGTCACTATGCTTCAGCGGACAGTTGGTATTCAGAAATCCAATTGGCATCTCCAACTATTCTCAGCTCTCTGGGCATACCGAACATCTACAAAGAGTGCAACTGGGTTCACACCATTTCAATTGGTGTATGGTCTGGAGGCAACTCTTCCGGTTGAATGCGAGATTCCTTCATTGAAATTAGCTGTGGAACTTCTACCTAATACTTCTGCTGAGGAAGAACGTCTTCTGTATTTGGAACGGTTAGATGAAACTCATCGTCTGGCTGCTTGGGTTATCGAAGCACAAAAGAAGAGGGTCAAAACTCATTTTGATCAATCTGTTTCTCCTCGTTCCTTTATCGAAGGAGACCTCGTCCTCCTGTACGATCAAGCACATGACAAGCTTGGAGCCAGTAAGTTCCAGCCTATGTGGCATGGGCCCTATATAGTAAAACGTGTTTTGAAAAACGGGGCTTATGAGCTTATAGATTATGAAGGAGTTCCGCTGGCACAGCCCAGAAATGGGTTGTACCTCAAAAAGTACTATGCCTGAAGTAATTTCTTGGTGTGGTGTGTGTACATAGGTGTGTGTTTTTCATTTGTGTGCATGTATGGTGTGGTGTGCCTTGTAAACATCTTTCTTCTGATTGGGTCTTCCTGGTTGTGCAGATGTCTATTCATCCATTCGTTGGTTTCGCGGATGGTGCCTCCCACAGTACCGGGAATCTGTCTTCTGCAGCCTAGGTAATCTATGATCCTGCTGGTGAGTTGGTCAACCTGCAAGGAGTGTGTCTAGGACATACTACGAACAAAATCGTGGAATATAGTGCTGTGTTAGAATTATTAACCGAGGCAGTAAACCTTGGTATCCGTGAATTTCTCGTGTATCTAGATTCGCAACTTGTAGTGTTACAGCTGAACGGACACTATTCGGTAAGAAACCTGTCCATTTTACGTCTGTATCTATGTATTCGATTACTGGAAAGGAATTTTGACTATATTACATATCATCATATACCCAGACATTTGAACACATTAACAGATGCAGTAGAAAATTTGGTATTAGACAGACATTTGCGCAATTTGTAAATCATCATCACATGTAAAGAAAGATCCATCCAGAAATAGATATGCATATATATATAGATATCGAAATGTTTACATAGAGTGTGTCACATAAAGTCAAAATATACATAATCGTCTTAAGCACATCCGGAGACGATATGTCTCTCAAAAAATATGTGTGGTATAATCCCTAAGAGATAATCCGCATGGTGCTCATGATAACATGTAACTGCACGCACTAAGCATCTCAGGATTTGGTGGATCCGACTTGGAACTCCCACCGTATGACGCTGGTACGCCATCGATACATCCGCCAGCCGAGCATAGTCCAGGATCCCTCGGGCAATGCCCTTAAGATTCTGGATCAACTCCTCCCCTCCTGTGCCCTCTCCCTAAGGATCAGGGGCGAGATGAGTCCTCTGCGATATTGGAGACATCCCGGCTGGTCTCTCGAGGCCCACATCTGCATACATATATAAAATGTGTTAGGAAGAATGTGTATTAACAAAAAAAACATAAAACATAAAAATCAAAAAACATGATGTCTTACCCAACTCCTCGTCCCAGTCGTCTCCTTCTGGCAGTGGGAGATCTGGGTCTTCGGTGAAGTCAGTTCCTGCATATGGTCAGTCCTCCACTACAATCAACTGGCACCGTAACCACCTAAAGAACTCTGGCCTCCAGGACATCTGTTGGCCGTCTCTAGCTCTGGGCATTAGTGCTGCCCAGCGAGCCATTCTTGGCTCTCGTGGAATCGGATCTGCTACTATGGCCCCTTGGCCCTGGAAGATTGGTAAGCATTCCAGAATGAACGATACCAGGATGGAACCATAGCCAAACTGTTTCAGTTTAGCTTGCTTGCATTTTGTGAGCTATCTTTTCATGTTTATTGTTACTGCTGTAGCCCAGTCAAACAATAAGGGACTCATGGATTCTGAGGCCAGCAGGAGTTGGGCCTTTGTGGCCTCGTGCGGTGCCTGCGATCCTGCAGCTCGAGTGACGGTATGTAGGACAAATCTCAATGCCAGGTCGGGGATGGTGTCGATATCCACCTTTTTTCTCCCTGATCCCATTTGTGCTCTTGGGCACAGTCGTGCCATCACTTCTTCCATCTTCTCGCCAGATGGTCTGATCCCAGTCAGGATGGGTATCAGGCTTCTGCGGGACAATCCGATTATGAAATACACATCAGAAACCTCCAGCTCCAATACCTCATCTCACAACTTGAACACTTGTTCCTGTTCGTCCCAAATACTGATCAAATACTGGAGGAGCTCGGGCTGAGCTCGTAAATAGGGTGTAAGGAAGAACTTCTTTAGCCCACAGTTTCTGAGGGCATTCATGCAAGCCTCAATTTCTATGGCCTGTTCATCCTCTTCTCCATGCTCTCTTTCTTTCCACTCAATCACCATTTTTCTTGATTTCCTGCATCCACATGGTCATAAACCCTTAATTAGATCTCTGGTAGGCTTCAAATTTAATTCAATTTGGTTAAAATCTCGAATTTTTAGGCGGAAATTTAGGTTTGGCCACTGGGGCAGTTGTTTTGTGAACAGTCGCGCCACGTGGCACGAGCCCTTTGCATGGAAAAGCCCATTGGCGCGGGTCCGTGCCCGATACCCGCGCTAATGAGCACAGCCCTAAAAATTCAAAGAGTGGCCACAGAGGGTTGATACATAAGGGAAAACTATCAAAAAATGGATTGAAATTAAGTATAGAGAAGCGCCTTTGACCTGTAGCAGACGAGAATCTAAATGGTCAACCGGATCTATCGCAATCGTCGTCAGAAGTTTGCACTCCAAATGGACCACTGCTGCTTTTACCAAGGTAAATAGTAAATGTAATTTTGTTTTTACCATTTTGGCATATTTATAAATTTTTGACATAAGATGAGTTTTAAAAGTTATTTTTTATCGAATATTTTAATATGTTATGTCGAAAATGGGTTTTACGCTTGCTTGGTATGTGCAGCAGCAGGTTTGCTGCGACTTTAATGGTGGAAACAAGTTGTATTTTATACTTTTTCGGACTCGGTAAATACACGAAAAAGTCACATTGGAGTCATCTTTAAGCTCTTTTCTGACTCTCTAAATGTGAAAAGATTGTCGAGGCCCTTGTCATTTCGATCTCGTTAAAATAGACACGAATCAACATCTACCCAGTATACGTTTACCCCTTTTTCGGGCTGGGATAGATTGATTACGAAAAAGGAATACCCTAGCCTATTGCGACTAGGAGGTTTTCTCAGATATTGTTTTCTACCTTTTCGGATCTGAGGAACTATCTACGAAAAGGGACCTATGGATTTTACTTTTCTGCTGTCTTTTCAAACTCTATAAACATGAAAAGACGCTGAGTTCTCCCTTTTTCAGACTCGTTAAACCCTGATGACATCGGATCCAGTCGAAATGACGTTCTCCGAGTTCCTCCTTCCTAGGACTCGTTAAATGCACTAGGATGGATTCGCCCGAAGGGCAGACTTATATTACAAGCATATGCTATCCCCTTCAAGCTAGTTATCAAAAATAATTGGGGTACTCGCCAGAAATGGTAGGGGAAAAAATGGAGCCATCATCGTTGTCGTTGGCAGTATGTCGCTCTTGAACATGGCACTTGTCTGCATTCGTGTCGAGTTGGAGACATCTCATATCGTTTCTTCACTTCAATGCCTCCGCGGGTTTGGATAATCCCTTTTGACCTCTCATCTGCTCATTACATCGTCACCATGACCTCTGATCCGTTGATGTCAAATACTGCCAAGTCCACTGTCATGTCGTTTATATGTTCAAGAGAAGTTGGCCTCTGTGAATATCAACCTTCCTCTGATTCTCATACGATCCTGATTCACAACAAAAACATCATGTTCCTCTGTCTCGTGTCAATGATGTGGGGAAAATTATGGCCCACCTTCGATCAAGGTCACTTCCTGTCGACTTCAGCTCATTATCCAGAAAGTTGATCTAGAGACTCCTTTATGGTACCTTGGAGCCTGCATGCCTCAATGGCAGGTTCGTCGCATTCGACGTGGGGTTTTTATCATTGGCCTCCGATCGAGTGATTCTACGGGTGTTCGACGCCACAGAGTTCGTACGCCATAGATTGTACCTGTAGTACTGAGGGCCATTGTCATTATTGGTGGTTTCTCTCAAGGTAATAATGCCTCTCATCGTTGGCCGGGTAACCGATCTATGTTCTTGCATGTTGATGTTCGACTTCAGCTTACATATTCGCATGCTCGAACTTGTACTTGTTTGGGTCGAGATGGAGCGCAAGACCCTGGATTGTGTCTGTTGTAATCCAGGCTGCGATTGTGGATTATTATCATTATGTACATGACTCACTGATTGGATGGATGCGACCATACCTGAGTCTATTTATTTGATCCTCGCTGGATGGCTGCACCCATACCCTCGATCCGGATTATAGTGTACTTTGTTTCAGATGGCTGCGCCCATACCGCATATACATCATGTACTTGAGATATCAGTCGTATTTTTCCACACAGGTTTTCCATCGGCAGGGCTTCAGTTGAACATGTTCTCGTAAAGCATTTAACCCCTCTCTCTCTCGGGCCTCATACTTTAGGGGGCATCTGTTACACAGTAATTTGTCACCGTCCCTACCATTCCCCGTCCCGCACAATGGAGGACCCATTTTGTGACCTGTGAACATTGTCATGCCTTGAAATCATTATCATTGAATTCCTCTAAACATGAGCTTCAATTTCCCTAAAGACATCTCCTTGCAAAAAACCATGAAAACATCTTCTTTTGCATTGGCACGGGCAGACAGTTCATCACTTGCGCCAATGGGGAAAATCCTACAAATAGGCCGCGCCAACTGGCGCTCTGTCCCAGAGCAGCAGTCGCGCCAACCAATTTAAGGAGTGTTTTTTAAATAAATATGGCAAAATTTGTGTTTCAACAAACTCAGAAACCATTGCCTATCTTGAGTTGGGAGGTTTGGCTGCGGGAGTTCCATGGAAGGGAAGTGGTTTGCCACCTCTCATGGAACCTTCCTTGATGATAGGGCCAATCCCACCATAATAGGGGTCCCAAGTCCCTCATTCCCCATCTATAAAATCTTGCCTATTGCCATTGCAATCTAGTTTGGAAGTGCCTAAGCTTTGAATCTCCAAATTCCCGAGAGCCTTTGTGCTGTAAAAGCCCTCTTTCTTCCCTTAAGGCCGACTCAAGTAAGGAGACTATCGTCGAGATACTCTAGAGAGGTTTGCCCTTTCCCTGGCGAGCTTTGCGAGACGTGAACGACTGGGGACCCTTCCGAATGAGACCGCAGCATCAGAACATTGGTTGTACTCTCTTTCGATTGTTTATTAATGAATGACTACCGATTATGGTTCCACTCTGTTTTTCACTTATGGTAACAATGAGTTATATCCTTTCTGACTGATATATAGTTGCGCATTCTGGATTTTATGCTTTTATTCGTGTTGTTTCTTGCATGTGCAGGTGTCCATTCACGGAGATCGTGGGGATCGTGATCTACCGAGGCTGAGGAACGGGAACGCTGTCTCTTCCACGAATCATAGCACTGGACTCCAGGTAGGCCTCCATCATTGGTCTATTTATTCGCAATTAGGAACTTGCGCTGTAGCATTTGATGATTGTTGCTAGACCCCTGTTGAGCTAGTAGGGATCGCCTCTATCCGCAAAGGGGATTTACCTCCTCAAAAATTTGGCGACTCCACTGGGGACTCGTCTAGTTTTCACTATCTCATTTAGATTGTCTCGTTTTGATTGTTTTATGATTTTCCTTGCTTGGTTAGCCTTCTGGGCTAGGTTCTTTTGCTGTTTTTTGCTTCTTGGTTTTCTTAGTTTACATTGATCTGCTTCTAGAGTAGTTCTTTTTTGTTTTTGGCTGAGAAACTCGACTAGCGCGCTTTTTAGCCCGACAGTCGCGCCAATTGGCGCATGTTGCTTTTGTATTGCCCGCGCCAATTGCTTGCTGGCGCCAGTTGCAGCGTTACAGTCGTGCCACTCCTGTAGGGTATTTGAGTTTGTTTAGTTTTGAGCTCTCTAGGTCTGATCATTGTTTTCTTCTTGATTTTTCGACTACCTGAGTGTGTTGGAGTCCTGTTTGACTGGGGATTTTCCTTCATCCTTTGGTTGTTTGCTTTTCTCCATCGATTTCACGTTTTAAGCCCTAGGGCATCTAGTGGCTTTGTGTATCGAGCCCTCGTTGGGAGTTTTGGTGTTTCGTTTATCCAGTCAACTCTCTGATTGCTCCTCCACATCCTCTTAGTAGTTGTTCTCTGTTTTTTTGTGATTTTTGGGTGATTGATCGTTTCTTCATTCAAATTTCGTTTGTTCTTGCTTTGGGCCTAGATCACACGGTCCATTGGAGCCTTTGAGTCTTTTTCTTGGTTTTGAGAGACTTTGGTTGATTTGAGATCTGATTGCTTGTGTCATTGAGTGAAATTTGTTCATTTTTCTCTCTCAATATCGTTTCTCAAGTTGCTTCTCTTTTATTTTCAGTTTGTTTAGTGCATCTAGCTATCAAACATTGAAAATTACAAAAAAAATCTCTTTTACTTCTGGTTGATCAGTGCAAATTGAAATTTTTCGATTTTACTAGTAATTAGTGATTTGAATGAAAATTTTCAATTTCATTAGTTGCATTAGAGATATCATTTTTTGTCTTCCGATCATTTTGTTTGTGTAAAAAATCTCAACTCTCCTGTAGCTAGTTTTCATCGAACAAAATGATGTACTGTGGCATGTAGTTTTGCATTTAGGAGTTTTTGAAACAACATATTTGTTAGGGCCTGAAAACTGAAACGTAATTGAAGATCAACTTTAAAATATACTCAATTTACACTAAGGCAACATTGGAATCTAACGAAACATATTTAGAGGTCTAGGCTAGAGACGTGTTCCGGCGTCTTTAAACCTAGTAGCTGTCGTTCGCCTTTTGGCTCTAGACAGCGCTAGTACAGACTTGTGCTCCTCGTACCATCGCGTATATAAAGGGAGACCCCTCTGGTTTTTCAATCCTTTATCCGTAGGAAGCCGAGTCTGCCGCCCTATACCCGTGATACACTGAACACAGCATTCGGGGAGATTGCCTGCACATACGGAAAGTCCTTGGTTGATTTCTTTTTCATTATTAAAACCAAGGTGTATATTGCAGTTCACGGTTATTTGGTACACCCTTTGTGCCTAGTATTCTTGAGCAGTCATTTGGTCTTTTCTGACTCCCTAAATTTGAAAAGACCGTCAAGCGCTTGTCCTTTCACGCTTGTGTCAAATCTGAAAGAGATAGAGTCATCTTTTATCGTTTCTCGACTCTTAAAACATGAAACGGTGAAGTTTCTTATTTTTCAATGTGGTAAAAAATTAATCACCCATGATTATACGCCCTCTTAGATATTGCTTGTCGACCGTTTGATCGTGTGTCTTGACTCTTTTTTAGCCCGTGTGTGTGTTTTCTTCTTTTTCTCTGGTCGTTTGCCACAGTGGTGGAACCTTCGGTTTCGTCTACTGGTAGTCCTTACACGGACGATTCTTCAGAGGCTTCCCAATCCTCTGCTGAACCGCAGCAGCCCATTATTTCCGAGTTTCCTGACGGGGGACCGGTTCTTGCTGAGCAACCCTTTGGAGGACCAGTTGAGTTCAATTGGCCCTTTTCGGACCCTGTGTCTAAATTGAGATTAGGAGCTGATTTCCTTTCTCTTACATCAAGTTCGCCTTTTGTTGCTCCTGTATTTCCTCCTAGTCCTCGCCGCCTCTTGCGAGATTGAACGGCAGGATCAACCATGAGTGATTCTGGTGAGGAAATCCCAACATCTGGTGAAGACTATCAGCTCTTCCCACGAAGATTATTTCAGGGAGACAACTCTGAGCTGGCTGACATGTCAACAGCCAGTCCCTCTTTACCACAGGGATACAGATCTTTGGGTCAGATCATTTCTGCCGCAGCCTCTATGGGAGTGTCAGCTCCTTCTCCGAGGACAACTGCTACTATGCCTGGGGTGTCTCCTCAGATGCCTGTTGCTTCTGTTCCCGTCCGGCCCACTGTCTGTGTGGCCGCCTCTTCTCCTGTTATCACAGCATCCGCTGCAAGGGCTGTGCCAACTCCTGAAGATGTTTATCTAGGGACTGCTATACCGGAGAACATCTCTCCGGAGGAGTATCGGTTGTCTTTGCAACAGCCAAACGCCGAGGTTGGACCATCCTCCTAAGATCCTAACCGCTCTTACTTGTCGCACTATGCACAGGATGGTACACCCATGTATGCTTTCCCAGGTGAGTATGATGAGAACGGGGAGATTTTACGTCTACCCACTCTTGAGGCTTACCTCTATGCTCAAGCTTTACCTTATAACCAGGCTTATAACCCGCAAGGACAGCCTTTCCAAGGCCAACCTTCGGGCCAACCTGGCTATCTTTATGATCCACAGGGACAGCCCATGCAAGGCTATCCTGTTGGCCAACAAGGGCCATCGTACGGTCCGCAAGGATAGTATTATAGCCCTTCCGGTCAACCTGTTCAGCCTCGGTTGGGGTATCAACCGGGACCGGTCTATGGTCCTGGGGGGAAAATCCAACCTTCTTTACCTATGCAACCTCAGTATCCTGTTGTTTCTAACGTTGCATATCAGCCGGGACCATCCTATGGTTCCGCTTCAGGTCAAACCGGTTTTCAGCAAGCACTTGGCCTTGTTCCACCACCAGGCCAACCGGCCCATCCGGCACAATCTGGTGTTCTGCGTCCAGGCCAAACGGTCCATCCGGTACAACCTGGGGCTCATTCACAACCAGGCCAACCTGCTCAACCGGTGCCACCTGTCTATCCTGGCCAACCTGTTCATTCAGGGCAGCCCTCTCAGTCGGGTCAACCTGTTCACTCAGGGCAGCCCGCTCATTCTATTAACCCTGCTCAGCAGCAGACTCATTCAATGCCGCAGCCAAATCAACAGTTGCGCCCTACTTATCAGGCTCTGCAGGGTTCCACTTTTCAGCAGCCTACTCATCCTCATGGTGGTTATTATCCTCATGGTCAATCTCAACCGAATTATAACCACCCCAATGGCTCTCAGTATTATCCTCCTCCACCCGGTTTTACCTATACTCAGCAGCCAAATCCAAACGCTGCTTACACCAGGCCGACATATAATCAGGGTCTGTACCCTGGTTATCAGGCCCCACACTCTGGTTACCAGCATCCAAATTAGTCTGGTTATACAACCTACACCCCCTACGGTCAGAATCCTACGGGACAGAACCCATGGGGGAAAGGATATTCAAAACCATTATGGAGTACAGGTAACGGTCCTCATCCTCGGTCTGGCATGCCGGTCAATCTGCCATTGCCGTTCCTAGCCACCTTGGAGTTGCCAGATGTTTCAAAGTTGACCAATGATCCGATTTTACATAATCCATATTGGCCTCCGGTTCCCACCAAGATACCAGGTGATTGCCCCAAGTTTGAGGGAAAAGCTGGAGAGGACCCCCAAGCGCATGTGATGACGTATCATTTTTGGTGTTCGTCTAACTCTTGGGTCGACGATTCGATTCACCTGCGCCTCTTCCAGCGTACTTTAACTGGAGCTGCTGCTAAGTGGTACATAAAGTTATCCCACAGCATTTTCCAAGATTTCAATTCTTTAGCCATGGCTTTCCTCACGCACTTTCAGTTACCGGTTCGTTATGAAGTCGGGATGCACCTCCTGACTTCTCTGAAGCAAGATAAAGCCACTCACATCTCAGATCACATTCATGAGTGGAAACGCCATCGTAGACTGATCAAGTTTCGCATACCTGATCAGATACTGACTCACTGGTTCACCACCTCCTTTGTGAATAAAATCACTCAGGATAATGTGATGGGAGCGTGTGTGACGGAGGAACAAGCCATTGTGCGTGCCCAATATCTGGATCTTGTATATTCTCAGTCTGGCACGCTTTATGATATCGAATGGGAAGCAGAAGTCTAATTCTTCCAACAATGCTCCTGCTAATCCCGCCCCCTCCGATTCTAGTAAAACCGCAGAAGTGAATGCCGTTCAGGCCAATCCTATAGAGAAAACTTCCAAGGGGAAAAAGAAGGGCAAAAGGAAAATCTAAATCTGATGCCCCAAAGACAGAATCTAAATCTCGCACTGAGGATGGCTCTCAACGTAAACCGAAGTACCCTTGCCTCATTTGTGAAGGGGACCATTATACTAAGGATTTTTCACGACGATCCGAGGTTAGTCAAATTCTCAACGGCGCTAAAGGGACTCCAGCTATTTTAAAAGAGCCATTTCCATCTCAACAGACCCAGATGGTCGAACAGCCGTCACCATCTGCACCATTTGGGTCCCAAGTTTTCATGATGAAGAGTGTTGCACCTATCTCTGTTGCTACGCAGTCGAAGGATTACAACGAATCGCGGCAGGCACCCGGGAAGGTAGTTGCGGATGGAACGCCTCCCCTACCTACCTCCAGTTCGTTGGAAATCGAGAAGCCTACTCCTGAACCCGTTGTGAAACCACCTTCTAAAGGTGTCCTTCGAAGATCTTCTTATAATCCGAATGCTCGTGCCACTCAACATTACAGCATTGTTGAGGATTTGGCACAGGCGCCGTCTGCTATGTCTACGCTAGAAGTTATTCAAATTTGTCCTTCGCAATGGAAGGCTTTACTGTCTGCGATCGGGGGCATTGATCCCACCGGCTCAAGTCTTCTCACCTTCGATTTAGAGAATTTCACTCCCCGGCTTCCACATCAAATCGCTCTTATTATTCAAGTCGGGATTAACGGTCTTAACATTCATAGGGCCGTCATGGATGAAGGTGCTTCTACCTGTGTTATGTCCTTCACTTGCTGGAAGGCCATCAGCTCTCCAGCCCTTTCATCATCTCCCAATGCCCTTGAGGCATTTGATGGTCAGGAATCCAAACCCCTGGGTGTTTTCGAGAGTCTAGCAATCGCATTACAGGGGAAGACTGTCAACGTGGAAGTACAAGTGGTTGACGCTAAACTCAACTACAATATACTTCTTGGCTGCAGCTGGACTCATGCCATGCTATGCGTGCCATCCACCGTCTTTCGATTCCTTAAGTTCCCTCACGAGGGAAAAATTGTCACGGTGGATCAGTTGTCATTTTTCACCTCTACCTCTGAGAACAACATGCCATATGTGGATCAAATTCTGAATCCCCTGGACAGTGTGGGACCTGGTCTCTTCAAAGACCCGGTCATCATGGTTATTTTTCCCGCACCACCACTGCACACCGCTCAAGTCAACATGATGTCCAGGTCTCATGACCCCTGGCTTATTCCTACACCTGAGCAGGTGTTTGAGTTTGGAGAATCAATGCCCTTGACTCCGTTAGAGATGAGCTACTATGAAATTGTTGCCACATCTGATCCTCCACCTCATCAACATGCTCCTTTGAGCATGGCTCTCAACGTCTACTCTCAATCCCCCTGGCTTGGTCAGGCTGATTCACCTGATCCTCTCAAAGAGACTTTTCCTTCCGATGAGGCCATCATTGAAACTATGTCTCTTGAGGAGCTGCCTTGGGACGATGGACATCATCGCTCCTCTTTTATGCCTAGCTTGGGGGCAATGTATGACTGTCTGGAGCGTTATGCTACTCAGGTTCCTACCCCTCCTCTTCAAACGCCCATTTTGACGCACGAGGTTTTTTCGGAGGGTAACCTGAGTAACATTACTCAAACCATCCCGATCAACATCTTCATTAAACCGGGGATCATTGAGAATATTCATGTGGGTGTGACTTGTTCTCCCGATGAGATTCAAGTCTATACTGAGCTTTTTAAGAAATTCAGAGATGTTTTCGCGTGGTCCTACGAGGAAATGCCGGGGATTGATCCCAGTATCTTAGTGCATGAGATTCCAACCTATCTTGGTGCGAAGCTCGTGCGCCAACACTTACGCCCCATGCATCCTCGGAAAGCCGTTGCAATTAAGGCAGAAGTTGAAAAAATTCTGAACACGGGTTTTATTTATCCTATCCCCCTCACAGAATGGGTGTCTAACATTGTCCCTGTCGATAAAAAGCAGGGTACGATTAGATTTTGTGTTGATTATCACGACATCAATTGCGCCTATCCAAAAGATAATTATCCCACTCCGTTCATAGACCAGATTATCGACAAATGTGCCGGAAGTGAGATCTATTCCTTGATGAACGGTTTCTCAGGATATAATCAGATCAATATTGCACCTGAGGATCAACACAAGACCACATTCATCTATCCATGGGGTACTTTCGCGTATAAAAAAATCCCGTTCGGCTTGAAGAACGCTGGAGCCACTTTTCAGCGCGCGATGTCCTACGCTTTTCATGACATTCGCCATATCATTCAGCCTTATCTGGACGACTTGCCAGCCCATTCGGCTAAGCGAGAGGCCCATCTTGAGCATCTCCGCCAGATTTTTCTTCGTTGCAGGCACTACAATATTAGGCTTAATCCTCATAAATGCGTCTTCTGCGTTGATTCTGGCCGTCTTTTAGGATTCATAGTCTCGAAAGATGGAATTCTCCTTGACCCTTTAAAGGTCGAGGCCATCATAAATCTCCCATCACCCTCCTCCCTATATCAGTTACACAGTCTGCAAGGGAAAGTGAACTTTCTTCGGCGCTTTATTCCGAATTATGCCGAGGTGGCCAAAGGATTCACTGGTTTATTAAAGTAGAACGTTCCCTTCCATTGGGACAAAATCGCTCAGCAATCCTTTGAGAAGCTGAAGACGTTGCTTGTCAATGCTCCGTTGCTTCGTCCTACAGACTACCACCGCGACTTCACTTTATATCTCGCCGCCACATTTAGCACCATAGCCA